>CM060916.1:59760000-60360000 GCA_030737875.1 Allium sativum
CACTAACATTGTCTATTTCTATCGCACTAAAAATGTCGATAAAAATGAATCACTAACATTGTCTATTTCTATCGCACTAAAAATGTCGATAAAAATGAATCACTAACATTGTCCATTTCTATCGCACTAAAAATGTCGATAAAAATGACAACATTAACCATTCTATTTTCACCGCGTTCAAAATGACGATAAAATATTCAACATTAACCATTCTATTTTTACCGCATTCAAAATGACGATAAAATATTCAACATTAACCATTCTATTTTTACCGCATTCAAAATGACGATAAAATATTCAATATTAACAATTCTATTTTTACCGCATTCCAAATGACGATAAAATATTCAATATTAACAATTCTATTTTTACTGCATTCCAACTGACGATAAAATATTCAATATTAACAATTCTATTTTTACCTACTATAGAAAATGTAAATAAATATATTTCTAAATTCTATTCTTTTTATTTACAATTGAAAAGGTAAATAAGTAATTCACATATTTTGTTCTTCTCATTTACAATAAAAAAATGTAAATAAAATGATTCATATATTTTTTCTTTTGATTTTACATTTGAAAATGTAAATATAATGATTCACACATTTATCCTTTTCATTTACAATAGAAAATGAAAATAAAAAAAATGATTCACAAATTTTGTTCTTTTTCTTTTACAATGGAAAATGTAAATAAAAGGATTCACATTATTTAGTTCCTTTTTCATTTACAAAAGAAAATGTAAATAAAAGGATTCTCATTATTTCATTCTTCTTATTTACATAACTGGTTAACATGTTTTACTCTTTTTTCTTTTCAATGAAAATGTAAACAAAGTGATTAACATGTTTTACTCTTTCTCTTTTACAAAGAAAATGTAAACAAAGTGATTAACATATTTTACTCTTTTTCTTTTACAAAGAAAATGTAAACAAAATGATTAACATGTTTTACTCTTTTTCTTTTACAAAGAAAATGTAAACAAAATGATTAGCATGTTTTACTCTTTTTCTTTTACAAAGAAAATGTAAACAAAAAAACCGTTCACACATTATGTTCTCCTTTGGTTTCCATATAAAATGTAAACAATATGATTTACCCATTATGTTCTCTTTTGTTTTACATATAAATGTAAATAAAAACAATTCACAAATTATGTTCTCTTTTGGTTTACATAGAAAAATGATTTTTCTTTATATTTCTGTTCATTTATTTACAAAAGAAATGTAAACAAAATGACTAACAAAACTTTGTTTCTTTTCTTTCACCATATAAACATCAATAATGTGAATAACATATTTTTGGTCTTATCATTTACAAAGGAAGGTGTAAAAAAAAGGATTAACTTATTTTGTAATGTAAAAATATGACCTTTTCTATTTTACAATGTAAAAATGATAACTCCTCTATTTTAAATATAAAAAGATCATCTTCTTATTTTCATCGTCAAAATTACATCTTTTGTTTTCAATATAAAAAGATTGTTTTTTTATTTTAAAACATAAAAATATTGTCTCCTTATTTTCAACATAAAAAGATTTAGCTTTTTTTTTATTATAATCAAAAACAAAGTTGTAATTTTTGTAACCACAATCAAAGTTGTAATCTTTGCAAACAAAATCAAAGTTGTAATCTTTGTTAACAAAATCAAAGTTTAAATTTTTATAAAGTTTTAATCTTTATAAATAAAAATAAAAGATTTCATGTTTTATAAATAAAACAAAGATTCATTTTATACAAACAAAAACAAAGATTCATTTTAAAGATCGAATCTTTATTAATGTTATTCATTTCAAAATAAAAATCAAAGCTTTGATTTGTAAATCATGATAAAAGATTAAAATTTTATCTATAAATCAAAACAAAAGAAATTTTTTTTTTATTCTTTTCATTTACCATAGAAAATGTAAATAAAAACGTATTTTCTAAATTTGTCCTTTTATTTACAAAAGAAATGTAAATAAAAACTTGCTTTCTAAATGTGTTCATTTATTTACAAAGAAATGTAAATAAAAACTTGTTCTTTTATATTTGTTCTTTTATTAATAACAGAAATGTAAATAAAAACTCTTTTTTTTTAGGACAAAAAGAAATTCATTTGTGTACATGTTCTAAAAATAAAAGAGGATTTTATTTGTTTTACAAGTTCTAATCCAATCTTAACATATATATATATACTGAATAAAATATGTTATGATCTCATTTTAGATCCAATTCTCTAACCGCAAATAGGATATATATATAATTCCAAGCGGATTTGCAAATCAAGTACAACAATCATTCAACAAGCAACAATTATCATTTCAAACAACACCCAACTTTTCAGGTTAGAATTAAATGATCAAACAATTATGTTAATGCAAGAAAATAATTTATAATTAATTAAACAAATAAAATTAGAATCCTCACATTGAATTTTTGGCCAAAATTTTACTGTCTCCTTTTCAGCTGCGGTCTGCGCCATCGCGAAGCTCTTAATTTTGTGATTCCAACGCAATTTACGGTTCGTCAAACGGACCTCGTATGAAAGAGTTATGAATTTTTAAAGATCGGGTAATTAAATAATTAAATAATAAAATAATAATTAAAATATGTTCGGACCTTCTTCTCCCACGCCCCCTGCGGCGCTCCGTTCGCCGATCCAACACCACCACCGCGACCGCCATGCCGAGAGCCGCCTACACCTCCAACCATGTCGAACTCGGCCTCCCCTAGGACCCGCAAATCACTGAAAACCGCAGCCCCTTCTCGGCCAAAATTCGCGAAATCCGTGCACCAAAATCCGATCTTAGCCGTATAGATTGAAAGGTCTCTGAATTCTCTTCGATTTGGTAGGTCATACGTCAATTTTCGTCGAACGGATCAAAAGTTATTAGCATTTGAAGTTCGGTGTTTTCTGGCCTTCGAAAATAAGGGTGGCGGCTGCCATGAACAGGATTAGGGTTTCGGCCAGAAATTTTAATAATATTTTAATAATATAAATTTCGAAATTCGTGAAATAAAGTGGATTTTCGGACTTTCTCGGATTTGGGCCTGCTTACTGTCGATCTTAACGTTTTGAGGCCTTCTGAACGCGATGGGCTATGTCCCAAGGTCCAGTTCTGATGTCTACATGTTTTTTTCGGTTTTAATTTAAAAATGCAATATTAAATTAATTATTTAATTTTTACCGTACATTTAAATACGCCGGGGCCACATACGACCTCTAAAAATTCTAAAAAATATATTTTTAGCTTTCTTATGACGAGACGGTTCTAACGAGACTAATTTCGTTGAATTCTGAGACTATTTGAAAAATGGCCTTTTTCAAGTCGTTTAAAATTTACTATAAATTGACAAAACAGAAATCTTTTTGCCACGGCCACAAATTAATTCTAAAAATTATGAAAAATTAAACTTAACAATATTTTAATATTTCGGTTCCAACAAAAGTGGTTTCATCGAAAACAGAGGTCGTTTGAAAAATGACTATTTTTAAGGCCAATATATTTAATATTAAAAATATATTTTTAAACAAATAAATCCCGAAACTCAAAATATATAAGTGTTTACTGTTTTTCAATGTAGAAACATCATTCTGAACTCAATGGAAGTGGTTTCAAGTTCAAATTCCTTCGTATGCAAAAAGTAGCATTTTGACCTTATAAATTTCATAGCGACCTTTCTAAATATTGAATTGGCCATAACTTTTGATTTCCGTTATGAAATTTCGGATTCGTTGGGAAGATATTTTTAAATAGATTGTAATATTTTTGGTTTCACTAAAATCCGTTAAATTTTGCATCCTGTACGGTCAGTCAAAGTTCAAGTTTGACTTTTCAAACTACCGCGCTACTTCTAACTCTTTTTATAATTAAAATTAAATTATTCATTCTAACTTCGATTTGAATCAAATTTGTGATCATTATTATTTAAAATAGATTATTTAAATATCAAACTTATTAAAATCACTTAAAATAAAATTTTAAATTGGCCCCAAAATTCCGGGTTGTTACACTATCATTTATCTCTTTTTATGCTGTTCAGCTCCTGTTGTACATATTATGTTTTCTTTTCTGCTGTAGACATTTTATGTAAAGCTGAACTGTATTTTGCGCTAAGTATGATCCTATATACTGTGTAACTCTGATGATTATGTTTATCCAGTGTATTCTATTGTACATTATCAGGTGTATTTAATTATTTCTGTTCTGCTGTTATCTGTTTATGTGTTATATTCCAAAGATTACCCTTGCTACCGTCATATCGGGGTTTGGGGTCGTCACAAACGTGGTATCAGAGCTTTGGTTAAGCTTAGTTATGGACTATAACATATTAACGAACTCGTCAGAAATAGAACCAATAGCGTTCTAGGACGAATAACTCATTACAAATAGGATCAGTAATATCCTAGTATGAGTATAGCAGAATGAAATACACTTGGATAGACACATTTACATTCAAGTATATGTCTCTATGTTTTAAAATTACCTTTACTGTTGACCTGACGCTTGGTCTGCTATTTGCAGAAGTACTAGAAAATGAGTGTCAGAAACAAAAGAAACGCAGAACCAGATCTAGAAGCTCTATTAAAGAAATATCGAAATCTGGGTGGAGTATCATTCTCGGGAAATGAATCCATTAGTCAAACCCAAGATTGGGTGCCGTCTGCTGAAATAATTCTTGAACGTCTCCAGATGGGAGATGATCAGAAAAGATTAGTGGCATCTTGGGCACTCAAAGACTAAGCTTTGCTCTGGTGGGAGACAATCATTAAGGATAATCCAGAAGGTGATATCACCTGGGGTATATTTAAAGAAATTTTCCAAGAAAGATTTACTCCTCCAGAAGCAACTGAGCGGTTATGTGATGAATTCTACTATATGATACAAGGAGATATGAATATCCCAGAATATGATAAGAGATTCAATGAACTTTCTCGTTTTGCTCCGCATCTGATTCAAGATCCGAAGAGGAAGAATTTGAGGTTTATTAACGGGCTTTAAAAAAATACCAGAATAAAGTAATGGGACATGTGAAGCTTCCATTTTCTGAAATGATATACATGGCTTATCAGTATGAAGATCTAAATAATCGAGGTCTTTTAGTCGATGAAGAGGAAGACAGTTCGAGCAACAAAAGGAAAACTGAAACTGATAGCCCAGAGACGAGTACATAGCCTTAGGCCAGTACGAAGTCTGAGTTCAGAAAGAAGCCTAGATTCAATCGGGAAAGGGTTATATCTGAGAAAGGACCAGCGACGACTGCAATATGCAATAATTGCAAGAAGCCAGGGCATTTTCAAGGGAATTGCAAATCCTCGAGGAAGGAAAGAAATGTTGGATCAAAATCCAATAAGAAGGGTCGAGAGAACAGGAAATGTAATCTTTGCCATCAGGCTGGACATATTGCAAAGAATTGCCAACTATCACCGAAATCAGAAGTAGTGCAGGTGAATGAAGTGGCGGAAGTTCCTAGATCCTCATCCGGTCAAGAAAGGCCAGATGTTTTAGAAGGCACGCTTACTGTCAAAGATATTCCAGTTAAAGTACTGTTTGACACAGGCGCGTCGCGAAGTTTTATTACAAAGAATGCGGTTAAGAAACTGGATCTGAATTTGAAGAAGCTCAAAGCACCAATGACTGTTCATAATCCGGTTGGGGGTTCCCTTGACCTTAGTTGGGTATGTGGAGTGCCTGTCTCTTTTTCCTGTTATCGGTTCCCCACTATCGCGATCGTCATGAATTTTACAGAGTTTGACCTTATATTGGGATTGGATTGGTTAACCAAATATGAAGCAGAAGTTAGATGCGCCGAGAGAGTTGTTAAGGCAAAAACAAAGTTCGGAGAATATATAACCATTCCATGTGAATCCCCGAATTCTGATTGAAAAGACTTCTGGGCAGCTTTAGATGTTTCTCCTGCTCAAATAGAACCTGTTCCTGTCATTCCAGAGAATATTCCGGTCGACATTGAAAATATCCTAGTTGTCAAGAATTATGCGGATGTGTTCGAAGAAGTTGTTAGCTTACCTCTGTAGAGAGAAATTGATTTTAAAATCTCTTTAGTTCCGAATGCAAGGCCAGTAGTTCACGCTATTCGAAGAATGACCTTGAAGGAAAAAGAAGAGTTAGACAATCAAACTCGACAACTAGTATGGAAGGGTCTGATCAGGCCTAGTTTCTCTGATTGGGGAGCAGCAGTGGTGTTTATCCCAAAGCCAGACAGTACTCTCAGACTATGTGTAGATTATTGTCACTTGAATAAGCAGACGCTAAAAAAAAATATCCATTGCCGCGGATTGATGATTTGTTGGATCGATTGAATGGCGCACAAGTGTTTTCACGGATGGACCTAGCTACGGGTTTCCATCATCTTCGTATTGCCGAAGAGTGTGTTCCTTTGACAGCATTCATAGTCCAGACTTATTCTACGAGTGGTTAGTAATGTCGTTCGGCTTATGTAATGCTCCAGCTTATTTTGTCGATCTAATGAACTGGGTATTCAGGGGAGTATTGAATAAATTTGTTCTTATCTTCATTGATGATATTCTAATCTTCTCTAAGTCAGAAAGCGAGCACGAAAAACATTTGGAACAAATGTTAGAAATTCTCAGGAAGAATGTTTTAAAAGGGAAATTTTCCAAATGTATATTCTGGCAAGAAGAAGTCAAATTTCTTGGCCATGTCGTGTCAAAGCAAGGAATTTCAGTGGATCCCAGTAAAATCACTGCTATTCAGAATTGGAAACAGCCTCGTACGCCCACAGAAGTCAGAAGTTTTCTCAGATTGGCCAGTTATTATCGGAAGTTCGTTAAGAATTTTTCGAAGATATCCAGTCACTTAACTAAGCTTACTAAGAAACATTCGAGATTCAACTGGACCCCCGAATGTGAGGCAGCTTTCTAGGAGCTGAAGTTAAAATTGACGACTGCTCCAATGCTCACAATTATTGACCGCAATCAGGATTTAAAAGTCTGGACCGATGCTTCTAAAGAAGGCCTTGGCGCAGTGTTAATGCAAAGAGGCCATGTAGTCGCATATGCTAGCCGTCAATTGAAACCACATGAAAAGAATTATGTAACTCACGACCTTGAATTGCTAGCTATCGTGTTTGCTATGAAAATCTGGAGGCATTATCTATTGGGTGAAAAGTTCGAATTATACACTGATCATCAATCATTGAAGTATTTATTCACCCAGAAGGATCTGAATATGAGACAATAGCATTGGTTAGAATTTCTCGCGGCTTATGATCTTGATATCTTATATACTTCGGGGAAAGCTAATGTTGTGGCTGATGCGCTCAACAGAAAGAATGTAATTATCGCCAGTCTTATCATCACGCCTTTGTTGATTGATAACATATCTGCTCTTCAGAAGGATGATCACTTCATTCAGAAGATCAGAGAGAGAATTCAGAAAGGCGAGCCTTCGAGTTTTCAAATAGATAACGAGGGGATTCTTAGGTTAAAGGATCGGATTTGTGTTCCAAACATTCCTGAACTCCGGAGAGAAATATTAGATGAATGTCACAAAGCCAAGCTAAGTATCCATCCAGGGGTGAGCAAAATGTATAATGACATCAAACGCACTTTCTGGTGGAAATATATGAAAAAGGACATTTCTTTATATGTTAGCCGGTGTTGTACTTGTCAACAAGTCAAAAGCGATCAGCAGAAGCTCGCTGGATTGTTGCAACCTTTGGAAGTTCCAGGTGGAAAGTGGGAACAGATTTCTATGGATTTCATAGATGGTTTGCCCAGAACCAGGAAAGGAAATGACAGTATTTGGGTGATTGTAGATCGTTTTACGAAGACCGCCCATTTCATACCTGTCAAATCGAATAGAAATGCTCAGAGTCTGGCGCAGATTTATTTCAAGGAAATAGTTAGACTACACGGAGTTCCCATGAGTATAGTTAGTGATCGTGACCCGATTTTTGCTAGTAAATTCTGGGAAGCATTCCAAGCGGAATTGGGAATGAAGCTGAATTTGAGCACTGCATATCATCCTCAAACAGATGGTCAAACTGAGAGGGTGAATCGTATTCTAGAAGATTTATTGCGAGCTTGTGTTATTGATTTTGGCGGGTCACGGGAAGACCATTTGCATTTGGCCGAGTTCTCATATAACAATAGCTACCAAGCGAGCCTGAAAATGTCACCATTCGAAGCATTGTATAGTAGACCGTGCCGGTCCCCTGCTTGTTGGGTAGAACCTGGCAATAGATTCGTATTGGGGCCTGATATGATTCGCGATGCTGCGAACAAAGTCGATTTCGTTAAGAAACGATTACTAGCCGCTCAAAGCCAACAGAAGAGCTATGCAGATAAGAGAAGAAGAGATATATCATTTGCTGTTGGCGACTATGTGTATTTGAAAGTATCTCCGATGAGAGGAGTTATCTGGTTCGGTAAAACAGGGAAATTGGCACCCAAATTTATTGGTCTGTTTCCTATTCTTGAACGGATTGGAACTCTCGCATATAGGGTTCAATTGCCTGATTGGTTGCTTGGAGTGCATGACGTATTTCACGTATCTTAACTGCGAAAGCATGTACATGATCCAGATCTCGTTGTAGAAGAAGCCGCACAACAGGATTTGGAAATCACTCCAGAATTGGCAGTTAGAAGAGAGCCGTTGAAGATCATTGGCAAAGAAACCAAAGAGCTGAGGAACAAAAAGGTTCACTCAGTCAAAGTGCAATGGAGTGGAGATCCGCGAGATTGTACTTGGGAAACTGAGGAGAGTATTAAGAAAGCCTATCCTAAGTGCAGGGTGGATGTCTTTGATTGACTCTGGTGCAAGGTACATTTACCATATTTTGCAATTTCCTGTAACGACCCGGATTTTTGGCCGTTGAATTCTGAATATTTAAATTTGTTTTAAAAATTTCTAATTGAATTACATATAGGAATTTATTAATTAAAAACGAAGTTTGAACGTTAATTTATAATATAATTATAAAGCGAGCTCGAAATCGCGCGGCAGTTCGTAATATGGAATTTTGAACTTCAACTAAGTATACAGAACTCGTTATAAATCGGATTTCTGTGAAACAAGACACGTTGGAACCATATTGATTATAATTTTCATATGAAAGAGAAAAATCTAGATTTCGTGTTATAATTTGTTAGTTATGGTCAAATCAAATTTTGAAATAGTCGCTGTGGAAATCGTTATTTAAAATATACGCGTTAAAATAGCCGTTTTGCAAACAGACTCAGATTTCGATGAAATCAGTTTCATTGGGACCGTATCGTTAAATTATTGTACGGTGGTGAGTGGCATGGAAAACCGATGACATATGTAACCACGATAGCCGTAAACGCTCGTTCAGTGAAATTAAATTAATTCAACTGAATAAAGGGATATTAGAGTGTAATTTGAGCAGACGATCGAATCAGGCCACGAAACCAGTTCCAGTGAATTCGTAGCGTCGGATATAATCAGGGTAGGTATATAGTTTGTTATTTTTAGAGATCGGCAAATTTGGTGTTCAGAAGGGCAGTGCGGTACGCGCCAAAAACAGTCTACCGGGGCAACAGTCTCAGAATGCGACGAAACTAGTGCCGTTGGATTCGTATCGAAAAGTTATTGTCGATGTTCGCAGTTTCGAGTTGTTTCGATTTATCTGGTGATCATGAAAAATTTAAACGCGTGTTGATTTCTGGTTTTATAAAGGAAATTTTTTCATACGATGTCAGAACGCGACGAAACTTGTCCCATTGGGTCCGCAATACTTTTTTTCACCAAAAATTAGTTTGTTATCGGTAGACAGAAGTCGACTGTGGTTAGTTTTGCTGGATACTTCATCGCTAAGTTTCGTATAATATAAAAACAAAATAAAATGCCACTCTATATTTAAAACGTAGTACAGACCAAACATTTGTTGTCCGTGTTTTCAATGTCCTACGGAATGTGAGATGACACTCCAAGCCGACCTATCCACAGCTATTATCAAATTCCTTTGTCGCCAAGGTTTTAGAATCGTACAGACAAAGCAATGTAAATCACCGGTCTACTTGTCCCTATTTCTGCAGCTATTTACAATTGTGTGGCCACCAAACTTTCCCCTTTATAAATACATGCATATTAACGTTCAGTATTTATGCCCGTGAATAACAAATTCATTGTTCCACCCCAAACGTAGGGTACAAAATCATTTCAATAATCAAAGCCAAATTTCCCTAATCACCCAACACAAAATTCCTGCGCCTGGCCAAGACGAGACTATCAATACCTCCTAATCGACGATCGGAGCAGCGTCTTAGTTGGATTTTTCCTCAAAGTCGTGAGGTTCACTTGGGGGTTTGCGGTGATAGGCAACAAGTTGGGGAGCGAGGCTTACGGCAGTGGAAAGGGGGAGGTTGCGTCTGTGATCGATCAAGGTGGGGTCGACTCCGACACTCTCTGGAGACGTCGGCTATGGGAGGAAGAAGAAAAACATGGAGTTTGGATATAAAAAGAAGAAGAAGGAATAACGAGGTGGTGATGAGGGACTTAAACTCGTCTATGGCTGTCAGTGGTAATGGCATGGAATTTGTGGAGGAAAGTAGCGACGGTGGGGAGGGATTCTACAGGCAAAGTCGGTTGTGGGTTAGTGTGAAGTGGTAGTATCGTTCTTATCTTGGATGCAAAGGGTAGAGGCGGTTTGTTTTTGTAGTGAATGGTATTGCTGCATTTTGGGTTTAAAGTAGGGGGCATTGACAGTTCTTTGGAAGTGGAAGAAGTGGAATAATGCATGGCATATTAAAACCAGGATTTGAGAAAGGGTATTGAGTTTAGAAGATGGTATGTTCGGTCCTGATGATGAAAGGAACTGGAGCGGGGTTTGTACTGGTCAGTAAGTTGGAGCACAGTTTCGGGTTGAAGTCGCGATTTTTGTACGGTAGCAAGAGAGGAAGAATTCACCGTGACTTACCAAGAATTAAGTAAATAAAAAGGGTAATGATGAGTTTAATTAATTATTATTAATTTCGCTAAGAATGTTTAATTCGATTTATGACTTGAAAATTTTATATATCGTTCATTCGAAAGCAGAATTGAATGAGACCGAAGCCGTTGGAACCATAGCAACGAAATATACTGTGTAGAACTATTTCCGCTAAGAATGAGGCTACTGGGATTTCATAACAAAATCAAACGTCATTTGATTTTAAGCGGAAAACAAAAAGCAGAGTCGTCGACTGCAAAACAAGGTGAGTAAACTCACTAACTCCCTCTCGTTTATATTTTTATATATAAACGAGTTTTAAATTATTTTATAAATATGAAATGGTTGCTTGATTGAATAGTTGATAGATGGGTTGATATAATCACATCGTTGATTGATTTTCTCATTAATGCGATATTTTTGATGTTACTAACATCTGTGGATGCAGGGAAACAGGTTGGAGGGATCCAACTGGATCCCTCAACATTTTTATTTACTGTTTTATTTGATGGTGATATATGTTATGCTACATTATCCATGGTTGAATTTGTGTGTTTGGTTTACCCTGGCCTTAGGAACCTGGTATTTCAGATACCGTAAAATATCATCAAATGTGAAAAGAAAATTTGAATTTAAAAGTAGAGTTTATTTCCAAATTAGAAATAATTTCTTTTTCATTGAGTTGCAAATGGAAACCTATTCCATTGGGTAAACCAAGAAAAATGTGATAAATAAAGATATCAATGAAGTGGATCATTAACCATTGGATAAATTAAAAGGTGAGTTCAAATATGAATGTATATTTGAAAGTGAGTATCGGTTTTGAAACCAATATTTGAAATAGATTTGAATTTAGCAAATTACAGAGGAAAGTTTAAAGAAAGATTTTCAAATGCTTAAAGTAAAAGAATAATAGTTTAAAACAAGGAAATATTTTGCAAATAAAATGTATATGAAAAGAAGATTTATAGAAATCGAATTAAGTGGTTAGAAGAATGTATAGTTTATAAATATGTTTAAAGAAGAACTTGAATTGTTTAAAATAAACAGAGTTTATAAATGAACGACGGAAGCGTGTGCGTCGCACACGGTATTTTATTCAAAACAACAATCATAACGCTGTTGTTATAAGAAATGCTTTTTAAAAATTTAAACAGCGATTATAACGCTGTCTTTGTAAGAAATGCTTTTATAAAACTAAACAGTGATTTTAGCGCTGTTGTTATAATAGATGTTGTAAATCTAAATAGCAAATTTTAACGCTGTCGTTATAATAACTGTTTTAATAGCAATCTTAATGCTATGGTTATGATAAGTGTTCTATAATGCTAGACAGCGGTTTTAACGCTATTGTTGAAAGCAATGTTTGGTTTAAAGTTATGAGCTCTGACTATTTCAAAGTTAAGAATGTCGTTCAGTTAAGGTCTGAGAGGTAATTATACCCCAACTTGACTGACTGCATTATTGACGGAGAAATGGTTAAGGCGATAGCAAGGATTGGTTAGTGATATCGTTAGTTAACGAATGAGTTATGATTTGAATTATAATAACGATGTTTATAACATCAGTAAATTCAAAGGATTTAGAAATGTTTTCTAACTGGAGTAAAAGATATTTTCTCGATAAAAGGAATTATAATATTGGAAATGTTCTCCAATGATCGAGAGGGAAATAGTGCTTTGAAAGAACACGAAAGATGGGAAATGGGAATGGGAAATGATAATGTAATAAAGAACTAATATTAAAAGGGCCCAGTGTTGAATGATGTTTGGTCGATAGAATTTCCTCCTGGAAATAATATCATTGTTTGCACACCGACATGTTTTCATTTGATAGTTAAATCACCGACTATCAAAGTTTTGACCATTTTAACGTTGTTAATATGGAGAGACCGGTTGGATTATTATCCAGAGAACCACTCCGTATTGGCATAAGCGTTGCGAATCAAGTATGCTGAATATCTTGAAGACGGAGTGAAGTGCAAGGGCTATTGTATAAGTCTTAGATAACAGTGCCTAAGATGGATGTACTGAATAGTACCTTCGGTTTGTCCAGACCCAGGACAACTTGTATGGACGAGTGTCTGACGGAGTATTTCCAAAGGGGGTTACGTACGTTGATTTCTTCAAACGTACGAAGTTGGGGCATAGAAGGGAAACTTCTTTAGCCTAACAATCTGAGTATTTTTGTGGGAATCAATTAGTGATTTCCGATGGATCTGACGATGTGGCATTCAAAGTGAATGGTGGCCAGATGTTCTGGAAGATAATTCAAACCTCAAGCCTCATCAACCCGGAAGTGGACAAAAATCGGGCAGGCAGCATGGCTATGTGGGTCGCACCCATTAGGATGTATGATCACCTATCTAGAGAAATTCCTATTGCTTCTTTATCTATGTTCGATGCTGACCCTATTCGGGTGGCGGTTGCTGATCCCAACCGTCGGTGGTATACATTCGATACACTCAAGCGAAATGAGTGGTCGGTCATGTGTGGGCCGGGTTGCAAGACGTTCTTGTTGAACCCAGTGTATTGGCCTCTAGAGATACACGTTCGGAAGGTGGTCCCATACCTTGTCAAGTTGGAATCCAATCTCCAATAAGTGCCGGCGAGTTTGATTGTATATTATATATGTAGAGCGTGAGATGCAAGCGTTCTACTAGATTTTAATTACTTGTGATTAGACATTATTATAATATCAGATAATATATGATTTCAAAAGTGTTTTGGGTTATCGTAAGGTAAAAACCATCCGTGTTTATGTGTGGATCGGTCTTACGATTATCATTTCTTTCGAAAGGATTTTGAAAGTTAAACAAATGGTTGGGGTTTACTCACACCAGTCCCATGACTGACCCAGAGTTTATTTTGTTTGTTTCCCTAAACTCTTGGGTGCCCAAATTTGTACGGGCAGTCAAGTAGTTAGGATTTTACAGATTCACTTGAAGAAGCTTGAAGCAGGAGGCTTCACCAGTTGGCTATAGACTATTATATTTTCCGCTGTGTACTATGTTGTATCTGGAAACAGGTGTTTATAACTGTTCCAGGGATAATCGTTGTGCTCTGATAATGGTATGTATATACAAATACTGATTTGTGCTTCAAAATTATATTATCTAATATATTTTATTCGTTCCGCCGTGAGTTTGTGATCTTCGTTTTCTTCTATTCTAATATTTCTTTCTTTCTATTCCTCACCCTCTAACTTCTTTCTAATAATGGTTCGTATTTCTGTGCAATTTGGGTTGGACGTGTAGTGTTATCAGTCGACTCAAAGTGTACGGAAGTGCGGGTCGTTTCAGTTGGTATCAGAGCTGAAGGTTAAGTGATTACCTTGGCTCTGTGGCATGACTCAATAGAGATGGGATAGTAATACCCTAGATTGAGTTTGAGTGTATATATATGAGCGCGTATTTGTAAATTCGATATAAAATTTGTTTTATATTGTGTTGATTGATTTGCTGAGTGGTTTATGAATTCTGGTCGATACAAAATGTACAACTGTATCGATAGGTGTTTCTAAACTCTCGAACAAAACAATTCGATGCAGTATTGTTTGAAAGATCGGTAAATGATATAATTTTGCCCAAAAGATATTTTTGATACAAAAGGAATAATTTTCTGCAATTATTAAATGTGCTGATTGTAATTACAATCAAATGAAATTATAAAATATCAAAATGGTTATGTATAACCTAATCGAATTTGTATCAGAGAGGAATATACAAATAAGATAAATTAAAACTGGAATCAAATCAGATCAGAATGTGGAATTTAAATCCCGGAGGTTTAAAAATATTTCTGAAGTATTTTTAAAAGTAATATAACATTATTTTAAGTATTTTTGAATTAGAATGGTTTAAACGGATTTGAAAGTGATTAAGCATTGAAATCACTTTAGTGGCGAGAAAATAATTCTGATAATGGGTCGCGACATTATCGGTATTCATTTTCGAGTTTCTAAGTGATGGATTGCTACCATGATAGATTTATTAATGGAAATTGTTTTAGAAAATAAAGTTTTTAGAAATTCAAATGTTTTGAATTGAGTTAATGTATAAGTATATATGATTTCGAACTAATTTGAAATAAAACCCGGGAATTTGAATTCTAAAATTGAAATTTAACTTGAGTAAGGTTAAGTAAAAGTTGGATTGAACTAGTGATAATCTCAAATGGAGTTGAATATGAAGAAAAAGGAAAATGTTGAGATTCGAAATATTAATATGAATTCGACTTATGTATAAACAAGTTGAATATATATATTGTAGGTTGTTGTTTGGAATTAAACTGTGATGGAATTGAACTCAAGAGGGTTGATTTTGGAAAATAGAACTCAGTTTGGATTAGTGAATGGAAGTGAACTAATCAGAAGTTGATTAGAGAGTTAAAAACTGGAAGTTGGATTGATTTGAAACCAACTGGAAATGGATATATGTATGCTGAGCAGGTATTGAATGGAAACAAAGGCAAGAGATAGAAGTATGCCCGACAAAAAGGTACATGTTTACAATATTGTTTGGGTTTGATGGTTTTATGAGCCTATGAGGCAAGCCGTTTGGCTTTTTGATTTTCTTTTGGATTGGAGAAGGCCTAGAAAGGCAAGTTGTGGTTGTACCGATTGAGCTGTGCAGAGGAGATGCTGCCGAAATTTTTCAGAATTTAAAGTGTTAGAAAATTTTCAGAATTTTTGAAAATTTTCGTTAGTAAGAATAAATGAATATTTTAATTGAAATAAATTGGTCCAGTTAAACCAAAGTTAAAAAGTAAACTAAAGGATTTTTGATCTAGTTATTAGGGTATGTAGTATCTTTTCCTACCATTAGCAATTTCGAGGACGAAATTATTTTAAGGGGGAAGGAATGTAACGACCCGGATTTTTGGCCGTTGAATTCTGAATATTTAAATTTGTTTTAAAAATTTCTAATTGAATTACATATAGGAATTTATTAATTAAAAACGAAGTTTGAACGTTAATTTATAATAAAATTATAAAGCGAGCTCGAAATCGCGCGGCAGTTCGTAATATGGAATTTTGAACTTCAACTAAGTATACAGAACTCGTTATAAATCGGATTTCTGTGAAACAAGACACGTTGGAACCATATTGATTATAATTTTCATATGAAAGAGAAAAATCTAGATTTCGTGTTATAATTTGTTAGTTATGGTCAAATCAAATTTTGAAATAGTCGCTGTGGAAATCGTTATTTAAAATATACGCGTTAAAATAGCCGTTTTGCAAACAGACTCAGATTTCGATGAAATCAGTTTCATTGGGACCGTATCGTTAAATTATTGTACGGTGGTGAGTGGCATGGAAAACCGATGACATATGTAACCACGATAGTCGTAAACGCTCGTTCAGTGAAATTAAATTAATTCAACTGAATAAAGGGATATTAGAGTGTAATTTGAGCAGACGATCGAATCAGGCCACGAAACCAGTTCCAGTGAATTCGTAGCGTCGGATATAATCAGGGTAGGTATATAGTTTGTTATTTTTAGAGATCGGCAAATTTGGTGTTCAGAAGGGCAGTGCGGTACGCGCCAAAAACAGTCTACCGGGGCAACAGTCTCAGAATGCGACGAAACTAGTGCCGTTGGATTCGTATCGAAAAGTTATTGTCGATGTTCGCAGTTTCGAGTTGTTTCGATTTATCTGGTGATCATGAAAAATTTAAACGCGTGTTGATTTCTGGTTTTATAAAGGAAATTTTTTCATACGATGTCAGAACGCGACGAAACTTGTCCCATTGGGTCCGCAATACTTTTTTTCACCAAAAATTAGTTTGTTATCGGTAGACAGAAGTCGACTGTGGTTAGTTTTGCTGGATACTTCATCGCTAAGTTTCGTATAATATAAAAACAAAATAAAATGCCACTCTATATTTAAAACGTAGTACAGACCAAACATTTGTTGTCCGTGTTTTCAATGTCCTACGGAATGTGAGATGACACTCCAAGCCGACCTATCCACAGCTATTATCAAATTCCTTTGTCGCCAAGGTTTTAGAATCGTACAGACAAAGCAATGTAAATCACCGGTCTACTTGTCCCTATTTCTGCAGCTATTTACAATTGTGTGGCCACCAAACTTTCCCCTTTATAAATACATGCATATTAACGTTCAGTATTTATGCCCGTGAATAACAAATTCATTGTTCCACCCCAAACGTAGGGTACAAAATCATTTCAATAATCAAAGCCAAATTTCCCTAATCACCCAACACAAAATTCCTGCGCCTGGCCAAGACGAGACTATCAATACCTCCTAATCGACGATCGGAGCAGCGTCTTAGTTGGATTTTTCCTCAAAGTCGTGAGGTTCACTTGGGGGTTTGCGGTGATAGGCAACAAGTTGGGGAGCGAGGCTTACGGCAGTGGAAAGGGGGAGGTTGCGTCTGTGATCGATCAAGGTGGGGTCGACTCCGACACTCTCTGGAGACGTCGGCTATGGGAGGAAGAAGAAAAACATGGAGTTTGGATATAAAAAGAAGAAGAAGGAATAACGAGGTGGTGATGAGGGACTTAAACTCGTCTATGGCTGTCAGTGGTAATGGCATGGAATTTGTGGAGGAAAGTAGCGACGGTGGGGAGGGATTCTACAGGCAAAGTCGGTTGTGGGTTAGTGTGAAGTGGTAGTATCGTTCTTATCTTGGATGCAAAGGGTAGAGGCGGTTTGTTTTTGTAGTGAATGGTATTGCTGCGTTTTGGGTTTAAAGTAGGGGCCATTGACAGTTCTTTGGAAGTGGAAGAAGTGGAATAATGCATGGCATATTAAAACCAGGATTTGAGAAAGGGTATTGAGTTTAGAAGATGGTATGTTCGGTCCTGATGATGAAAGGAACTGGAGCGGGGTTTGTACTGGTCAGTAAGTTGGAGCACAGTTTCGGGTTGAAGTCGCGATTTTTGTACGGTAGCAAGAGAGGAAGAATTCGCCGTGACTTACCAAGAATTAAGTAAATAAAAAGGGTAATGATGAGTTTAATTAATTATTATTAATTTCGCTAAGAATGTTTAATTCGATTTATGACTTGAAAATTTTATATATCGTTCATTCGAAAGCAGAATTGAATGAGACCGAAGCCGTTGGAACCATAGCAACGAAATATACTGTGTAGAACTATTTCCGCTAAGAATGAGGCTACTGGGATTTCATAACAAAATCAAACGTCATTTGATTTTAAGCGGAAAACAAAAAGCAGAGTCGTCGACTGCAAAACAAGGTGAGTAAACTCACTAACTCCCTCTCGTTTATATTTTTATATATAAACAAGTTTTAAATTATTTTATAAATATGAAATGGTTGCTTGATTGAATAGTTGATAGATGGGTTGATATAATCACATCGTTGATTGATTTTCTCATTAATGCGATATTTTTGATGTTACTAACATCTGTGGATGCAGGGAAACAGGTTGGAGGGATCCAACTGGATCCCTCAACATTTTTATTTACTGTTTTATTTGATGGTGATATATGTTATGCTACATTATCCATGGTTGAATTTGTGTGTTTGGTTTACCCTGGCCTTAGGAACCTGGTATTTCAGATACCGTAAAATATCATCAAATGTGAAAAGAAAATTTGAATTTAAAAGTAGAGTTTATTTCCAAATTAGAAATAATTTCTTTTTCATTGAGTTGCAAATGGAAACCTATTCCATTGGGTAAACCAAGAAAAATGTGATAAATAAAGATATCAATGAAGTGGATCATTAACCATTGGATAAATTAAAAGGTGAGTTCAAATATGAATGTATATTTGAAAGTGAGTATCGGTTTTGAAACCAATATTTGAAATAGATTTGAATTTAGCAAATTACAGAGGAAAGTTTAAAGAAAGATTTTCAAATGCTTAAAGTAAAAGAATAATAGTTTAAAACAAGGAAATATTTTGCAAATAAAATGTATATGAAAAGAAGATTTATAGAAATCGAATTAAGTGGTTAGAAGAATGTATAGTTTATAAATATGTTTAAAGAAGAACTTGAATTGTTTAAAATAAACAGAGTTTATAAATGAACGACGGAAGCGTGTGCGTCGCACACGGTATTTTATTCAAAACAGCAATCATAACGCTGTTGTTATAAGAAATGCTTTTTAAAAATTTAAACAGCGATTATAACGCTGTCTTTGTAAGAAATGCTTTTATAAAACTAAACAGTGATTTTAGCGCTGTTGTTATAATAGATGTTGTAAATCTAAATAGCAAATTTTAACGCTGTCGTTATAATAACTGTTTTAATAGCAATCTTAATGCTATGGTTATGATAAGTGTTCTATAATGCTAGACAGCGGTTTTAACGCTATTGTTGAAAGCAATGTTTGGTTTAAAGTTATGAGCTCTGACTATTTCAAAGTTAAGAATGTCGTTCAGTTAAGGTCTGAGAGGTAATTATACCCCAACTTGACTGACTGCATTATTGACGAAGAAATGGTTAAGGCGATAGCAAGGATTGGTTAGTGATATCGTTAGTTAACGAATGAGTTATGATTTGAATTATAATAACGATGTTTATAACATCAGTAAATTCAAAGGATTTAGAAATGTTTTCTAACTGGAGTAAAAGATATTTTCTCGATAAAAGGAATTATAATATTGGAAATGTTCTCCAATGATCGAGAGGGAAAATAGTGCTTTGAAAGAACACGAAAGATGGGAAATGGGAATGGGAAATGATAATGTAATAAAGAACTAATATTAAAAGGGCCCAGTGTTGAATGATGTTTGGTCGATAGAATTTCCTCCTGGAAATAATATCATTGTTTGCACACCGACATGTTTTCATTTGATAGTTAAATCACCGACTATCAAAGTTTTGACCATTTTAACGTTGTTAATATGGAGAGACCGGTTGGATTATTATCCAGAGAACCACTCCGTATTGGCATAAGCGTTGCGAATCAAGTATGCTGAATATCTTGAAGACGGAGTGAAGTGCAAGGGCTATTGTATAAGTCTTAGATAACAGTGCCTAAGATGGATGTACTGAATAGTACCTTCGGTTTGTCCAGACCCAGGACAACTTGTATGGACGAGTGTCTGACGGAGTATTTCCAAAGGGGGTTACGTACGTTGATTTCTTCAAACGTACGAAGTTGGGGCATAGAAGGGAAACTTCTTTAGCCTAACAATCTGAGTATTTTTGTGGGAATCAATTAGTGATTTCCGATGGATCTGACGATGTGGCATTCAAAGTGAATGGTGGCCAGATGTTCTGGAAGATAATTCAAACCTCAAGCCTCATCAACCCGGAAGTGGACAAAAATCGGGCAGGCAGCATGGCTATGTGGGTCGCACCCATTAGGATGTATGATCACCTATCTAGAGAAATTCCTATTGCTTCTTTATCTATGTTCGATGCTGACCCTATTCGGGTGGCGGTTGCTGATCCCAACCGTCGGTGGTATACATTCGATACACTCAAGCGAAATGAGTGGTCGGTCATGTGTGGGCCGGGTTGCAAGACGTTCTTGTTGAACCCAGTGTATTGGCCTCTAGAGATACACGTTCGGAAGGTGGTCCCATACCTTGTCAAGTTGGAATCCAATCTCCAATAAGTGCCGGCGAGTTTGATTGTATATTATATATGTAGAGCGTGAGATGCAAGCGTTCTACTAGATTTTAATTACTTGTGATTAGACATTATTATAATATCAGATAATATATGATTTCAAAAGTGTTTTGGGTTATCGTAAGGTAAAAACCATCCGTGTTTATGTGTGGATCGGTCTTACGATTATCATTTCTTTCGAAAGGATTTTGAAAGTTAAACAAATGGTTGGGGTTTACTCACACCAGTCCCATGACTGACCCAGAGTTTATTTTGTTTGTTTCCCTAAACTCTTGGGTGCCCAAATTTGTACGGGCAGTCAAGTAGTTAGGATTTTACAGATTCACTTGAAGAAGCTTGAAGCAGGAGGCTTCACCAGTTGGCTATAGACTATTATATTTTCCGCTGTGTACTATGTTGTATCTGGAAACAGGTGTTTATAACTGTTCCAGGGATAATCGTTGTGCTCTGATAATGGTATGTATATACAAATACTGATTTGTGCTTCAAAATTATATTATCTAATATATTTTATTCGTTCCGCCGTGAGTTTGTGATCTTCGTTTTCTTCTATTCTAATATTTCTTTCTTTCTATTCCTCACCCTCTAACTTCTTTCTAATAATGGTTCGTATTTCTGTGCAATTTGGGTTGGACGTGTAGTGTTATCAGTCGACTCAAAGTGTACGGAAGTGCGGGTCGTTTCAGTTCCATTATATTCTCCACTTTGCTGTTGTTTTCTTTTTGTGGATGTAAACTTTTAATCATATAGTCTGAATGATTATAAAAAGAGTATATGAATTAATTAGTATATTTTTGAAAGTTAAAAACAAATTGATTTTTGTTTGTGTTGAGTGATTGTGAATTTGATTAATTGAATTATTAGAATGATAGTTAATTTAATCAACGAAGGAATGATAAATTTATGCAATTAAATCACACATTGAACTGGTTTAAAAATAGACAGAAATATATACATGTGCGTTATATATGTTTGAACAGGTAAATGGATTAGTTGTTGAGTAAAGATTTTATTTGCGTGCCCGACAAATAGGTAAACCTTAATGAGTTAGGTGCACAATTTTATTATTATATCAACTCCTGTGAATGCCATTAGATGCGGAGTGCTGGTTGTTCTGTGTGTAATAATAAATGTCGCCATAGGATAGTAACAATTAATTTTGAACTACACTACATGGCATACTTCTTGAAGATTGGCACACTTCATCATATACCACATAAGCATTTGGAGGTTGTGTGACGAGGTTGAAGATTTACCATACGAGCGAGAGGCTTGTATGGTGATGACTATATTTTACAGGTAGAACTGATGACTGATCTGGACTATATAAAATGTAACGGTAAATTGCAAGATTAATAAAAACCCCATACGGGTCTGGAGATGACAATAAACATGTCTCTCTGGTCATTAAGGCAAAAAACCATTTATAGGGTGACGAGAGTTTATTCTCTGGAGTTATGATCTATACACACTCCCCTGTGGATACCGGAATACATCACTATAAATATGTGCATGCTTATTAGGATTTATTGGGTACCTAATACGGCCCAATAAATTTTCAAACCCCTCCCCGTACAAAGGAGGATATGGCGAAATTTTTCGAAAATTTAGGGTGTTAGCCAAATTTTTGAAGAATTTGAAAATTCTTAGAAACTGAAAAGTTGAAGAATGGAAGCCAGATTGAAAGTAGAGTTGGTAAATTAAACCACTTTCGACTTTGTTCCTTTTCGGGGACGAAAAGTTTTAAGTGGGGAAGATTGTAACAACCCGGAAAATCTGGGCCAGTTTAAATTTTTTAAATTGGCTATTTTAGTGGATTTTTAATATTTGAAATAAAATATTTTAAATAATAATGGCGAAAAGTGTGTTTGAATTGATGTTTGAAAATAAATATAATTAATTTAAATTATAAACAAGGCCTGAAATGGCGCAGTAGTTTCAAAATTGAATCTCAAACTTTGGCTGACTGTACCAGGTGAAAAATAAAACAGATTTTAGTGAAGCCAAAAATATTTAAATTTGTTAGTGAATATCTTTCTAACGAATCTAAAAAATCGAAGTTTCATAGCGGTAGTCAAAAGTTATGGCCAAATGAATTTTCAGAAAGGTCGCTATAGAGAATATATCGCCCTTGAAAATAGACATTTTGCAAACTACCCTGGAATTCGACGAAACCACTTTTGTTGGATCCGGAATGTCAAATTATTGCTTGGTTTCAAACTTCATAATTTTTGAAGTTAATATGTGAGCGTGGCAAAGGAAAATGTGTTTGGTCAATTATAGTTAAATGGGATCGACCAGAAAATGGCCATTTTTCAAACGGTCTCAGAATTCGACGAAACTAGTTTTGTTGGGACCGTATCGTCAAAACATTGATGGATTTATTTTTCTTGAATTTTTAGAATCAGTATGTGGCCCCGGCAAATTGAAATGTACGTTCAAATCAAATATTGAATGTTATATATTTTAATTTGAAGAAAAACTGACTGAAATAGTCGAATAGGCCTACGAAATATATCCCATTGTGTTTGGAATGCGGGTATTTAGCTAGGGGCGACAGTCGTTGGGTTTGGATTGGAGTTCATATGAGGTAAGGGGTATTTTTGAAATTTAAAAAAAAAAAACCTCAGCCAATCATAATGCGACACTCAATCTCCTCTGTCCCCGATACGAACAGATCAAAGGCGGAAAAGCCTTTGCCGCTTCCTTTCCACTTTCAGGCCGCCATGATCGTCGATAGCCCCTAGCCCAGTTGAACTTTTTGAAGATCCCACTCTCCTCTTCAAATCCATACCCACCACTCCTCCTATCGTCGTGTATATTGCCGGAATCACCTCCGTGAAGATCGCCAGTTTGAAGCGCTGCCACCATCTGGATTCGCCGTCGCACCTGGCCCCACCACCGGCGATCTGGGCGTCATTCGTAGCTCTTCAACGTCGCGCCTTCTGATCGTCACCTCGAGCCACGGATTGGAAGATACAGCGAAACCTAGTTTTGAACGAAATTTGAAGGTAACGACCTATTTTATTTTAAACTATTCTGTAGCACTTTAAAGTGCTACGGTTTTTTATTTCATGATAAAAATCATATCTTTTTGATGTGTTGTCGAAATTCAGTGAAACAAGAGACGCCGTGACCGTGAGGACGTCTTCTACATTTTAGAAGAGACCGCATATTTTTCTGAGCCTTCTGCAATTTTCGGTAGAGTGGAACCCAATGTGAGATTTCTAATTTATAAACGATATGGAAAACAACGATGTATAAATTATATAGTCGATGTATGAGTTATATAAGCGTTGTACACCTCATGTATAAGCGTTGTATAAGTTGTATGTTCGATGTATAAGTTATATATGTGTTGTAAAAGTGATATATGCGTTGAAATAAATTGAATTAATATTGAAGTGAAATCGAAATATAGTTATATACGTATATATATATACACACTCCCCTCGTCCACAGACCATGGACGATATATATTGGTTGTGATATTGTTTGGATTATTGGTTGATGTGAAATTTGGTGAATATCATGAATGGTTGATTTGAAATGATTGATTGTGATTGAAATCCCATTAGGATTAGTATATGGGAAAATTCGTCTGTGTACGAACTAGATATTGAAAATCCCCATTGTCAAAAGCTGCGAGGCTTTAAGGTAGAGCGAGGAGCCGTACTAGGGACGGTCCCGGTTTTAACTACCCTGCCGTTATGATGCCGAAATTTTCAATAATATTCATGTGTTAAAATTATTTTCATGTGTTGAAAACTATATTCATGTGTTGAGTAGAAATTCATGTGTTGAATGAAGTTCATATGTTGAATAAATTGTTTTACAATAAAAATCATATTTGTATTATATATATGAACAATAGAAAATATTCATGTCTTGAATAAAGGACTAGAACGATAAAAATCATATTTTTATCGTATGTGTGAAGTCGAAAACATTCAAGTGTTGAATATATAGATTGAACAATAAAATCTACATTTTTATTGTGAAAATGAAGTGCTAAAAATATTCATGTGTTGAATAAATATTTTTGATGATAAAAATATCATTTTTATCAAATATATGAAACGAATATAGTTTTGAAATCGCAGAATCGATTATATTTATATATATATATAATTAAATTAAATCAAATAACGAAGCTGGAGTTCGTTTTTTGAAACCGTGATTCCAAACGATTAGTGCGGGAGATCCGACCATCGGATTTTCCTGAAACCGAAACCGTTGGGTTTGCTTTAGAAATATCTTTCCAACGACACCCATTTGTGAAGATCCAACGGTTGGATTGTCTGGAATGTTTAATTCAAATTTGAAGAAAAATAGCGCCAGAATCGATTATATATATATATATATATAAATATAATTAAATTAAATCGAATAACGACGCTGCAGTTCGTATTTTAAAATCGTAACTTCAAACGATTAGTGCGGTAGATACGACTGTCGGATTTTCCCAAAACTAAAACCGTTGGATTCATTTTGAAAAGATCTTTCTAATGATATAAAATTTGTGAAGATCCAACGGTTAAATTTTCAGATATGTGTAAATCAAATCTGAAGAAAAACAGCGTCATGGCCGCGTTATGGCCTGAAGCGTCGTTTGAATGAATTGGCTATTTTTAAATAAATAAAAATAGCGATAAATAGTGATAAAATACTATAAATGATATGGAATGGAAATAAACTGAATTTGCTCGGTTTATGTGATATTTGATTGTTAAATGTGTTTGGCGTGATAATTACATTAAAGAACAGAATTAGTGATATCGAATAATTTAACCATTGAAATGAATTGATTTGAAATTCTAAATATACGTGAATTATTTGAAAAGGTCGAGTTGATTCTCATTTCAAATAATTGTTCGATGAGTGAAAGTCGAAGATATGAAGACGGTGCAAGGCCGATGATCTTCACGTCGAATGGAGGGGTGCTACTGATGCTCATGATAGGAGTAGCTACCTTGAAGGGGCTGATGTAGTAGCCGTCTAGACGTACTTGTAGATTGTACGGGTATGCGAGGTATTGAGTGCCTCCGGTTTCGTTCAGACCCAGAACGAACTTGAAAATAGACTGTGTGTCTGACATTGGATTTGTTCTATTTTGATTGATCTCTATTAAATATATATCTGTTTGGCGGCAGAGAGTTTATTCTCTTGCTTAACGCCCTTCTCTGAGACATACGAGCTCAAAGGTTATATATCGATAGAAATCAGTCGCATGGAGTGAATTGCCTGTGTGGCATGCCTAAGTGGAAGATGATCAAGGCTTCTGTTGAAAAGCAAAGTCTTGTGGTTGATGATCAAAGCGCAGCCTGTGTGGCATAGCTTTGTGTATAGCGTTGTTTCGCGAGCCTCACACCCCGGTATGAGCCAGAAACGGGAGAAGGACTTCAGGGAGGACATGCGTTTCCTTCTAGCTAGGAGTGGTGCTTTGGGTTTTGCATGCCCGGGTATTTTACTTATGTGGATGATGGAAAGCGAGGCCTCGATTTGCTTCGGTCTCTTCGGAGCCGATGGTGTGGTTGGATATGACCAGTTTACGCCCCATAGGGCGGGGAAACGCAATGTTCAGGCATTTTAATCCACATCGGTGGACCGGCCCTGACGATCCAAGGGCCCACCTATGTCTGGGTCCTGAGACATGGGTTAGAATGTCTCGAATCGGTAAGGACTATCTTTTGCCTTGGTTCATGACGGAAATCCAATTTCCAAATACGGTACCGTGCGGTTTTGATTGTATAAATATATATGGCGACATGATATATGGTACCCATGCCGTCTATGATTGATAGTTATGATTTGAAATTGTTTTCGGAACATATAAACACTAGTAATAATATCAAATGCTTTTGTTTTATTCGTATCAAGCATATTTTGGCCATTATAAGGTAAAACTCTATCCTCCGGTTTGTGTTGCATTGTGTGATGAGAACTGAGTCTTATAATGACTTCATTTTTATTAAAAAAACATTGTGATGTTTAAAAGATTTACTTGTTTTAAAGCGCTGGTAATCCAATGGAGTAAACCCGTTCCACGAAAGTGGCATGGTCCTGTGATTAGCCATATTGTAAGATGTGTTAAATGGATTTCTCATACCAGTCCCATGACTGACTCGTAGTTTGTTTCACTTGCAAACTCGAGTGCCCCTATTTCCACATGGGCAGCCTTGTATTCAGGTTTTAGCAGGCTCTTTCTGGATAGCTGGAGTTGAAGATGGATTCTATCATTTATCTCTTTTTATGCTGTTCAGCTCCTGTTGTACATATTATGTTTTCTTTTCCGCTGTAGACATTTTATGTAAAGCTGAACTGTATTTTGCACTAAGTATGATCCTATATACTGTGTAACTCTGATGATTATGTTTATCCAGTGTATTCTATTGTACATTATCTGGTGTATTTAATTATTTCTGTTCTGCTGTTATCTGTTTATGTGTTATATTCCAAAGATTACCATTGCTACCGTCTTATCGGGGTTTGGGGTCGTCAAATTAATTATTCGGAGAGAGTTAATCGAATATTGGTTATTCGAATAGAGTTAATAGAAAATTAGTTATTCAAAGAGAGTTAATCGAATACTAGTTATTCGAATAGAGTTAATCGAATATTAGTTATTCGAATAGAGTGAATCGAATATTAGTTATTTGAATAGAGTGAATCGAATATTAGTTATTCGAATAGAGTGAATCGAATAGAGTTAATCGAATATTAGTTATTCGAAGAGAGTTAATCGAATATTAGTTATTAGAAGGGAGTTGATGGAATATTAGTTATTCAAAGAGAGTTAATCGAATATTAGTTATTCGAAGAGAGTTAATCGAATATAAGTTATTCGAAGAGAGTTAATCAAATATAAGTTATTTGAAGAGATTTAATCAAATATTAGTTATTCGAAGAGAGTTAATCGAATATTAGTTTTACGAATAGAGTTAATCGAATATTAGTTTTTCGAATAGAGTTAACCGAATATTAGTTATTCGAAGAGAGTTAATCAAATATTAGTTATTCGAATAGAGTTAATCGAATATTAGTTATTCGAATATAGTTAACGAATATTAGTTATTCGAAGAGAGTTAATCGAATAATAATTATCTGAAGAGAGTTAATCGAATATTATTTATTCGAAGAGAGTTAATCGAATATTAGTTATTCGAATAGAGTTAATTGAACATAAGTTGTTTGAAGAGAGTTATCGAATATAGTTTATTGGGAAGAGAGATTGTCGAATATAGTTTATTCAAAAGAGAATTATCAAATAGATATTATTCGAGAGACAATTATACATTGGGATTCGACTATATCGAATGTGGGAAAGTACTATTTACTTTTCAGTTTATAAATCAAGACGCATTTATTTATAAAATAGTTGTTTATTTACTTATTCAAATTAATAAATAGAAGTTATATTTAAGTTATTATATTTCGGAAGCATGGGATTATAACACTATTGTTAAAATTAAATGATTTGTTTAAAAGAAGTGGATTCGTGAATAGAATCCAAGATTACGTAAGGAAGTTTGTTAAAGATTTAAAGGGTGAACTTTATCTATTTCGAGGTTAAAAATGTTTTTTAGTTAAGGACTGAGAGGTAGTTATACCCCAACTTGATTGACTTCGTTTTTAACTAAGGAATGATTAAGGTTTGATAGTGAATGTTGGTTAAGTGAATTTAGTTAATGAGTGTAATGGTTTGAGTTGTCATAGGGATGTTTTATTTAAACATCTGTTTAAATCCAATAAAGGAGTTTTGGAAATGTTTTCCAAATAAGAATCAGAAATGTTTTCTAATATAGAAAATAAAAAATGGGAGTAAAAATGGAAACATTTTCCGAAGTTAATAATGTATATTTTCTAAATTTAGAAAAATTAGAATTTATAAATATATGGAAAGGGAAACGGGAAATGAATAAATTAATGATAAATTAATTCAAAAGCGAAAAATGTTGATTGATGATTGATCGATAAAATTTCCATGTGGAAATAAGATCATTGTGCGTATGGATGTTTTCCTCTGATAGTTAAATAACCGACTATCAAAGTTTTGACCATTTTTCCGTCGTCAATGCAGAGAGGCAGGGATCAAATTTATTATATGAAAATCACTCCGTATGGGAATTAGTTTACAGAATAGTGCCTTCGGTTCGTCCAGTCCCAGAACAAAGTTGTATGGAAGAATGTCTGACAGAGTATATTTAAAAGATCGCGTAAGTTGATCTCTTCAAACATATTTACGTTTGATGGCGGAGGAATTAGTTTCTCTTAGCTGTATACCCGTGGTATTTTGGATAAATCAATTTGTGATTTGGTGGGTATGATGATGTGACATTCAAAGTAATTAAAGGTGCGGTCTGTACGTTATGACCTTTAGCCTCACAACTAGGAAATGGTATAAAATCGGGTAGGTTGCATTGCTAAGTGGTTAGCTACCAATTAGGGTGTATTGTCACCTGATATAGAGAAACTTCATTTACTTCTTTAACCTATTTTGATGCTGTCTCTTTCGGGAAATCGTTGCTGATCCCAACCGTTGGTGATAATACATTCAGTACACTCAAGTGAAATGAGTGACCGGTCATGTTTAGCCTGGGTTGCAAGATGTTCTTGTTGAACCCGGTGTATTCCTCTCTAGAAATACACTGTCGGAAGGTGGTCTCATTCCTTGCCAATTGGAATCCATCACCAAATAAGCGCCCATGGTATCAGAGCTGTAGGTTAAGTGATCACCTTGGCTTTGTGGCGTGACTCAGTAGAGATGGGGTTAGTAATACCCTAGATTGAGTTGGGTGTATATATATGAGTGAACGTAATTGTAGATTTTATAAAAATTGTTTTATATTGTGGAGATTTATTGGTTGAGCGGTTTATGAGTTCTGGTCGATCAGTTTGATCCACTGTATCGTAGGAGTTTCTAAACACTTGAATACGATGAACTGACACAATATGTTTTGAAAAGAGGGTAAATGAAATAATTTTACCCAAATATATTTTGATATGAAGAAAAATATATATCGGAGTATTGGATGTGTTAGTTGTTATTATAATCGAGTAAGATTATAACTGAAATGGTTATGTAAATAACCAATCATAATTCATAAATGTGTAACATATAAAAGCAGATAAAATAAATCTGAATTTAAACCAGAATTGGAATTAAAAACTCTAGAAATGTGAATAAGTGTTTGTAAATGGATTTGGATTAAATATATGAGAATTTTAAAATCCTGGGAGATTTTAAATTGTTTAACAAGCATTGTGAATGGTATTTTGAAATGTAATTTCAAATGGAAATGCTTAAATTGAGTTTTGAAATGATATAGTATTGAACTCACTTTTATTATTGGAAAATAATTCTAATGATGTTGGCCACATCGTCAGTGTTCATTTTCGAGTTCTAAGTGACAAATTACTACCAAAGATATTGATTTCGAATTATTTTGGGGAAACGAGTTGTTTTGGATCATGAAAAGGAAAGCTGATTTTTGATATGGTAAACGGTTTAAAAATTCCCAGGAAAAGGTTGTTTGAATTAAAATAAATTTAAATAGAAATTTGTAGAAGCAAATAGAAATTGAATTGGAATCAGTTAATTAAGTGGAAATTGAATTGGATTAGAATGATATCGAGAAAATTGGATTTGTGACATAGGGATCTGAAATGGTATTGGATTGGTGAGTTAGAATTTGAAATCGAGAATGGAACTCGAATTTGAAATGAAATTTGGCTTGGATAGAACCAAATGATTGAGTTTGAGGATGAATCGATTGAAGATCGACTGGGATGACATTGGTATATGTAGAATTGATAACAGGTGGAAGGGATATAATGATAGGCCCGACAAAAAGGTGCATGTTTATTTTTATATGAGTTTGGTGATTTATGAGCCTATTTGGCAAACCGCTTGGCTATTTTATTTTCTTTTGGGTTGGAGAAGGCCTAGAAATGCGAGTTGTAATTGTACCGATTGACCCGTACAAAGGAGGTACTGGCGAAATTTTTCGAAATTTAAGGTGTTAGAAAATTTTCCGAATTTCTGAAAATTTTAGTTGGTCGGGATGAATTAAAAATTTAATTGAAATTAGTTGGTATAGTGAAAACTAAAGTTAAAGAGGTAAACAAATAATTTTTAACCCAGTAAATAGGGTTTGTTTTCTACCTTTGCAATTTCGAGGAAGAAATTATTTTACGGGGGGAAGAATGTAACGTCCCGTATTTTATCGATACAATAATTAATTTACTTAATTATTTAAATAGTAATTTAAATGGTTTTTTAATTAAATAATATTGAATATTTAATTAATATAAATAATGGAATAATATATTTATTTCTGAAATAGTCAGAAATAGTGAAATTCGCAATATTGTGTAAATTGGATTATTTAAAATATATAATCAGTTTAGAATTGAATTTTATTAACGAATTTATTTATAAATGTCAGTTGAATGTATAATTTATATTACAATTATAATCAAGCGCGAAATGGCGCGGCAGTTCGTAATTTGGCGATTCGAACTTTAAACGAATATACGAAATCCGTTTTAAGTCGGATTTCTGTGAAACAAGAAATGTTCGGAGCTGGTGAAGTATATTTTTCTAATGGAAGAGAAAATTTGTGATTTTTTCGTGTTGATTGTGAGTTGTGTCCAAATCAAATTTTCGAAAAGTCGCTATGGAATTCCTTTATAATTTATAACGATTTATTTATATTATAAAAGGATTTTTAATATAAAGTGAATATCGATATAATATGGATTTGGAATATCAAGTTATAAATCCAGTTGGAGCTTTATTATATTCTATGTGAATATATATGATAATATTAATTTATTAATATTTAATTTAATTATTTTTAAATATATTAATATTTAAATGGGTTTATTTAGAGCTTTAAAATTAGCCAGTTTTGCAAACGACCTCCGTTTTCGATGAAACTAATTTTGTTGGATCCGAAATACTAAATTATTGTTAGATTCCAATTTTCATGATTTTTGGAGTCAGTATGTGACCGTACGGAATTTTATTGTGAAATACAATCAATAATCTGACTTTAAAAATACGCTGTGTGAGCAAACGGACTCGGAATTCGAAGAAACAAGTTTCCTTGGGTCTGTAATGTCAAACTCAAGTTGTATGTCCATTTTCATGATTTTTGGATATTGTATGTGATTATAGGAATTTTTTTTCAATGATACAAATAGAATAAGAATATAAATTATTTTTAAAAATATAATGCTTAACTTCTAAGCAACCCTATTCTATAAATACCCTTCACTAACCCTAAAATCATTTCTTCCACGATCAAAATGTAGCAGCCGCCATCCTCTTATTTAAAACATGAGAAATCTTACCTTCTAAAACTAAAATAAAATCTAAAACAAATCATATAAAATCCCACAAATCATGAAACTGGTATATTTAAATTTGTATCAGTATATGCTTTACTCTGGAACGGGTTTGGGGGAGATCGACAGTAATGTCATTCAGGGAAAATGTTTGCAGCGAGCCTGGATTTGATCTTCGTAAGCGGTAGATGCATGGATGAGTAAAACGAGAGTTGCTTTCGAGTTCTGGAGAGCGAATGGAGTTTATTGGCGAATTTTTGGGGTAAACTATGGAAGAAAGTGTCGATCAGTATATGGTGTCGTGGGTTTAAGGCTGTGGTGTCGCGTCTGTAGGTGGCGATCGAGTTTCCTATAATGGTGAGGAACAGGAAGTTTAAGGGAAGAGGAGATCTTTGGTGAGCTTTGTTCTGGGTTTCGCGAAGTTCGATGGTTTTATGGGTTACGTTGGTTTCGAATTGGAAAAGCCATGGGGGAAAAGGGCGAGTTCACTGTAAATGGTATGGAGATGATGAGGAGTTGATGACAAGATTTTTGGTATTGTTGGTTTGATTTTTAGTAGAGGAGGGAGGATGAATTTTTTAGGAAAGTTTTCGGCTATGGTACCGTGAGGAGCAGTATTGGTTACGGGAAGAAAACGAGGACGCGGTCAAGCCTTTAAAGAGGAGATTAAAGGGTAGTTAGTAGGTTAATTGAATTGTTAATAATCATTGTTTATATATAAACCTGTGTATATGATATAAAATCCATACTTTGTCAGAATTACGAACGGTCGGATCCGTTGGGATCATATGGACGGCGGCTACGCAATGGAACTGACTGGGAGTGAATCGGAGCTCGTTACAATTTATAGCGAAATAAATTGTCTTTCTGAATCAGCCAACAGTTATCGATATTTAACGATAACCGACCAATGTGAGCAAAACTCACTAACTCTGTTAGTTTATATTTTTATAACGTATTTTTAGAATTAATAAATGATGGTTGATTGCTATGTGTTGATTATTTGGATGAAATGTGAATTGATTGGTTGAAATTATAGATAACGATATATATATATAAATATATAAATATATCGTTAATCAAATACTGATTCTGTTTATCATAATATTTCATATTGAAATGCAATTGATGTTATTTATATTGTTTAACATCTGTGGTGCAGGGAAATAGGTTGGAGGGATCCAACTGGATTCCTCAATATTTATAATATTGTTTTTTTATATATTGTGATATATGATATGATCTATAATCTGTGATTGATTATGATGACACTGGTCTGGTTATTTGGTATTTTAAATACCATAAGAAATACTTGGATGTATAAAGGGAATTTTCAAAGTGTATATTGAAAATAAAATATTTATACAATCAAAGGATTTTATAAAAGGAAATATTTATAAAATCAGAGAATTTTATAAAAGATAAAAGAAATATTTATTTAAAAAATATATAGAAAGATAAAAGAAATATTTATTTAGAATTTTATCAAAGATAAAAGAAATATTTATTTTGAAAATAAATAGAAAGATAAAAGAAATATTTATTTAGAAAATAAATAGAAAGATAAAAGGAATATATATTTAGAAAATAAATAGAATTATAAAAGGATTATTTATTTAGAAAATAAATAGAATTACAAAAGGAATATTTATCTAGGAAATAAATATAATTATAAAAGGAAATATTTGGAAAATAAATAGAATTATAAAAGGAAATATTTGGAAAATAAATAGGATTATAAAAGGAAATTGGCAGGATATAAAAGAATTATGAGGAGATTATTTAAAGAGGATATTAAATTGAAATCTGTTTTAATAGATAAAATTGAGAAGAATAATTTATAAACGATGTTTATAAATTAAGAAAAATATAAATCATTGGATAAATAAAAAGAAAAAGTCTGAATTTATAAAGAGAAGTAGAAATCGGTTTTAACACTGATATTTTTGATAGAATTTGAACATAGCATTTGTAAAAGGGATTATAAATGAGATTTAAGCGTTAGATGTAAAACGGGGATTTCGTATGAATAATTCTGTAAAGGTATAAATAGAATTTGGAAATGGGATATTATATTTAAATCAAACTGATTGATTATATAAAAGGAACATTATTAACATTCGATGTGAACAATGGATTAAAATAGATATTTAATGAATTAAACACTTATAAGGAAAATTGGGTTTTGAAATAGGAATTCAAATGGGAATTTGGATGAGATAGGGAATAAAGTAAATCGAATATCAGTTATTCGAAGGGAGTTAATCGAATATTAGTTATTCAAAGAGAGTTTATCGAATATTAGTTATTCGAAGAGAGTTAACCAAATATTAGTAATTCGAATAGAGTTAATCGAATATAAGTTATTCGAATAGAGTTAATCGAATATTAGTTATTTGAATAGAGTCAATCGAATATTAGTTATTCGAATAGAGTCAATCGAATATTAGTTATTCGAAGAGAGTTAATCGAATATTAGTTATTCGAAGAGAGTTTAATGAATATTAGTTATTCGAAGAGAGTTAATCGAATATTAGTTATTTTAATACAGTTAATCGAATATTAGTTATTCGAATAGAGTTAATCGAATATTAGTTATTCGAATAGAGTTAATCGAATATTAGTTATTCGAAGAGAGTTAATCGAATATTAATTATTTGAAGAGAGTTAAACGAATATTAGTTATTCGAAGAGAGTTAATCGAATATTGTTATTCGAAGAGAGTTTATCGAATATTAGTTATTCGAAGAGAGTTAATTGAATATTGTTATTCGAAGAGAGTTTATCTAATATAAGTTATTCGAAGAGAGTTAATCGAATATTAGTTATTCGAAGAGAGTTTATCGAATATTAGTTATTCGAATAGAGTTAATCGAATATTAGTTATTCGAATAGAGTTAATTGAATATTAATTATTCGATTAGATTTAATCGAATATTAGTTATTCGAATAGAGTCAATCGAATATTAGTTATTCGATAGAGTCAATCGAATATTAGTTATTCGAAGTGAGTTAATCGAACATTAATTGTTCGAAGAGAGTTAATCGAATATTAGTTATTCGAAGAGAGTTAATCGAATTTTAGTTATTCGAAGAGAGTTAATCGAATATTAGTTATTCGAATAGAGTTGATCGAATATAAGTTATTCGAAGAGAGTTATCGAATATAGTTTATTGGAAAGAGAGATTGTCGATTATAGTTTATTCGAAGGATAATTATCGAATAAAGATTATTCGAAAGAGAATTATACATTGGGATTGGACTATATCGAATGTGGGAAAGTACTATTTACTTTTCTGTTTTTAAATCAAGACTTATTTATTTAAAAAGTAGTTGTTTATTTACTTATTCAAATTAATAAATAGAAGATATTTAAGTTATTATATTTTGGAAGCCTGGGATTATAACACTATTGTTAAAATCAAATGGTTTGTGTAAAAGAAGTGGATTCATAAATAGAATCCGAGAGTTACATAAGGAAGTTTGCTAAAGATTTTAAGGGTGAACTTTATCTATTTCGAGGTTAACAATGTTTTCCAGTTAAGGTTTGAGAGGTAGTTATACCCCAACTTGATCGACTTCATTTTAACTAAGGTTCGATAGTGAATGTTGGTTAAGTGAATTTAGTTAATGAATGTACTGGTTTGAGTTGGCATAGGGATGTTTTATTTAAACATCTATTTAAATCCAGTGAAGGAGTTTTGGAAATGTTTTCCAAATAAGAATCAAAAATGTTTTCTAATATAAAAAACAAAAAAATGGGAGTAGAAATGGAAACGTTTTCCAAAGTTAATAGTGTATATTTTCTAAATTTAGAAAAACTAGAATTTATAAATATATGGAAAAGGAAATGGGAAATGAATAAATTAATGATAAATTAATTTAAAAGAGAAAAATATTGATTGATGATTGATCGATAAAATTTCCATGTGGAAATAAGTTCTTGTGCGTATGGATGTTTTCCTTAAACGACTATCAAAGTTTTGACCATTTTTCCGTTGTCAATATGGAGCGACCGGGATCAGATTTATTATCTGAAAACCACTCTGTATGGGCATTAGCGTTGCGAATAAAATATGATGAAGATAATTGAAGATGGAGTTGATGCATGGGCTGTTCTGGCAAAATCCTAGGTAGAAATTGCCTAAGATGAGTTTACAGAATTGTGCCTTCGGTTCGTTCAGTCCTAGAACGAAGTTGTATGGAAGAATGTCTGACAGAGTATATTTAATAGATCGCGTAAGTTGATCTCTTCAAATGTATTTATGTTTGGTGGTGGTGGAATTTGTTTCTCTTAGCTGTATACCCGTGGTATTTTTGGATAAATCAATTTGTTGTTTGGCGGGTATGACGATGTGACATTCAAAATAAATCAAGGTGTGGTCTGTACGTTATGACCTCTAGCCTCACAACCAGGAAATGGTATAAAATCGGGTAGGTCGCATGGCTAAGTGGTTAGCTGCCAATTATGGTGTATTGTCACATGATCTAGAGAAATTTCGTCTACTTCTTTAACCTATTTCGATGTTTTCGCATTCGGGAAACGGTTGCTGATCCCAACCGTTGGTGATAATACATTCGGTACACTTAAGTGAAATGAGTGACCGGTCATGTTTAGCCTGGGTTGCAAGATGTTCGTGTTGAACCCGGTGTATTCCTCTCTAGAGATACACTGTCGGAAGGTGGTCCCATACCTTTCCAGTTGGAATCCATTACCCAATAAGCACCCACGATTTTTAATTATATATTATGTATGTGGAACGTGAGATGAAAGCGTTCTGCTAGATAATGATTAGTTGTAATTAATAGACATTATTATAGAGTTTTGATATAAAGGTTATCGTTTTTTCCAAAAGATTTTTGAAAGTTAAATCAAGAGTTTTGGATTCTCATAAGGGAAAAACTCGTTCCATGTTATACGGTGTGGTCTTATGAGATATCATTATTTTCTCAAACTGTTTTACATTGTTAACTCACACCAGTCCCATGAATGACCCAGAGTTTATTTTGTTTTGTTTTCCATAAACTCTTGGGTGCTCAATTTTGTATAGGCAATCAAGTAGTTAGGATTTTACAAATATACTGAGAATTTGGAGCAGGAGGCTTCAGGATTTTATAGCAATTGTTTGTTTCCGATGTGTTGTAAGTGTTGTACTTTGATAATGATGTATATTCAAGTACAGAATTGTATTTCAAAGTTATGTTATATGAAATATTTTATTCGTTTCGCTGTGAGGTTCGTGTTACTCTGATTCTGTTGTTGTTCCTCTCCTTCTTCTATTCTAATTTTCTACCTTATCTATTCTCATCCTCTAACTTCTTTCTATTAACGTACCGGTATTTCCGATTCTTGAATAGTCGACATGGTGTTGTGTGTCGATTTTCGAGGTCGAAAATTCGCGTTCGTTACATGGTGATTGTCCAGACGTACTTGGAGATCGACCGGATATGTGAGGACCTCTCTCCTGTATTGGACATATGGGACGAGGAATAAGGTGCCTCCGGTTTCGTTCAAACCCAGAACGGACTTGTAAATGGATGTATGTCTGACATTGGATTTCATTCTATGTTGATTGGTTTGTATTAAATTATATCTGTTTGGTGGCGGGGAATTTATTCTCTTGCTTAACACCCTTCTCTGAGACGTACGACCTTAGAGGTTATATATAGATAGACATCAGTCATATGGCGTGAATTGTCAATGTGGCATGCTAAGATGCAAATGATCAAGGCTTTTGTTGAAAAGCACAGTCTTGTGGATGATGATCAAAGCACGACTTTAATTAGCATAGCTTTGTGAATAGCATTAATTCGCGAGCCTCACACCCCGGTATGAGTAAGAAACGGGATAAGGGACAGCAAGGAGTGCATGCGTTTCTTTCTAGCTGAGAGTGGTGTCATGGTATGGAGCCCAGACATTTTTACTTATGTGGATGATGGATTGCGAGGCGCCTTGGATATAGGGCTATATGCTCATAGGGTCGACGTACTGACCTATTTTGAGGTCCGATAGGACCGGAAAACGTATTGTTCAGGAATAATCATCCACAAAAGTAAGTGTGGACTGACCCTGCAAGATCCAAGGGTTCACTGCAGGGGATCCTAGTTCATCTTGCTAGAGGTGATTCGAATCAGAAGGAGCCATCCCTTGCCTTGACTCATGATGGAAATCCAATTTCCAATACGACATCGTGCGATTTTAATTGTAAACACTATATGGCGACATAGTAGGATGGGGTATTATGCCGTCTATGAATGATACATTTATGTTGAAATTGTTTTATGGAATATATATGCACAAATAATAATATCAAATGATTTTTGTTTTATACGTATCAAGCATATTTTCCGATTATAAGGTAAAACTATATCCTCCGGATTGCGTTGCATTGTGTGATGGGACCTGAGTTTTATAATAGTTTCACTTTTCTAAAGAGCATTGTGTTGTTTATAAAATTTTTTATTTCAGATTATTCATGGGAGTGAACCTGTTCCATGTTATACGGCATGGTCCCTTGATTTACCCAACTTTAAAATAAAGTTAATAAATGTTTTAGTTCTCACGCCAGTCACATAACTAACTCGGAGTTTATTGTTTCAACCTAAACTCTGAGTGCCCATATTTTCCACACGGGCAGCTAGTATTTTTGGTTTTCGCAGATATTTCTTTTCACACGATCTTGGATTACAGCTGGAGCTATATTCAGAAAGCTTTGTATCTGTATATTTCTTTCAGTTGTGTTGTTGATGTATTTTCCGCTATACATTGTATTTATACATTTAAATTTCCGCTGCTTTGTATTTTAATCTCTGATATTTTTCGCTGTAAATTAGTTATTCATATTCCGATATATTCTTGTACTCTGATGTAAATTGTCGTAATACCAATGAAATGTTCTTCTGTTGTATTCTGATGAGTCGTGTTCTCAAAGCAATCCGAGATCCTTCGTCTCCTCAGAGATTGGGAAGTCTGGGTCGTTTCATTGTGGTATCAGAACTTTGGTTTACAAAGCTAGAGAACAAGACACATTAGAACCAAACGAAAGAATTATTCAGAGATAGGATTAGTAATATCCTATAAGAATGACTCGACAGAGATAGGGTTAGTAATACCCTAGAATGAGTTTGAAGAGTATGATTTATAAAAACAAATTTCGTTTTGAAATTTTAAATCTTATTATACGTATTTGAGTATTTTATTTTATATTGATTTGGACAATCGAGTATAAGGAGATTTTGCATATACGCGTCATGAATGTATATTCGAAGTCTCAAATATACTGGATAGATATAGAATCACACTCTAGTCGCACGGAGATGATTCTGGTGATTGACATGCCATCACCTGTATTTAAGTTCGAGTTTCGAAAGTGGGATGCCTATATATTTCCAATTGACTGGTGTGAGAACCAAAACTTAGATAGGGTTATTGTTTATGATTTGGCATTGAAATATGATTTTGAATATATATAAAGGCTACATATGTTTGAAAAGCTAACCAACTAATTGACTGTTGGTTGTGTTGTATGATTATTAGTTTAACTAATGAAAATATTGGAATGATAATTAATTTAACCAATATGAGGATGAATGATAAATAAAGCCAAACCAAATATAATATAGAGTTGAATAGAAAATTTAGTTTGAATTGGATTTATATATTAGACCGATATGTATATATATTTGTTGAACGGGTTATGGATTTACTTTTGAGTAGAGAATTAATTTGCGTGCCCAATAAATAGGTACACCTTAATGAGTTGGTTGCGCAAATTTATTTATTATATAAACTCATGTGAATGAAATTGGATGCATTGTAATGGTTGTTTTGTGTGAGATTATAAATCACGCCATAGGATAGCAACAAATAAATTATGAACTATACCGCATGGCATACTACATGAAGACAACATATCATATTCCATACAAGAATTTGGCGCTTATATGACGAGGTTTGGATGATCATACGGGCGAGATGCTTGTATGGCGATGACTGAATTTCAGATTGGACATAAGACTGATTATGGACCTAATTAAGGAATACATGTAACAATGCTTGGGGCAGGATTTAATTAAAACCCTACACAGGTCTGGAGATGACAAAAATTTACGTCCCTCTTGTTGTTAATTAAGGCACATGGATTATTTATTTTTCCAACACAGGGGCAAGGTTGTGAGATTATGATATGTACACATCTCCCTTGGGCATAAATAGGTCACTAAAAATTGTGTATGTTTTTTCTTGATTTATTGGGTGCCTAATACGGCCCAATAAAATTTTAAAAGTCAACCCGTACAAAGGAGGTTATGGCGAAATTTTTCGAAAATTTAGAGTGTTAGCCAAATTTATGAGAAATTTGAAAATTCTTAGAAACTGAAAAGTTGAAGAATGAAAGCCAGAATGAAAGTTGAGTGGGTTAGTTAAACAACTTTCAGTTCTATTCTTTTTTTAGGACGAAAAGATTTTAAGTGGGAGAGATTGTAACAACCCGGAATTTTTGAACCAATTTAAAATTTTAATTTTGCTATTTAATGGTGTTTGAATATTTAAAATTATTTATTTTAAATAATAACGACTAAAAAATTATTTAAATCGAAGTTAGAACTTATAAATTTATTTTAATTATAAAACAAGCCTAAAACGACATGGTAGTTTGAAAATTCGATTTTGAATTTCAATTGAATGTATAGGATTCAAAATAAATCGGATTTCAGTGAAACAAGAAACGTCGGAATATTTTGAACTGTAGTTTTCTACCGAATGTGAAAAATTGAGATTTCATAATATAAATTGAAAGTTATGTCCAGTTTAAAATTTAAAATAGTCGCTATGGAATTTATATTTTGAATAAAATATATAGCCCTTAAAAATAGCCATTTCGCAAACGATCGCCGTTTTCGACGAAACCACTTATGTTGGATCTGGAATGTCAAATTATTGTTAGGTTTCAAATTTCATAATTTTTGGAATCAATATGTGAGCATGGTGAATTTAAATGTGTTTTATAACTTCAGTTTAAATTTAATCGACTGAAAAAAGACCATTTTTCTAACGGTCTCCAAATTCGATGAAATTAGTTTTGTTAGGACCGTATCGTCAAAACATAGCTAGGTATAATTTTTCTATAATTTTTGGAGTCAGTATGTGGTCCTGGTAAATTAAAATGTACGTTTAAATTCAATATAAATTGATTTATATTTTAATTTTGATAAAAACCGATCAAAACGATCGAATTGGCTTAAGAAACATATCCCATTATGTCCGGAATGCGGGTAATGAGGTAGGAACGACAGTCGTTGGGTTTGATTTGGAGTTCGAATGCAAAATCTTAATTTTTGGAAATAAAATAATATTAAAAATATTTATAAATAGAAAAGAAAACCCTAACCCTCTCTCTCATCAAACAGCCGCCGTCATTCATTAAGCTACGACGGAAATTATTCAAGATTTCATCCCAATTTTTCGCAAAATCCACTATGAATTAGAAGATGATTGTAAAGAGAAAATTATGGAGAAATGCAGGAGCTTTCAATCTATATTTGGATGATCAATTTTCGTTATGAAATACGCTCGAATTTTGAGCTGGAAGTGGAGATATTCGGCGCGGTTTTCAGGGGCAGAGGCAGTGTCGAGTTAGCCTGTGCTCCGGCAGCTTGGTGGTGACGCGGCGACGATCAACATAGTAGGTGGTGATGGTGGTCTCGGCGACTGTACAGGGTGTGACAACTTGTTTTCTGGTGGAGCTTTTTTGGGTTCATCGGCTAGAGTATAACGATGAAGAAGGGTTTAATTCCCTAATGATGTAATTAATTAAATTAATTATTATTTAATTATTCGTTAATGTAATTAGTGTTTAAAATAACGTATCTTTGTCATACGAGGTCTAAACGCTGTGATTTCTGTTGCGTTGCGATCATGACAACGAACGCTACAACATGGAACAGACCAGAACAGAAACGGACCTAGCTGGGATTTTTGACTGAATTTAAAGGACAGTTTAATTCAGTTAAAATAATCTTCAATTAAAGAATGGCAGAGTGGATCCCAATGTGAGAATTTCCTCACCAAAATTTTGTATAGTTATTTAATTTATTTTATAATTGTAAAATATATAGGAATTGCTAGTATAGATTTTTATCTATTGTATGGAGTTCAACACTCGAATTTGCACAAATCACATAAATTGGAAGCGATGTATGGATATTACCGACACTCGGATTTCATAATCCGCGAATGGCCACATATTGCGCCGTAAATGGCATGGGTAGTTTAGTATTTATTTATTTGGATGATTTGAAGATTTATGTATTGTGATGATGATTTTGTGATAGTTAACATGTTAGAAATGTTAATATTATACTGATAGATGAAAATGGACAAAATAATCATCTATATATTAAAACACTGAAAATTAGTCAAGTAGAAAAATAATTCAAACCGAATTTGAATTGGTTAAATTTATTAACCAATGATTTATTTAAATCGACTATTGTTGTTTGAAAACCCTGCATGGGTATTGGGATGCTATTTGATATACACTAATCCCAATATTTAGTTGTATGCCAATCAATGGGTTGACAGGCTGTGATGAGCGTTATTTATTTAATTTAATGCTTATACAGTTTAAATTTCACTCTGAATGATGTTTGAATGGTTAATGATTATTATCATTATTGTTGAATACATGCGATGTATGAAATCCATATAACTGAAATTATATGGTAATTGATTGAGTCGCATTCCGATTCAGAAATAAAGAATATTTTAAAATAACGAATATTTTAAATAACGAATATTTTAAAATAATATTCCGTGAAGAATCAAAATGTGATTTTGATGTCCGATTTTTGGTAGGCACGAAAATATTGAAATAGATGAAGCCAAATTAAGTAGTTGAACGCCATTTTAACTCGAACAGATTTTTATATCGATTTTATTCATTTTATAATGAATATCGAAAAGAATGGATTTCAAAATCTGATATTTTGAAAATATTATCATTTTAATATTATAATGATATGAAATATTCAATTTTGATTTAAAATTGAAACCGAAGTTGAAATCGTTTTAAAATGAATTTATAAACGATTTATAAAATACGTTTTGAATAGAAACTGACGATATATATAATATATATTTTATGGCTTGAGTTGAACGCGCCGTGCAGCGAGCGTTCGCGAATTTCAACCATTAACTTCAAATTGATGTAACGGGAGATCCGACCGTCGGATTCTCCTAAAACCGGAACCATTGGGTTCGTATCGAAAAGATCTTTCCAATGAATATAAGAGATTTAAATTTAAACGATTGGATTTAAAATTATGTCCAAATCAATTTCAGAAAAGGTCGCTATGGATGCAGTTCGGTGGCTGTTATTGGAAACCCACTGTAAGGGCCTTAATAAAATTATTAAAAATATGGAAAAATTGTGTAAAATCATAATAAATGATTTGGAAAGATTTTTGGATGAAAAATTCCGTTTTGAAAAGATAAAAATATATTTTTATCGAAATGAACTAGTTAATAACTAGAATAATGATCCAATTATTTTAGAAATAATAAATTGGATTTGTAATGGTTTTAAAATAACCAAAATTTCCAACGCATGAATTGGAATGGATTTGAGAAGAAATAATCTTCGGAATATTTTGATATTGGATTTCATGATTATATGGATATTGTTGAGGAATTTGGAAGATACAGATATCGTTATTACCAATACGATATCGGTTAGTTTTAGAATTTTATATTGAATATAAGCCGTTATTATTTTCTATTTAGAGCCTTGTATTTAATATCAAATTGAATTTTGGGTTTGTCGTGAATGGTGTCTTCAATAACATTGTTCTTAAAAACCCATTTGAAAAAAGAATAAATCTTTTAATTAAGATTTGGAGAAGTTTACCAATTAATTAATATTTAATTAGAATTGAAATGAAAGTTGATTTTGGGTTTATCGTGAACAATGTTTTAAATAACATTTGTACTTTAACCCGATTAATAGGGAATATATTATTTGTAATTTATAAATCTTTTTATTAATATTTAATGGAAATTCTCCAAAGTAAAGTTTGCCAATTTAATAAAAGAAATTGGAACGGAATGGAATTCGATTTAGTGATAATCGAGATGAGATTCTGAGAAGGAAGACAATTACTATTTATGGAATTTAAAAGGCCTTTGTAACGACCCGGATTTTGAGCGACTTTGGTTATCGACATAAACTCGATGTCGATAACCAAAACATCGAAAAATCTCGGTAATTAATGAAAGAAATTAGAGGGTGAGAATAGACAAGATAGAAACTTAGAATAGAAGAAGAACACACATCAGAGTAACACGAACCTCACAGCGGAACGAATAACATATAATAGATAACGTAACTTTGAAATATAACAGTTATGTATACAATAGCACTTATCAGAGTACAGCACTTACAACACAGCGGAAATAACTATAGCTATATGATCCTGAAGCCTCCTGCTCCATCTCTTCAAGTATCTGTAAATTCCTGACTACTTGACTGCCCGTACAAAATTGGGCACCCAAGAGTTTAGGGAAAACGACAAAGTAAACTCCGGGTCAGTCATGGGACTGGTATGAGTAAAACAGTTTAAAACAGTTGAACAAGTAAACGATATCTCATAAGACCACGTCGTATAACGGAACAGGTTTTTCCCTTATGAGAATCCAAAATATCTTTATATCAAAACCTTTTGATATTATAATAATGTCTATCAACCACAATATAATAATCATCTAGCGGAAACGCTTTCATCTCACGTTCTACATATATGGTATACAATCAAAACCGTAAGCACGTATTGGGTAATGGATTTCCAACTATGACAAGGTATGGAACCACCTTCCGATCAGTGTACTCTAGGAACGATACACATGAGTTCAACAAGAACATCTTGTAACTCAGCCACACATGACCGACCACTCATTTTGCTTGAGTGTATCGAATGTATATCACCAACGGTTGGGATCAGCAACCATTTCCCGTATATATATGAGACAACATTGATAGATTAAAGAAGCAAATGAATATTCTCTAGATAGGTGATTATACACCTTACTTCGGTGCGACCGACTTAGCCATGCCGCCTGCCCGATTTCTGTCATTTACCGGATGATGAGGCTAGATGCTACGCTTTATCATCACATCAGATTCACTTTGAATGCCACATCATCAAATCCATCCAATCACCGATTGACGTCCTCAACAATACATTATGTGTTAGCTAAAAGGGGTTTCCTTCTTCGCTTCCACTCTTGGTACGGTTGGAGAAATCAATATACGTGATCGTCTGGAAATACTCTGTCAGACATCCGTCCATACAAGTCATCCAGGAACAGGATGAACCGAAGACACTATTCAGTACATCCATCTTAGGCACTGTTATCTAAGACTTATACAATAGCCCTTGCACTTTACTCCGTCTTCAATTATCTTTGGCATATATGATTCGCAACGCTTATGCCAATACAGAGTGGTTCTTTGGATAATAATCCAACCGGTCTCTCCATATTAACAACGTTAAAATGGTCAAAACTTTGATAGTCTGTGATTTAACTATCAAAGGAAAACACGTGTGCAAACAACGATATTATTTCCAAATGGAAATTCTATCAATCAATCATCAGTCATATATATATATATATATTCATATTTCCTTATTTTCTATGTTTAGAAAATATACGTTAACGCTGGAAAACTTTTCCATCTCTATCCATATTTCCAATTTCAATATTTGATTGCGTTTCTGATTTTAATTCGAAAACATTTCCAAATCTTCTTTACTTGGATTTAAACAGAGGTTTAAATCAACATCGCGACTACAACTCAAACTACTATACTTATTTACTAAATTCACTTAACCACTTTCACTCTCGAACCTTAACCATTTCTAAATTAAAAACAAAGTCGATCAAGTTGGGGTATAACTACCTCTCAGACCTTAACTGAACAACATTTCGAATCTCGAAATAGGGTAAGTTCATCTTTTAACCCTTTTTAACACTTCCTTACGTAACTCCTTTCGAATAAACTATATTCGAAAATCCTTTAATCTCTATTTGTTTAACTCTAATCGATTTACTCTTTTAATTCTATTTGAATAAACTAAATTCGATCAAATCATTTTAACTCGATTCGAATAACTAATATTCGATAACTCCCTTTAATTCTATTCAAATAAACTATATTCGATTTACTCATTTAATTCTATTTGAATAAACTAAATTCGATCAACTCATTTTAACACGATACGAATAACTAATATTCGATAACTCCCTTTAATACTATTCGAATAAACTATATTCGATTTACTCATTTAATTCTATTTGAATAAACTAAATTCGATCAACTCATTTTAACTCGATTCGAATAACTAATATTCGATAACTCCCTTTAATTCTATTCGAATAAACTATATTCGATTTACTCATTTGATTTAACAAATATCGATTAACCCCATCGAATAACTAAATTCGATAACTCCTTCGAATAAACTATATTCGATAACCCCTTCGATTAAACTAATAATCGATAATTCCTTCGATTAACTAAAAATCGATAACTCCTTCGAATAAACTATATTCGATAACCCCTTCGATTAAACTAATAATCGATAACTCCTTCGAATAAACTATATTCGATAACCCCTTCGATTAAACTAATAATCGATAACTCCTTCGAATAAACCATATTCGATAATCTCCTCTCGAATAAACGATATTCGATAATCTTCCCTTTCGAATAAACTAAATTCGATAATTCCTTTTCAAATAACTAAATTCGATAACTCTTTTCGACTAACTCAAATCGATTAACTCAAATCGATTAACTCTAATTCGATTAACCCTATTTAATTACTCTATTTGTTTAACTCTAACTCTAACTGGTTAACTTTAACAGATTTACTCTGACTGGTCAACCCTAACTCTAACTGGTTAACTGTAACTGGTCAACCCTAACTAAATAACTCGACTTATTTAGCTTAACTTGATTTAACTCCTATCGAATAACAAATATTCGTTTTAACTCCATTTGAATAATTCTATTTGATTAACTCTAGTTGGTTAATTCTAATTGGTTAACTCTAACTCTTATCGATTTCTCTTATTCGAGTACCCCTATTTGATAACGTTTATTCATTTATAAAGATTTACTTTTAGTAACAGTTCTGCACTTTATAAATGTTCTCTTTAATGATGTTACTTCACTTATACAAGTGTTGTGTATCCATTCTATTTAAACCTATTAATGTTAAAACCAATATCTCTTCTCTATATAAGTTCAGACTTATATATTCCATTTATCGAATGATAAATATTTAATTTAATTTATAAACTATTATTTATAAATTAATCTTTTCTATTTATCTGTTAAAACAGATTTCCATTTCTATTCATTTCCTAAGTATTCCTTTGGTTTAATTCTATTTATTTATCAAATAAATATCCCTTTGATTTAATCCTATTTATTTAACAAATAAATATCTACTTTTAATCCTATTTATTTAATAAATAAATATATCCTTTTTCCTTTATTTATTCCCCAAATAAATAAATCCTTTTTCTTTAATTTATTCCCTAAATAAATAAATAATCCCATTTAATCTATTTGTAACTGTTTATACAAATATCTCCCTTTAAATCCTATTTGTAAATGGTTTTACAAATATTTTCTTTTCAATTTCATTTGTAAATGTTTTACAAATGTTTTCACTTTTTATTTGTTTACAAATAATTTCCTTTATACTTGTTTAACAAATATTTCCTTTATATTTGATTTCATAAATATATCTCCTCTATGTTGTTTACAAATATATTTCCCTTATATTTGATTTACAAATATATTTCCCTTATATTTGATTTACAAATATATTTCTCTTATATTTGATTTACAAATATATTCTAACTCTTTAAATTCCCGGAAAAATTCGCCATAACCTCCTTTGTAACGGGAGCATCGGGAAAATCCCCAAACCGCCACACAAGCCTCTCCATTCAAAAAGAAAATTGTTTGAAATTATTTCCTTTCTAAATATCTCCTATTTATAAATATTCCAATTTATAAATGTTTCTTATTTATAAATATTCCATTTATAAATGTTTTATTTTCACTATCACTTTGAAAATTCCCTTATCAACAATCCGACATGTTATGGTATTTTAACATATCCAATTACGATGTCTAATCTCGTCCATACACACACAATCAACAACAGGTTATAATTCACATCATATATTAAAATATATGAAAAACAATAAAATAACTGTTGAGGAATCCAGTCGGATTCCTCCAACCTGTTTTCCTGCATCCACAGATGTTACACAATATGATTATCATCACTTTCAGTTCAATATAAATTATTCTGATAGCAGAATCAATATATAAATATTTAACGGTTTATATATATATATATAATATTTCATTAACTGACTAGCAGTTCAATCAAACAGTCAACACACAATCAAACAGACAATTTCTAACATTTCTAAAAATACAACATGAAATTATAAACTGTTCAGAGTTAGTGAGATTTACTCACTTTGGCAGTTCATCGTTAAAGAACGATAAACTGTTATTTGATTTGAATCAAACAATTTATTTCCCCATAAATTCGAACGAGCTCCAATCCACTCCCAGTCAGTCTCATTGTGTAGCTCCCATCCATACGATCCCGACGCGACTTACGGTTCGAATTTCTGATAACGTATAATGAAGATATGCGTTATACAAGATGGTATACATTTTAAATAAAAATTAAACTAATTGATTATGTAAATTTGGGCTTAACTTCCTTCATAAGGCCCAAACACCAATTCAAACCCGTACGTGGATCCTTCTTCCTCCTCACAAAATTCACGACTCCAGGAAACCATTCTCAGCAAAATTCCAGTTATTTGATCCACTCTTTCTCCATCATTACTTCACCGTTCGACTAGAGAAGACCACCCAGCTTCATCTCTTCCCGTACTCTTCCTTCTCCACCCAGACTTAGCCAACTCGCACGCTATACGTGGACCACGTTCTCGGTCCAAACTCGCACTGTACAGGGACGACATCGACACCAAACATCACGGTTTTCCCCAAAAATATCATGAATGATTCCAAATTACCTTCCGAGCATGAATCGAATATCCATTCCACGATTAAATGCTTCAAATCGCGATTTCCTCTAACCCTAGTTTCTCTGTACATTTCGAGTACCACGGAAATTGCGTCGCAACCCACACAAATGAGTATAGGATTGAAGAGAAACACTGGGGGATCTCAAGCATATAACTCTCTGGATTTATTGATTTGTATTTGATTTTATTTTTGATTTTTCTATCTCTGGTTTTCACGTTTGATGTAAAAACTGATGGAGGCAGAAAATGTGTTGACCGAATGAGGATGGAAACTAGGTTTTAAGGATTGTTTAGGGGGTATTTATAGAGGTTATAAATATCTAGATATTTTGGTAAATATCTTCTATTATAATATTCGTTTTCCCTTCTAAAAATTCGTGTGATCACATATGATCCCCAAAAATCACGAAAATTTGCATGCCACTAGAGTTTGACATTACGGACCCAACAAAATTGGTTTCGTCGAATTTTGACTCCGTTTGCTCACACAGTGTATTTTTAAAGCTTTGGATGAGCCATTTAAATATATAAATATATTTAAATATAATTAAATAAAATATTAATAGATTAATATTATCGTATATATTCGCGGTGGAATACCATACAACTTCAGAATATTCCTCTATAAATTTCTAACTTGATATTTCAATCTGGGTCAACGCGATATTCGATTTATATTGAAATCCCTTTTTAAAAATATAAATAATTCCTTTATAAATTATAAAGGAATTCCACAGCGACTTTTCTAAAATTTGATTTGGACGTAAATCAAAATCTACCCGACGAAATCCAGATTTTTGTCTTCCACTAGAAAGATATACTCCACCAGCTCCACACATTTCTTGTTTCACAGAAATCCGGCTTAAAACGAATCCTGTACATTCAATTGAAGTTCAAATTGCCAAATCGCGAACTGCAGCGCCATTTCAAGCTCGATTTTAATTATAATATAATTATACGTTTCAAACTGACGTCGATTGAATATATTCGTCAATATGATTCAACTCTAAGCTGAATTAAATCTTGGGGATGACCATGTTCACCTTATATTGTGATTTCCAGTATTTTTGATTATTTCTGAATTAAATATATTATTTAATTTAATTAAATATTCCATATTATTTAATTAACGACGATTGAATTCCCTATATCACTATTTTAAACAATTAAATAAATTAATTATACCCTTGGAAAATGCGGGTCATTACATTCTTCCCCACTTAAAATAATTTCGTCCTCAAAATTGCTAAGTTAGAGGACGACCCTACCTATTGGAATTCCTAAGATTTGTTTACCCCTTATTTCTGATTTTAACCGAACCAATTAATATCGACTAAATATTTATTCATTCCGACTAACTAAAATTCTGAAAATTTTCTAACACTTTAAACTTTCGAAAAATTTCGCCAGCACCTCCTTTGTACTGGTCAATAGCTCAAACTCCAACTCGCTTCTCTGGGCCTTCTTCAACCCAAAAGAAAATCAAAACGCCAAACGGCTTGCCAATTCGTCTCATATAAAATATAAACTTGTACCTTTTTGTTGGGCATATCATTATATCCCTACCATCTGTTATCAGCTCGGCATATACAAATGCCACCCCGATCAACTCCAACCAAGTTATTCTTAACACAACCATTCGCTTATTCAAGCCGAATTTAATTTCAAATTCGAGTTTCAAATTCCAAACTCTCAACTTATCATTTCAAATCCAGATTATTCTCTAATCACTTCAGTTTTTCTTAACCTATCATCTCAAGTTAAATTATGGTTTATTATTTACTTTTACCATCCCATTCGAATTAACTTCACAAGTTAAATTTTAATTTCTAGAACTTAAATTCCTGGGTAAATTTCAAATCAATTTGAAATCATACTGCCAATTCAAAACCTTTGAATTTTCTAAACAACTTGTTTCCTCAAAACAATTCAAATTAAAATCTTTGGTAGTAATCCACCACTTAGAAACTCGAAAATCACACCGATGATACTGCGCAGTCATCATCGAAATTATTTTCCAGCGACCCAAGTGATTTCAATACTATATCATTTCAAAATCCTTACTAAATACATACATTTTGAAAACATCTCAAAATCTCCCAAGAACTTAAAATTTCCTTATTTTAATTCCAAATCTGATTTAAATTCATATTTATTTCATCTTATTTCATATACTTTACTTATATGAATTCTAATTGGTTATATATAACCATTTCACATGTTATAATCTTACTCGATTATAATCACAACCTATATATGATAATATATCACATATCCATACTATGTCGGTCCATCGTATTCAAGTGTTTATAAACCCCTACCGATACAGTGGATCAAACTGATCGACCAGAATTCATAAACTACTCAACCAATGAATCTCCACAATATAAAACCATTTTTATATCAAATACAAATACGCACTCGTATACATACACTCAAACTCAATCTAGGGTATTACTAACCCTATCTCTACCGAGTCACGCCACAGAGCCAAGGTAATTCTTAACTTAAGCTCTGATACCAACTGTAACGACCCAGATTTTGAGCGACTTTGGTTATCGACATAAACTCGATGTCGATAACCAAAACATCGAAAAATCCCGGTAATTAATGAAAGAAATTAGAGGGTGAGAATAGATAAGATAGAAACTTAGAATAGAAGTAGAAGAAGAACACACATCAGAGTAACACGAACCTCACAGCGGAATGAATAACATATAATAGATAACGTAACTTTGAAATATAACAATTATGTATACAATAGCACTTATCAGAGTACAACACTTACAACACAGCGGAAATAACTATAGCTATATGATCCTGAAGCCTCCTGCTCTAGCTCTTCAAGTATCTGTAAATTCCTGACTACTTGACTGCCCGTACAAAATTGGGCACCCAAGAGTTTAGGGAAAACAACAAAGTAAACTCCGGGTCAGTCATGGGACTGGTATGAGTAAAACAGTTTAAAACAGTTGAACAAGTAAACGATATCTCATAAGACCACGTCGTATAACGGAACGGGTTTTTCCCTTATGAGAATCCAAAATATTTTTATATCAAAACCTTTTGATATTATAATAATGTCTATCAACCACAATATAATAATCATCTAGCTGAAACGCTTTCATCTCACGTTCTACATATATGGTATACAATCAAAACCGTAAGCACGTATTGGGTAATGGATTTCCAACTATGACAAGGTATGGAACCACCTTCCGATCAGTGTACTCTAGGAACGATACACTGGAGTTCAACAAGAACATCTTGTAACTCAGCCACACATGACCGACCACTCATTTTGCTTGAGTGTATCGAATGTATATCACCAATGGTTGGGATCAACAACCGTTTCCCGTATATATATGAAACAACATTGATAAATTAAAGAAGCAAATGAATATTCTCTAGATAGGTGATTATACACCCTACTTCGGTGCGACCGACTTAGCCATGCTGCCTGCCCGATTTCTATCATTTACCGGATGATGAGGCTAGAAGCTACGCTTTATCATCACATCAGATTCACTTTGAATGCCACATCATCAAATCCATCCAATCACCGATTGACGTCCTCAACAATACATTATGTGTTAGCTAAAAGGGGTTTCCTTCTTCGCTTCCACTCTTGGTACGGTTGGAGAAATCAATATACGTGATCGTCTGGAAAAAACTCTGTCAGACATCCGTTCATACAAGTCATCCAGGAACAGGATGAACCAAAGACACTATTCAGTACATCCATCTTAGGCACTGTTATCTAAGACTTATACAATAGCCCTTGCACTTTACTCCGTCTTCAATTATCTTTGGCATATATGATTCGCAACGCTTATGCCAATACAGAGTGGTTCTTTGGATAATAATCCAACTGGTCTCTCCATATTAACAACGTTAAAATGGTCAAAACTTTGATAGTCTGTGATTTAACTATCAAAGGAAAACACGTGTGCAAACAACGATACTATTTCCAAATGGAAATTCTATCAATCAATCATCAGTCATATATATATATATTCATATTTCCTTATTTTCTATGTTTAGAAAATATACGTTAACGCTGGAAAACATTTCCATCTCTATCCATATTTCCAATTTCAATATTTGATTGCGTTTCTGATTTTAATTCGAAAACATTTCCAAATCTTCTTTACTTGGATTTAAACAGAGGTTTAAATCAACATCGCGACTACAACTCAAACCACTATACTTATTTACTAAATTCACTTAACCACTTTCACTCTCGAACCTTAACCATTGCTAAATTAAAAACGAAGTCGATCAAGTTGGGGTATAACTACCTCTCAGACCTTAACTGAACAGCATTTCGAATCTCGAAATAGGGTAAGTTCATCTTTTAACCCTTTTTAACACTTCCTTACGTAACTCCTTTCGAATAAACTATATTCGAAAATCCATTAATCTCTATTTGTTTAACTCTAATCGATTTACTCTTTTAATTCTATTTGAATAAACTAAATTCGATCAACTCATTTTAACTCGATTCGAACAACTAATATTCGATAACTCCCTTTAATTCTATTCGAATAAACTATATTCGATTTACTCATTTAATTCTATTTGAATAAACTAAATTCGATCAACTCATTTTAATTCGATTCGAATAACTAATATTCGATAACTCCCTTTAATTCTATTCGAATAAACTATATTCGATTTACTCATTTAGTTCTATTTGAATAAACTAAATTCGATCAACTCATTTTAACTCGATTCGAATAACTAATATTCGATAACTCCCTTTAATTCTATTCGAATAAACTATATTCGATTTAACAAATATCGATTAACCCCATCGAATAACTAAATTCGATAACTCCTTCGAATAAACTATATTCGATAACCCCTTCGATTAAACTAATAATCGATAATTCCTTCGATTAACTAAAAATCGATAACTCCTTCGAATAAACTATATTCGATAACCCCTTCGATTAAACCAATAATCGATAACTCCTTCGAATAAACGATATTCGATAATCTTCCCTTTCGAATAAACTAAATTTGATAATTCCTTTTCGAATAACTAAATTCGATAACTCTTTTCGACTAACTCAAATCGATTAACTCTAATTCGATTAACCCTATTTATGAGACGACCCCAAACCCCGTTCTGACGGTGGCAAGGGTAATCCGTGGAATATAACACAGAAACAGACAATAGCAGAACATAATTAAATAAATACACCAGATCATGAACAATAGAATATACTCGATATAAGTAATCATCAGCGTTACACAGTATATAGGATCTTACTTAGTACAAATACAGTTCAGCTATACATAAATGTCTACAGCGGAAAACAAACAAAATATGTACAATAGGAGCTGAACAGCATAAAAAGAGATAAATGATAGAATCCATCTTCAGCTCCAGCTATCCAGAAATAACCATCTAAACCTGAATACAAGGCTGCCCGTGTAGAAAAAGGGGCACCCGAGTTTGAAAGTGAAACAAACTACGAGTCAGTCATGGGACTGGTATGAGAAATCTACTCAACACATATATAATTTGGCTAATCACAGGACCACGCCACTTTCGTGGAACGGGCTTTCTCCATTGGATTGCCAGTGCTTTAAAACAAATCTTTCTTTTAAACAATGCAATGCATTTTATAAAAATGAAGCCATTATAAGACTCAATTCCCATCACACAATGCAACGCAAACCGGAGGATAGAGTTTTTACCTTATAACGGCCAAAATATGCTTGATACGAATAAAACAAAGGCATTTGATATTATTGCTAGTGTTTATATGTTTTGAAAACAATTTCAAATCATAACTATCAATCATAGACGTCATTAATGCCCCATACCACTATGTCGCCATATATAGGTATACAATCAAAACCGCACGATGTCGTATTTGGAAATTGGATTTCTGTCCTGAACCAAGGCAAAAGATAGTCCTTACCGAATTCGAGACAATCTAGCCCATGTCTCAGGCACAGCCGCAACCGTACCTTGGATCGTCAGGGCCGGTCCACACGAAGTGGATTATAATGCCTGAACAATGCGTCCCTCCGCCCTTTGGGGCGTAAATGAGCCAACGAATGACTCCATCGGACCCGGATCGTCCGATCTAACCGAGGCGCCTCGCAACAGCAACAACCACACAGGTGAAAAGTATATAAATGTCAGGGCTGGTAGGTCACTGACACCACCCTAGCTAGAAAGAAAACTCACGTCCCCCCTGAGGTCCTTCTCCCATTTCTGGTTCATACCGGGGTGTGAGGCTCGCGATTTCACGTTATACACAAAGCTACGCCACACAGGCGGTGCTTTGATCATCACCACAAGACTTTGCTTTTCAACAGAAGCCCTGATCACTGCATCTTAGCATGTCACACAGGCAATTCATGCCATGCGACTGATGTCCATCGATATACAACCTCTGAGCTCATGCGTTCCAGAGAAGGCCGTTAAGCAAAAGAATAAATTCTCCGCCGCCAAACAGATGTATATTTAACAGAGATCAATCAACACGAAATAAAATCCAATGTCAGACACACAGTCCATTTACAAGTCCGTTCTGGGTCTGAACGAAACCGGGGCACTAAATACCTCGCAAACCCATCGATCACCACGTACGTCTGGACGATCACCACTCATTATCCATATTTCGGGATGCCTCCCAATCAGGACCTCGGTTACCATCCAAACGAGGTGAAGATCTCCGGTCTTCGACCATCGTCTTCATCTTCGACTTTCAATCGTCGGTAGAAAAATTGAAATGAGAATTAACTCGGCCTTTTCAAATAATTCACGTATATTTAGAATTTCAAATCAATTTATTTCAATGGTTAAATCATTCGACAACACCAATTTTGTTCTTTAATGTAATTTTCACACCAAACACATTCAACCATCAAATACCACATAAATCGAGCAAATTCAGTTTATTTCCATTCCATATCGTTTATGATATTTTATAATGATTTATCGCTATTTTTATTTATTTTTTAAAATAGCCAATTTATTTAAAACGACGCTTCGGGCCATAACGCGGCCGTGGCGCTGTTTTTCTTCAGATTTGATTTACACATATCTGAAAATTTAACCGTTGGATCTTCACAAAATTTACATCATTAGAAAGGTCTTTTCAAAACGAATCCAACGGTTCCAGTTTCGGGAAAATCCGACGGTCGGATCTCCCGGTACAATCGTTTGAAGTTTCGATTTCAAAATACGAACTGCAGCGTCGTTATTCGATTAAATATAATTATATATATATATAAATATAATCGTTTCTGGTGCTGTTTTTCTTCAGATTTGAATTAAACATTCCAGACAATCCAACCGTTGGATTTTTACAAAGTTGGTGCCGTTGGAAAGATTTTTCTAAAGCGAACCCAACGGTTGCGATTTCAGGAAAATCCGATGGTCGGATCTCCCGGTATAATCGTTTGAAATCACGGTTTCAAAATGCGAACTGCACGGCCACATTTCGTTTTAATTTTATTTATATATTTATATAAATATAGTTCATTCAAAAATTCCTATATCGTTTTCACTTCAAATATTTCACTAACGCCTTTAAATTTCGGAAAAATTCGCCATAATCTCCTTTGTACGAGAGGGGCTGGGAAAATTCCCAAATAGCCACACGGGCGTCTCATGTCAAAAAGAAAAAGAAAAAGCCAAGCGGCTAGCCAACAGGCTCATAAAATCATCACCCAAACAAAACAGTAAATGTGTACCTATTTGTCGGGCACAAAAATTTTTATTCCTCTTCTCTAGCCCCTTTGCTATAACCTGTTCAATAAATATGCATGTACATATATACAGTTCTTATCATTTATCATTTTCCATTCAACTTCATATTTGATTCCATTTGGTTTAAAAACACCATTCATTCTAATGTTGCATGCATAGGCAAAAATCATATCATTAGCTAATTAATGAATATTTCAACTCATGCATATTTATTTGAACGAGTTGCTATTTTTAACACTTCACATTTCAACAATTCATGTATATAACAAAAATGTGATTTTTATTGTAAAACGATTCATTTCAAAACACTATTATTTTATATAGTTTATATAGGTGGTAAAAATGGGATTTTTATCGTAAAACAATTTGTTTCAAAATTGGATTATTTTATACATTTCATATTGATGTTAAAGAGGTGATTTTTATTATGAAACAATTTATTTCAAAATATGAATACCATTCAACACATGAATTTCATTTCAACGAATGAATATCGATTCAACACATGAAGGTTTTCTATAGTTCCTATATATAGATAAAAATGTGATTTTTATATTTAAAACACGAATACCATTCAACACATGAATTTCTAATCAACGAATGAATATCGATTCAACACATGAAGGTTTTCTATACAACGAATAAATATAGTTAGCAAATGAAAATAATTCAAACACATGAATATTATTCAAAATTTCGGCAGCATAACGGCAGGGTAGTTAAAACTGGGACCGTCCCTAGTACGGCTCCTCGCTCTACCTTAAAACCTCACGGTTTTTGACAATGGGGATCATGCATCTAGTTCGCACGCAGGCGGCATGTATATATTTATTTCATTTCCACAAACTAATCCTATGTGGTTTCAACCAAATATTTCTCAACCACAAATGGGTATTTTTCAACCACAATCAATCAATATCAATCACAAACAATCCCAAACAACCATTCGCTATCAATCAATTTTCACACCAATCACAATCAATAAATATCGTCCATGGTTTGTGGACAAGGGGCGTGTATATATATATATATATATATAGCAATTCACTTCTATTTCAACACATATATAATTTTTACAACGCATATATAACTTATACATCGAACGTACAACTTATAAAACGCTTATACATGAGGTGTACAACGCTTATATAACTCATACATCGAATATATAATTTATACATCGTCGTTTTCCATATTGTTTATAAATTAGAAATCTCACATAGGGTTCCACTCCACCAAAAATAGTAGAAGGCTCAGAAAAATATGCGGTCTCTTCTAAAATGCAGAAGGCGTCCTCATGGTCACGATGTTTCCTGTTTCATCGAATTTCGTTAACGAACGAAAAAGATATGATTTTTATTTGAAAGACAAGATTTGCAACACTAAAAAGTGTTATTTCCCATTCTGAAATTTAAACCCGTTTACCTCGTTAAAACTTCGAAACTAGGTTTCGAATTTAAACCAAATCCACTGCACTTCGTCGAGATCCAACCGCACCACGTTGACGAGCCTCGAGAGACGCCTCATCGCCAGAAAGATGGTGGAGCTCGAACCCCTACCTCAACCGGAAAATGGTGCGGAACTGGTGAACTTCAGAGAGGGAATTCTCTCGATATGGTGCACGATGGAAGATGGGGTTTGTGTTGATTTGAAGGGGAGAGGACGAGCTATAAAAAGTTGCAAAGGAGTGGTGGTTTTTGATGAGGGGTTTCGCCAGAAAATAGGGGAGAAAAACGGAGCTCTTTTCGCCGTGTATCGAGATCGGGGAGAGAGAAGACGCGGGGGGGGGGGGGGGGGGTGGGGGGGCTGACGTGGGCGAATGGGGTTTCTCTTTTTTTTTATAAAGTTTAAAAATCCGAAAATACCCCCTTCCTCTTGCGAACCCCAATCCAAACCCAATGACTGTCGTCCCTAGCATTCTACCCCCATTCCGAACACAATGGGATATGTTTCGCAGGCCCATTCGACTGTTTCAGTTAGTTTTCCTTCAAATTAAAATATATAACATTCAATATTTGATTTGAACGTACATTTCAATTTGCCAGGGCCACAAACTGATTCGAAAAATTCCAGAAAAATAAATCTAGCTATGTTTTGACGATACGGTCCCAACAAAACTAGTTTCGTCGAATTCTGAGACCATTTACAAAAAGGCCCATTTCTGGTCGATCCAATTTAACTGTAATTGACCAAAACACATTTTCCTTTGCCACGATCACATACTAGCTTCAAAAATTATGAAATTTGGAACCTAGCAATAACTTCACCTCCCGGATCCAACAAAAGTGGTTTCGTCGAATTCCGAGGTCGTATGCAAAATGGCCAATTTTACGGGCTATATAAATTCCATAGCGACCTTTCTGAAAATTCATTCGGCCATAACTTTTGCTTTCCGCTATGAAAATTCGATTTATCAGATTCGTTAGAAAGGTATTCACTAACAGATTTAAATATTTTTGGTTTCTCTAAAATCCGTTTTGTTTTGCACCCGGTACAATCCGACAAAGTTTGAATTCAATTTTTGAAACTGCAGCGCCATTTCAGGCCTTGTTTATAATTAAAATTAATTATATTCATTTTCAATTGTCGATTCAAACTCACTTTTCATTGCCATTATTTAAAATATTTATTTTAAATATTTAAAATCCATTATTTTAGCCAATTTAAAATTTTTTAATTGGTTCAGATTTTCTGGGTCGTTACAATTTAATTACACTATTTGTTTAACTCTAACTCTAACTGGTTAACTTTAACAGATTTACTCTGACTGGTCAACCCTAACTGATTAACTCTAACTGGTTAACTCTAACTGGTCAACCCTAACTGATTAACTCGACTTATTCAGCTTAACTTGATTTAACTCCAATCGAATAACAAATATTCGTTTTAACTCCATTTGAATAATTCTATTTGATTAACTCTAGTTGGTTAATTCTAATTGGTTAACTCTAACTCTAATCGATTTCTCTTATTCGAGTACCCCTATTTGATAACGTTTATTCATTTATGAAGATTTACTTTTAGTAACAGTTCTGCACTTTATAAATGTTCTCTTTAATGATGTTACTTCACTTATACAAGTGTTGTGTATCCATTCTATTTAAACCTATTAATGTTAAAACCAATATCTCTTCTCTATATAAGTTCAGACTTATATATTCCATTTATCGAATGATAAATATTTAATTTAATTTATAAACTATTATTTATAATTAATCTTTTCTATTTATCTGTTAAAATAGATTTCCATTTCTATTTATTTCCTAAGTATTCCTTTGGTTTAATTCTATTAATTTATCAAATAAATATCCCTTTGATTTAATCCTATTTATTTAACAAATAAATATCTCCTTTTAATCCTATTTATTTAACAAATAAATATCTCCTTTTTCCTTTATTTATTCCCTAAATAAATAAATCCTTTTTCTTTTATTTATTCCCTAAATAAATAAATAATCCCATTTAATCTATTTGTAACTGTTTATACAAATATCTCCTTTTAAATAATATTTGTAAATGGTTTTACAAATATTTTCTTTTCAATTTCATTTGTAAATGTTTTACAAATGTTTTCCCTTTTTATTTGTTTACAAATAATTTCCTTTATACTTGTTTAACAAATATTTCCTTTATATTTGATTTCATAAATATATCTCCTCTATGTTGTTTACAAATATATTTCCCTTATATTTGATTTACAAATATATTTCCCTTATATTTGATTTACAAATATATTTCCCTTATATTTGATTTACAAATATATTTCCCTTATATTTGATTTACAAATATATTCTAACTCTTTAAATTCCCGGAAAAATTCGCCATAGCCTCCTTTGTAACGGGAGCATCGGGAAAATTCCCAAACCGCCACACAGGCCTCTCCATTCAAAAAGAAAATTGTTTGAAATTATTTCCTTTCTAAATATCTCCTATTTATAAATATTCCAATATATAAATGTTTCTTATTTATAAATATTCCATTTATAAATGTTTTATTTTCACTATCACTTTGAAAATTCCCTTATCAACATTCCGGCATGTTATGGTATTTTAACATATCCAATTACGATGTCTAATCTCGTCCATACACACACAATCAACAACAGGTTATAATTCACATCATATATTAAAATATATGAAAAACAATAAAATAACTGTTGAGGAATCCAGTCGGATTCCTCCAACCTGTTTCCTTGCATCCACAGATGTTACACAATATGATTATCATCACTTTCAGTTCAATATAAATTATTCTGATAGCAGAATCAATATATAAATATTTAACGGTTTATATATTATATATATATTTATATATATATAATATTTCATTAACTGACTAGCAGTTCAATCAAACAGTCAATACACAATCAAACAGACAATTTCTAACAATTCTAAAAATACAACATGAAATTATAAACTGTTCAGAGTTAGTGAGATTTACTCACTTTGGCAGTTCATCTTTAAAGAACGATAAACTGTTGTTTGATTTGAATCAAATAATTTATTTCGCCATAAATTCGAACGAGCTCCAATCCACTCCCAGTCAGTCTCATTGTGTAGCTCCCATCCATATGATCCCGACGCGACTTACGGTTCGAATTTCTGATAACGTATGATGAAGATATGCGTTATACAAGATGGTATACATTTTAAATAAAAATTAAACTAATTGATTATGTAAATTTGGGCTTAACTTCCTTCATAAGGCCCAAACACCAATTCAAACCCGTACGTGGATCCTTCTTCCTCCTCACAAAATTCACGACTCCAGGAAACCATTCTCAGCAAAATTCCAGTTCTTTGATCCACTCTTTCTCCATCATTACTTCACCGTTCGACTAGAGAAGACCACCCAGCTTCATCTCTTCCCGTACTCTTCCTTCTCCACCCAGACTTAGCCAACTCGCACGCTATACGTCGAGCACGTTCTCGGTCCAAACTCGCACTGTACAGGGACAACATCGACACCAAACATCACGGTTTTCCCCAAAAATATCATGAATGATTCCAAATTACCTTCCGAGCATGAATCGAATATCCATTCCACGATTAAATGCTTCAAATCGCGATTTCCTCTAACCCTAGTTTCTCTGTACATTTCGAGTACCACGGAAATTGCGTCGCAACCCACACAAATGAGTATAGGATTGAAGAGAAATACTGGGGGATCTCAAGCATATAACTCTCTGGATTTATTGATTTGTATTTGATTTTATTTTTTATTTTTCTTTCTCTGGTTTTCACGTTTGATGTAAAAACTGATAGAGGCAGAAAATGTGTTGACCGAATGAGGATGGAAACTAGGTTTTAAGGATTGTTTAGTGGGTATTTATAGAGGTTATAAATATCTAGATATTTTGGTAAATATCTTCTATTATAATATTCGTTTTCCCTTTTAAAAATTCGTGTGATCACATATGATCCCCAAAAATCACGAAAATTTGCATGCCACTAGAGTTTGACATTACGGACCCAACAAAATTGGTTTCGTCGAATTTCGACTCCGTTTGCCCACATAGTGTATTTTTAAAGCTCTGGATGACCCATTTAAATATATAAATATATTTAAATATAATTAAACAAAATATTAATAAATTAATATTATCGTATATATTCGCGGTGGAATACCATACATCTTCAGAATATTCCTCTATAAATTTCTAACTTGATATTTCAATCTGGGTCAACGCGATATTCGATTTATATTGAAATCCCTTTTTAAAAATATAAATAATTCCTTTATAAATTATAAAGGAATTCCACAGCGACTTTTCTAAAATTTGATTTGGACGTAAATCAAAATCTACCCAACGAAATTTAGATTTTTCTCTTCCACTAGAAAGATATACTCCACCAGCTCCACACGTTTCTTGTTTCACAGAAATCCGGCTTAAAACGAATCCTGTACATTCAGTTGAAGTTCAAATCGCCAAATCGCGAACTACAGCGCCATTTCAAGCTCGATTTTAATTATAATATAATTATACGTTTCAAACTGACGTCGATTGAATATATTCGTCAATATGATTCAACTCTAAGCTGAATTAAATCTTGGGGATGACCCTGTTCACCTTATATTGTGATTTCCAATATTTTTGATTATTTCTGAATTAAATATATTATTTAATTTAATTAAATATTCCATATTATTTAATTAACGACGATTAAATTCCCTATATCACTATTTTAAACAATTAAATAAATTAATTATACCCCTGGAAAATGCGGGTCATTACAGCCTTGCCATTATTCCATTCATAGTATTGATCCGATACGGAAATTTATATCGATTATATATGATTATGGTTTCCGTGAAGATTCCAATTTAGATGGAAGATGAATATGTGGTTTATCGTGAACTGTGTTTTAAATGACATTGGTTCTTTAACCCAACTAAAGACAGGATCTATTTCCTAAAATTTGGATAATCAATAAGTAATGATTTTTGAGATTAAAACTAGACTAGAGTTTTAATAAATCTTTAATTAGATTGGAATGTGAATAAGGTAACTAAATTTACCGAATAGAAGAAATGATCGAGAATGGAATACCGCCAGTTTTGCTCCAGGCGATAGTTAAATCTTTAATTAGATTTGAACGTGAAATGGTAATCGAATTTACCAATAACACCGTGGGTGCTAGATATGAAGTACTACTAGTTTTGCTCCATGGAATGAATAGGTTGGGATTGGGATTAATAAATAAATGATTACTTCGGTAATGTTCGATAATCCCGACTAGTTTTATAAACCTTAATTTGGTTTAGAATTGTTAAATGGTAAAATAAAATCTTTTGAAATTGATATCCAAAGGAAGATTAAATAATAATTTTAAAAGAATTTATATTTGATAAAATTAATGGGAACCTTTCCCTAAAAATGTGAATATTTGAATAAAAGAATATTCAGAATTGGAATGAGGCGTATTATGTGTTTTTATAGCACTTGATTATTGATTATAAAATACGCGAGTTATTCAGAAAGTCCGGGTTTATCCCATTATGAATAACTGAGACGACGATTAAAAGTCGACGATGAAGATGGTGGTGAACAGCAGAGATCTTCACATCGTTTGGATGATTACTGATGTCTTGATTGAGCTGTATACCCAATACAAGGTAATAAATGGTGATCGTTCAGACGTACTTGGAGATCGACCAGATATGCGAGGACCTCTCTCCTGTATTGGACATATGGGACGAGGAATAAGGTGCCTCCTATTTCGTTCAGACCCGGAACAAACTTGTAAATGGATGCGTTTGTTAACGATATTTTCGCCAACACCGGAGATAGGTCTATGGAAAATGGACCTAGGAGAAAAGGGGATTATTTAGTTTCTACCAGCTTGATTGAATTCACCGTTCCTTAGGTACCAAGATCCCTGGTCCAAGGATTAGTTACTCTTCCTTCAAACGGTGAGTATCACACTTGTAAGAGTTTTAGGACTAGTAGTTACCCAAGAATAGGGTTACAACAACCGTCGCTAATCAGGACTAAAGTATATGTTAAAGGCTTTTAGTTCATTGCTGGAAAGGTTGGAATAAGGAGCGTAAACCTACATAAGCACTACAATATACAATATAATATGTTGAAAAGTAAAGAACACAACAATTTATAGTGGCTCGGTTCGGATTGAACCTACGTCCACTTTAAGAGCTTTGATGATTTTATTCATGGAGGAGATCACATAAGAAATCCCCAAATTGATTTACATATTTGGGTTAGTTCTCTTAGAAATGAGAGGAAGATTGTGGAATGAGGAAGATGATCGCCTTGAAATGAGACCTATATCCTCCTATTTATAGAGGCTTTGGGCCCCCTTTTGTTGCTTTTCTTTCCCGCCACTTTTTGGTGCCATCTTTTTGTTCCCGCCTTTGGCTTTTACTTTTTTTTGTCACCTTTCTCTATCTTTCTCTGGCTTTCTCTATCTCTAGCTTCCTCTATCTATCTCCAGCTTTCTCTAGCTATCTCCAGCTTTCTCTGGCTTTCTCTACCTTTCTCTAGTTGTCTCCACCTTTCTCTGGCTTTCTCTAGCTTTCTCTAGCTGTCTCCAGCTTTCTCTAGCTTTCTCTACATATCTCCACCTTTCTCTAGCTTTCTCTACCTTTCTCTGGCTTTCTTTGGCGTTCTCTGCTTTTCTCTAGCTTCCTAGACCATGTTGCCGGTTCCTAGACCCCTTTTGCTGTCGGTTCCTGAACCCCTTCTGCTGTCGGTTCCTGAACCCCTTCTACTGTCGGTTCCTGAACCCTGCTACAGGTTTCAGCTTTCTCTGACTTTTTTGTTTCAACCATTACTCCCAAACAATACGTCCTTTTGTTTGATATGACCACTCTACGAAATGGGAAACCATCATCTGAATCCTATGGAAGTGGTTTCAGGTTTGAATCTCTCACTAATCAAAAGTTATAGGAGAAACAAAATTTCAACTTCTTCTTTTGGTGTTGACATAGCTGTATCCAAGGCTTTTCCTTTTACATTTGTGTGATTGGAGCTACTGCTTCTTTATACTTTGCCAGTGCAAATTTTGGTGTTAACAGTTAGCCCCCCCGGTATAAAGAAGCTTTTGTTCTTTAGGACAAAATCATGTGGCTCCTTCATAGCTTGTATTTGGAAGATTGCAATAAGTATTCGTCTCACATCGGTAAATACTACGAACCATCTCATACTATATATCAATACTTGGAATAGGATATTGTGAAATAAATATCTTGGGCTTGGAGATGGACAAAATGGCTTGGGCCTATAAGATTATTATGGGTCAAAGATGGGCACTTGGGACCCGTGGGCGCGTGGGTTTGGCTGTTCCGAACTGTTCATCCGCCCCTTATAAATACTGCACCTTTCTGCCTGGAAATGCAGTCCGAAAATTCTATTCTTCTCCTTCTTTTTCTTCTGTAAAATCTAATATTTGTGATACCCTGGAGAAATTTCGCTTCTCTGTTGTCTATAAATATTGTGGGGTCGAATAATTCCTTAAGCACAACATTCTACACCTGCCTCAAATGACTACTCCTGCTTTCTGATTCATTCTAGGTTCAACAGCTTACATGTCACTCAAGAATCATTATAAAAATCTTTGGTATTAATTTTGTATAACCAAGAGTAATGATGCAACGGGGAAGCATAGACTTTCCTTAATCAAATAAAGCCTAAACATGAAGCCAAAGTTATGAACTTTTTTTTTGTGGACACGGTGTGCAAATTCAAACATGTACTCATGTTGGATGACATGATTTAAAGCATACCATTTTCTATCAGCGTTGGATGAGAATTTCGTTTCTGTTACTTAGACATTCAATATTCAAGAATTCATTCTAGAAAGTATGATATAATAGATCAAAATTTACATTTGGATATTTGCAATCAGAGGCTCATCATTGACGAATATAATAACATGACATGCATAGTGAGTGATATTTCACTTATAATGTGTAAAATCATTGTTTTTAACCAGAATTTATAACAATGAAGTTAGGGGTAAAAGTAGCATAAGTTTAGAAAACTTCCATATGCGCGGTGTTGAGGAACCTTAACCTTTATTTGGAGATTTGAAGTAAAACACTTGAGGCACCAAGCCAAGTACTTGTGATCCAAGATTAGAACTCTTCAAACCGAAATTAGTAAAACCCTAAGATTCATACTTGGGTAAATAGGAATTAGATATCATATAGAAACCCCAAGACTCATACTTGGGTAAGCAAAAATCAGAAATCATATGGAAACCCCAAGACTCATACTTGGGTAAAGCAAAAACCAGAAACTCATATCGAAGAATCATATCATTAACTGAGAGTTATTAAAGAACGTCAAAGCTAAATAAAATGCCCTTATAAAGGAAAAGAAGAAACATAGAAGGTTAATTAAGAATCATCCATTGAAAGCATCACAAACCAACCAAAATCCATGCACCTTAAAGTGTTAACTTATCCAAATATTATTGAAAGTGATCAAGCAACCATAGATTATGTGTGTGTTTATCGGATATTCGCTCAGAGAACATTTGGAAGAAAGAGTCTTAAATATTCCGAGAAGCAATTTTTGGGTGTGTATATACAGAGGACTGATTTCGTAATAAATTAATCATGTCCTAAGTTAGTTAGTCATTCGGTGAATGTTCCTCTTAGCTTTCTAGCCATTGGGTATCTAACATCTAGTCTTATTCCTAACCCATAGGATACGCAAATGAATGAATTCTCTCTAAGAGAGTGACACTTGTCCCTTTATGGGTAGATGCATGCATTATAACTAGCACCACTTAGAGGGCGACTCCACTAGCTGGAGATGAAGTATTTAGCCCTACTCAAAGGCAACTCCTTTGTAGGAGATGAAGGTATTGTAGCCCTACCCCAAAGGCGACTCCTTTGCAGGAGATGAAGGTATTGTAGCCCTACCCAAAAGGTGACTTCATTGTAGGAGATGTTGCTTCTCTTCTTGGGACCTTTTGTTGCTCCCCTTTGGAGGCTTTTGTTAGTTGTGGCTTCTCTCACTGGAAGCTTTGTTTGACGCTCCTCTTCTGGTAGATTTTGTTTGTTATTGAAGCTCCACTTATGGAGGCTTTGTTTGTTTATGGCTTCACTCTCTGGAAGCTTTATTTGATGGTACTTCTCTCTTCGGAAGCTTTGTTTGTTGTGCCTTTTCTTCTGAAGGCTTTATTGATTCGCCCTCCCTTCTGAAGGCTTTGTTGGATATCTTTTATCAAGGGTAGGCTCCACACCATTTTCTTGTGGCATGTTTATCTGAGCAACTTCCATCGAAGCTTGTTATTGATTGATAGCTTTGTTGTGCACTTATTCACGTAGTGAGCTCTTTATGTTCTCCCTTTTTAGCCTTCGTTCCCTTCTGTTGGACGAGACACAAGTAGAAATTAAATGCGCTTTAAGTGCTCCCTTTGAGCCTTCGTTCCCTTCCGTGGGACATGACATAACAGAAGGTGCTCCCTTCGAGCTTTTGTTATATGCATAAGCCGGAACAGGGTTTGGTTTTTACCTGTAATAGTACTTGAACTTAAAAAAGTATTTGTTTGATTACAAGAAAGATATAAAGTGAAATGATTAATGAAAGCAAGTATCTGAGATGGAAGACTGATTGTCAAGTTCTTATTCCCATGCTGCGTTGCCTCTGACCAGCTTTCCTACTAGTCTCACTTCAAATTTCTTAGTTAAGCTCTCTTTTCTTTTTGGCTTGGTGTATCTTTATCAAATCATGACAATGGCTGGTTTTGTGTCCCTTTGTCTTGTGATAGGAATAATAGCCTTTCTCTTCGTTTGACCTTGAAGAGTTGCCTGCGAAGGAAGCAGAACCAAGTACTTCTTCCCCTTGAGTTTTCTTCAAGCTTTTCTTTGTGTTAAATATCTCTTCCATACAAATGAATTTGTCGGCTCTAGAGTAAAGATCATCCATGTTTTCACATTCTCTTAAGGTAAGCTCTTTCAGAAAGGGGGATGGTGCTAATACTCCTGATTGCACAGCTATTAGCTTTTCTCTATCTGTCGCCCTTTGTACTTTGAGTGACTCATTATGAAATCTCTTTAGATAATATTTTAATGACTCTTATGGTCTTTGTATAATTCTAGCTAGATCATAGATGCTGATTGTTGAGTTTTTGGTAGATGAAAATGTGTGCTAAATGTGGTGGATAATTGTTTCCAAGTAGTGATGACAGAGCCACAATAATGTCTACACCATTTGATAGCTTCTTTACGAAGGGTTGTAAGGAAGATCTTGCATTGAAGTGCTTCAAAAACGTTGTACGAATCCATATAACTTTCAAAGACAGTGAGATGTTCTTTGGGTCTGTGGTCCCATCATATGTGAGCTGTGGTACTTCTATACCAGGAGGAATTTCAGCCATCATTATTTTTCAAAGAAGGGTATTCCTAGTAACTCCCTGTCTTCTAACAACCCTAGGCTTTGGCTTTCCTTTGAACTAGCCACTTCTATTGATGCTTGATTGTTTCCCTATGAAAGTGGACTATTAGACTTGACAAAGGCTTCATTTGGCTATAAATCTCTCGAGGTGCCATTATCCTTGATTTTGCTTCATAGGGTTCTGCTTTAGAGGACCTTCGGACCAAGTCTTCTTTAATAAACATCTTAGTGGTATCAATTTGCATAGCCAAGTGTAATATTTCCAACTCATCTTTTGTTAAAGCTGAAGATCCTCCAGTTTTTAGTTTGGCTATTTTGATGTTGTTTTCTGGAATGGGCAACGCATTGGATCCCGTTTTACCAATTTTCCCCAATTGAATCATACTTTAATTGATTTTCATAGTAACTTGGTATTCAAAAGCTCCTTGTTGAGACTCCTTTTATAATCTTGCTTCTTCAAAGCTTAGCCCAAACCGGAATGGAACGGCACAGTTAGAAGTGTGGCAATGCGATCCAACAGGTTAAAGGTGGGGATAGAAACGGAGGTTCGGGCCCTCCTTCTAACGCCAAAATGTTAACGATATTTTCTCCAACACCGGAGACAGGTCTATGGAAATTGGACCTAAGAGAAAAGGGGATTATTTAGTTTCTACCAGCTTGATTGAATTCACCGTTCCTTAGGTATCAAGATCCCTAGTCCAAGAATTTGTTACTCTTCCTTCAAAAGGTGAGTATCACGCTTGTAAGACTTTTAGGATCAGTAGTTACCCAAGAATAGGGTTACAACAACCGTCGCTAATCGCGACTAAAGTATACGTTAAAGGCGTTTAGGTCATTGCTGGAAAGGTTGGAATGAGGAGCGTAAACATAAATAAGCACCATAATATACAATATAATATGCAGAAAAGTACAGAATACAACAATTTAAAGTGGCTCGGTTCGGATTGAACCTACGTCCACTTTAATAGCTTTGATGATTTTATTCATGGAGGAGCCTACATAAGAAATCCCCAAATTGATTTACATATTTGGGTTAGTTCTCTTAGAAATGAGAGGAAGATTGTGGAATGAGGAAGATGGTCCCCCTTAAATGAGACCCCTGTCCTCCTATTTATAGAGGTTTTAGGCCCCCTTTTGTTGCTTTTCTTTCCAACCACTTTTTTGGTGCCATCTTTTTGTTCCCGCCTTTGGATTTTGCTTTTTTTGTCACCTTTCTCTAGCTTTCTCTACCTTCTCTAGCTTCCTACAGCTGTCTCCAGCTTTCTCTAGTTGTCTCCAGCTTTCTCTAGCTTTCTCTAGTTGTCTCCAGCTTTCACTAGCTTTCTCTAGCTGTCTCCAACTTTCTCTTGCTTTCTCTACCTATCTCCGGCTTTCTCTACCTTTCTCCGGCTTTCTCTATCTTTCTCTACCTTTATCTGGCTTATTCTACCTTTCTCTACCTTTCTATGGCTGTCTCTACCTTTCTCTAGCTTCCTAGACCACGTTTCTGGTTCCTAGATCCCTTCTCCTATCGATTCCTGAACCCCTTCTGTTGTCGGTTCCTGAACCCTACTGCAGGTTTCAACTTTCTCTGACTTTTTTTATTTCATCCATTACTCTCAAATGATACGTCCGTTTGTTTAATATGACCACTCTACGGAATGGGAAATCATCATATGGATCCAATGGAAGTGGTTTCAGGTCTGAGTCTCTCACCAATAAAAAGTTATAGGAGAAACAATATTTCATCTTCTTCTTTTGGTGTTGACATAGCTGTATCCAGGGCTTTTCCTTTTACATTTTCTGGTATTGGAGCTACTGCTTCTTTAAACTTTTCCAGTGGGAATTTTGGTGTTAAAATGTGTCTGACATTGGATTTCATTCTGTGCTGATCGATTTCTATTAAATATATATCTGTTTGGTGGCGGAGAATTTATTCTCTTGCTTAACACCCCTCTCTGAGACATACGAGCTTAGAGGTTATATATTGATAGACATCAGTCGTATGGCGTGAATTGTCAATGTGGCATGCTAAGATGCAAATGATCAAGGCTTCTGTTGAAAAGCAAAGTCTTGTGGATGATGATCAAAGCACGACTTTAATTAGCATAGCCTTGTGTATAACATTAATTCCCGAGCCTCACACCCCAATATGAGTAAGAAAAGGGATTAGGGACAACAGGGAGTGCATGCGTTTCTTTCTAGCTAAGAGTGGTGTCATGGTATGGAGCCCATACATTTTTACTTATGTGGATGATGGATTGCGAGGCGCCTAAGATATAGGGCTATATGCTCATAGGGTCGACGTACTGACCTATTTGGAGGTCCGATGGGACCGGGAAATGTATTGTTCAGGAATAATTAATTGACTAAAGTAAGGGTGGACCGACGCTGCAAGATCCAAGGTTTCATTGCAGGGGATCTTGGGTCATCTTGCCAGAGGTGATCCGAATCGGAAGGAGCCATCCCTTGCCTTGACTCATGATGGAAATCTAATTTCCAATACGACATCGTGCGATTTTAACTGTAAACACTATATGGCAACATAGTAGGACGGGGAACTATGCCATCTATGATTGATACATTTATGTTGAAATTGTTTTATGGAATATATATGCACTAATAATAATATTAAATGATTTTTTTTATACGTATCAAGCATATTTGGCCATTATAAAGTAAAATTCTATCCTCCGGATTGCGTTGCACTGTGTGATGGGACCTGAGTCTTATAACGGCTTCATTTTTCTAAAAAGCATTGCGTTGTTTATAAACTGTTTTATTTTAGATTATTCATGGGAGTGAACCCATTCCATGTTATACGGCGTGGTTCCATGATTTACCCAATAAAGTTAATAACTTATAATTGTTTTAGTTCTCACACCAGTCCCACGACTGACTCGTAATTTATTGTTTCAACCTAAACTCTAGGTACCCATATTTTCCACACGGGCAGCTAGTAGTTTTGGTTTTCGTAGATATTTCTTTACATAGGATCTTGGATTACAGCTGGAGATATATTCGGAAAGCTTTATATTTGTATATTTCTTTCAGTTGTGTTGTTGATGTATTTTCTGCTATACATTGTATTTATACACTTAAATTTCCGTTGCTTTGTATTTTAATATCTGATATTTTTCGCTGTAAATTATTTATTCATACTCTGATATATTCTTGTACTCTGATGTAAATTGTTGTAATAGCAATGAAATGTTCTTCTATTGTGTTCTGATGAGTAGTGTTCTCAACGCAATCTGGGTTCCTCCGTCTCCTCGTGGATCGTGAAGTCTGGGTTGTTTCATCAAACATGTCAACTAATAATCCAATATATTTCTAATTAGACCAAAACTCCCTATACAATATACCTACTTTGTATAGAGTTAATATGTAATGCAGTGTATGCAGTATGTTCGTTATAATGCAATATGAAATTTATGTCATATGCAAAGCAATATGAAATGATATATTGAATGAAATGCAACTTGTGATGTGAACGATTTTAATTTTTCATGCATTGTAATGAATGAGACATGATATGAAATAAGATGTGCAATTATAATATTCGGAATGAATTGATGATGATATGTATGGTGGTAAAAGATATTCAAAGTACTATTTGACTATTATGCATAAAAATTATTTCAGTCAAAAAACGGTAATATACATTAATTTCTAGACTTAGGCTAATGATACTAATGAATTAGTTTAAGGGTTTAATGGTAAACAATATATTCATGATGGATAGTAAAATATTAAGAATAATTTTATGAGGAATATGGAGTTAAATAATCCTATAGGATGCTTCTTTTAAAAATAATATAGCAAATATTGAAGATCATTTTAAAGGGAATATAAAAATTTTGTCATATGAAGTAAACTATTTTGATATAAACATATATTCATGATTGTATATATAAAAACTAATTTGAACAAGACTTAAAATTTATTATGAGATATATATCAATTTATAAACCATTTAAACTTTAGAAACCAAAACATATTAATTTGCTAAAGAACCGTTTATGTGTTAAAACTTAGAAATTAGAAAAATTATTATAATTTAAAATCTATAATTATAACAAAATTAATTAACTGATCAAGTCTTGTAATATAGAGTAAACTACAGAAATATGCTTTATATACCGAAATTCAAATATTCAAAATTTATAATTCTAATAAGATAATCAAAATTAGTATTCACTTTACTAGCAACCCAAATCTTTATGAAATCATATGAGCATAAGTTAAACTATGTATGCTTAAACTACAAAAGATAAATAAATTTATATTTTATAACAATATCAAATTTTTGAAAATTTTGTATTTAATTCTGTATATCATATTAACACGTCTATATCATTTTATCAATTTATATACTTATAAAATATATATCAAAAAAAACATAAGAAAATAAGTAGACAGACAAAGTTAATAACTAGAATTTGAACTGACATTTTCTTATTGAAAAGATGAAGGGAAGTTTGAAAGTTCAAACTTTTGAAACTCAAATTTTGAATTTTATTTTCTGGTCTTTTTGTCGACATGCCTTTCTATGTATGTCGACATACATGCAGAAATTCAAAGGACAAATGGTTTTGTGTCTTTTGGTTTTCTATTATCAATTTATATTTCAGGTTTAACTATTTTCCTGGAATAATATTAATCCTAACAAACATCTAAAATTTATTTATTATTATATTTATTATTTATTATTTTATTATTATTTGAATTTCAAAATTCAAATTTGAATTTTAGAATTCAAGATTAAATTTTAGAATTTAAATTTCAAATTTAAACAAGGCAAGCAAACAAAACATCCACTCATCCAAATCAATCAAAAATTAATTAATGTGTACCTAGTTTTTAGATCCATTTCTTCGATATTCTCTGAATTCTTAATTGCTATGAAGCACATATTTGTTTTTTCTGATTTCTGGCTCTTCGTTACTTGAGTATGAATTTGAATCGTCTAAAGTTGTCGCGTATGCCCTTTTCCTCTTTTTGCAATCCTCCGTTTTGTTAATTTTCCATTGTCATGAACCATACATTTACATCTTTCAGAATTTGACGATGAGATCAATAATGTACTTAACCAACTTGGCGCCAAAATTTTGAACTTGAATTTGAAGTTTAAATGAATGGACACTTCAACTATCCAAAAGTCATATCCTTTCACAAACGTCTCTCTTTTTCTTCCTGATTGATGAATGAACATCTTGGTGTCTTTTGACCAACAGTCATCATACATGACTCTTTCCTGCAAAACAACAAATCTTTTCAAAGAATCAAGTGACTTTTCAAAATATCTAATTGTAATTTGAAATAATACATCATGATGATTTCATGATAACTTGATTTTTCAATAAAATTGAATGTAGACTCATCTAATACGTATTCAATGCACGAATTTAAACTAGTATTATAAACCATTTCAAAACTCTCCATTTAATATTTTCAAAATTCAGATGATGAACTTTTGAAAACCTAGGCTTTGATATTAATTGTTAGGGGGTCATCAACAACCAGTGGCCCAGTCAGCCACCATGGCATAACAACGATACCTCAGAACCGGTGAGCCTCGCGACTCAACCAACCCACACATGGGGTCATGTAGGAGTAAGAGTCTCCTGCCCACCACCAAATAGCCGACCGAGAACCCCCTATCACATTCTCTAACCAGCTCTGATACCAATTGTTAGGGAATGCAGAATGCGGATCTTAATGCAAGACTAACACTTAAGGGGGGGTGAATAGCGTTTTCAATAAATTTAAGAAAATCTAAAACTTATATGATCTACTAGATGAATCACACACAACAGAGATGATCACAAACACAGAATCAAACATAATCACAGAAACAGATAAATATAAAGTGCAAAAAAAGGAAAGAACACACCATATTTTATGTTGGTTCAGATTACTTCTACGTTCAGTCCCACGCAATGCTGGATCACACAAAATTTTATTATTATCAATATCCAAGTACAATCCCTTTATTTCACGGCTACAAGGTTAACACTGATTCCACTACCCTTGATTTCAAGGCTACAAGGTTAATACCACCCAAAACACCCTTGATTTCACGACTATAAGGTTACCACTGCTCCCTTTCCTTGATTTCAGGGCTACAAGGAACACACCCATTCCCAAACACTTCCCAAAAGATTACAATAGCCTTATAACTCTTCAATAGCACTTCAATTCAGAGAGTAATGAGTAGAGATTGAGAAGAGAAGAAGTTTTATATAATTTGAGTAGAAATCGACAAAGTAGAAGTGTAGAAATCAATAAAATATGAAATATTAATGGTGGGATGAAGAGGGGTGAAGATGGAGAAGAAGAATGATGAAAAATTCGAAATAATCCCTATTTATAAGATTCGAAAGGTTGTAACGCTTCTGGAACGTTACAAATAGTGAAAAGACACTTCCTTAGAAAATTGAATCTCTGACATTGTATGTCGACATACCCATATATGTATGTCGACATATGCACAATATTTTGTTTAAAATCATTTTTAAAGTATTTAAATAAAATATATTCTGGAAATTCCTGAAAGAAAACTAGTTGTTAAAACATTAGTTTTCAAGTATAAAACATAAGAAAATATTATTTAAACATATGATTAAAAACTTTATATATATGTGATATAAAACTATATATAATATAATTATAAACATATATAGGAATTTATAAAGAGATAGTTATAAACTATATAAACAAAAAGGTTATATGAAAACATAGAGTTAAATAAGAATATTATAATCAAATTTAAACTTAGTAATATATATATATATAAATGATTTAATAAAACTAAAAATAAGAATGCTTATAAATTAGGAAATATGCTTGAAATCATAAGTTTGAAATTCTTGGAACATTATTTTGAGAGAGGTTTGAAATCAATTTGAAAATAGTTTTGTAATCAATTTTAAAAAGAGATAATTTGAAAACCAGAGTTTGAACATGGAGTGCTATTTAGAGTCTTACATATAAACTAGACTCTATTAATATATTTTTCTTGTACTCTTGATAACTTGATTACTCATGAGTCTTGAATCTCCTTTGAATTTTGAATCTCTTGAAACTTTATAACTGTACAGTCTTTAGTATTTAAGTCTTGTATACAAATCTTGCATATGTATGTATGTGTATTCTAGATAGAAATGTTGGTGTATATTTTATAATCAATTATAATTGAATTAAGGTTGTTGTCATCAAAACTCCATTCTCCCACAATTACTAAGACATATGGAATAAATGTTTAAACAACTGAATTTTTGGCCATAGTTGCTTATGGTTCCCCTGAAATAGAGACATAATCATCACATAATTGTAGCCACTAAGTTCATTTGAAGCAAATGTTTTAGAAATCATTATTAATGAATATCTCTTAATACTTATAAAATAAGAATCATTATTTGTAATAAGGTTTAAAAATAAAGTTAATTTATCTGTAAATCAAGTAAAAAATTATTTATTTAAAAGTGTATTGAATTTAATTTATAATAGGGTTTAAGTTTAATCAAATTTTATTCAAAAAAAGATTTAACAGTTAATAATTATTACTCAAAATTTAATTTTTATTTCTTGTTAAAAAGATTTGAAGTTAAATAATTATTTTATTAACAATGTTTAAGTGTGATATTTATTTATCAATAAAGATTATAATTAACAATTTACATTGTTTAAAGATAAATTAATTACAATGAACTTGATAAACATTTAACGAATTAGTATCGTTATTTATAACAATGGCTATTTTTTGGCGGAGTAAATAATGACTATTACTTATTTGGTTTAAATGTGATAATCATTTACTTATAAGGGTTTGAATATTTATTAATTACTGATAAAAGATATTTTAAGACAGAACAATCTATCTTAATTGTTTTAATTTTAAAATAAGGAATCATTCTTTTATGAGGTTTTAAAAGTGTTTGTATTGCCAAAATTAATAGATTATCCCTTTAACCTAGTTTTAAAATAAATTTCTTACTTATTTATATTGAAAACAGTAAATCATTAAAGTAAAGTATCTTAAATATAAATAGTTTTTATAAAAGATTTACCTAGAAAGTGCTTTACAAATACTAATGTTTTTTTAATAAGATATTTTATGAAAGGGTTTATCAATAAATTTATAAAAGGAATTGAGATTTTGTTCTCTTAGATTTGATCTTCTTAAAAATGATGGTGTGGACATTTGCTCTGCACTTAACACCGGAGGAATCATGTTTGAGATTATTCTTATACCAGTCCTTTTTAAAATCACTTTATTTGATCCTTTAGATATGATTTGGAAATAAGAATGCTTCTAAAATATACTTATCAATAATATAAGTTATGAATATATTTTCTTAGTATTGAAAATATAATGTTTTGCAAATATACTTAAGTTAGGAGATACGTATATAAATATTTCAAACAAATAATTTGAAATAGGATTTTATAAATGAACTAGGCCTGGTGATTATTATGGAAAACTAAATCCTTGGATGATTGTTGTTTATATATATTTGATAGTTAAAGAACCGATTATTGAATTTGGGTGCAAAGTTTGATTTTTTGTTTCGAAAAGAACGGGGCCAGACCTAGTTGTCTGAAACCACTTCGATCCAGCTGTAACGTCTCGGTTTAGAAATAAGGATGATGGAAGATGAAGTTATTTAGTTTCGTTCAAACCGGGAATGAACTTGAATGGATGAATGCTAGCGTTACATATCTCTCTAGAAGGCAATGTTAACATTCCAATATCTTTTGTTATTTATATGGTAAGCCTAACGTTTGGCCTCATCACTCGACAAATGAACAAAGCAGGGGAAATTGGCAAGGCTATGTGGGCCGCTCCCATTAGGATATGATTATTCCATATTTAGAGTCGATTTTCCTTTGTATGCTTTGGGTCCCTTCTATCGTTGTTTGTCAACCAGGGTGATCATATTCGGCGTCATCCATTTTAGGGATTGTTCCAATCCTAGGTAAGTGACGTGAAAATTAACGCAACCTCCCATACGTTCTATCATGAGATGTACGGATCCGGTGGGTTGACCCTTACCCTTCCATAGTTGTAATCTATTCTCCAATACGAACCTTCAGACTTGATTGTATACCTAATATGTTGGAACGTGGGATGCAAACATTTTGGTTATTTTAATATATTTATCTGTGGAATCTAGACATTATTATAATATCATCGTATTTATAATAGGTTATCATTAGATAAAAGCCTATCTATGTTTATGTGTTGCACATTCTTACAAGATACCTTTAATTTCAAAAGTTTTATGAGCTAAAGAACTAGATTACCTATGATTTGAGTTTTCTTATGCTAGTTTACTGGCCTGATTGGGCATTATTTTGCGATAATGCTCTGGTCAAGCCCAGCATTTTGTTAGGTTAGCTTAGCTTCTGTTAACCCGGTTATGCACCCGGAAGATATTCATGCAAAATCTAAGTAAAAGGCAAGATCGTATAACCCCAAAAATAGATGAGACTTCACAAAAGAATACTATGGAGCAAGACAAAGCATCTGTAAAAGTATCAACCCCAAAAGTGCTAAGCCGATGGACCGGTATTGATCCATGCCCAATGGACCGGTACAGATCCATGGTACTTGCCTTAATGGGCAAGCGATCCATGCCACTGTCTTTATAATCATACTTGGAGGCTATGTGTGAAATCTCAGGTCAACGTGAACTTCCTGGACGTCAATGCCTTGAGGACGAAAAGGAAGAGTTGCAACGATAAGTCACACAAAGTCCATAGTACAGAACAGACAATCTTCATGGACCAGTACTGATTCATATAGATTGACTATCACGGGTTGAGATTTCCAGGAGATGATCATCACGTGATTTCGAGCATTTCTGAATATAGACCTAGCCTAATTCCATCCAAAACGCACATAAATACCCTTTATGCTCCAACATGAAAGGGGATTGATTTCCTTGCCTTGAAAAAGCTCCATCAAATAAGATCTTCTTATCCAGTAGCTGTAACACCCCGTGAATTCTATAACATTAAGCTTCACAAATTAAAGTATAATTAATTATAAATGATGAAATCAAGGGAAATGGGTTACGCCATTGCGTTCGTCTCGAAATTTTGCTTGAGATAGAGTCCAAGTTTGCGTAAAACGGATATCGTATGAAGAAGATACGGACGAATGAAGTTGGGCAGAAAAACCAGAAAACGGGTCAGAATGCACTGGCGCACTTGGAAAGTGCGCCAGAACAAAGATGAACTGCCGCACTTGGGAAGTGCGCCAGTACACTTTTAGCCTGGCGCACCTACCAAGTGCGCCCAGGTCAGAAAGACCTATTGGTCAGGCCCTGGCTGTCCTGGTCAGGGTCAGGTCGAATCCTGATGCATGGCTGAGTCACTAGGGCTTACGTGTCACCTTTTGAGTGGCTCTTTGAACTTTGTATGGTCTAGATTCCTCCTATCTTCATCCGACGGCTCAAAACAATTAAAAATTCTATAAATACAACTCAAGTCTAACCCTAGATTCACACAAATAATAGAATACAAAAGCCGTCATGCTGCTGGAGAGGAACTAGGAATGGCCGTCAATTAGAAAGCCTAGAGACAAGCCAACACCAAAGCCTAAGAGACGAATCAAATTAAAGTTTAATCAAATCAATCAACGCAACGTTAGTCTACCCAAAGGAGCGAATCTCAGTTTCAGAATTCAGAATCCAGAATTCAAGATTCTGCATTCGTTGTAAGTATAGTGACCTTTCAAAATATGAATAAAAACTGTGATGTGATTCGATGTAAATGAAAATAGAATCGTTTGTTATAATCTTTGTGTATTGTAATGGTTCTATCATGACTTGTGTATTGATGTTTGTGGCATAAATTGATTGATGCAAGCCTATTGAACAATTGTATATGAAAACAACGGCATTTGCAAGTTTGTGGCAAAAACTAGAAATTGATCCCTTTTTGTATATGTCGATGGCATGGACTATGTATATTCCCTTAGTCTAAATAAGAATTTATGTAAACATGTTATAGACCTTTTATGCCTACATGACCCAAAACCTATGATATCATTCTTATGTTTATTGGCAAGTATCATTAGATCTATGTTTGCAAGTATAATTGGATCTATGTTTCATAAACTATGCAAGTTCATGTTTATTTGCAAAATATAATTGGTTCTATGTCAAACATCGTTTGGGTTTCATAAACTATGCAAGTTCATGTTGAAATAGGCTATACGATTAGATGTAAAAAATTTACATTTTTGATGAATATATAACATGCTAATTTTGTGGTCGATATTATGCCAAGTTAAACATGTTTAAACACAAGTTTGTATTTGCCTAAACTATGCCATTTCATATGTCACCTACTTAGTCATACTTTGATTTGAATGCAAGTTCACATGACCCATTTTATATGGTAGTTGAATCGCCAAATTGCAAGTTCATGTGCCACACACCTTTATGTATTACATGTTCTTGATTTCCACTTTTCCTCACGTTTATAAAGTTGGGCTAAATTGTGACAAGCCCAATACATGTTATAACGTTGCGAACAAACGGGGGTAATAACGTTGGGTGTAAAATATGAAAATATAGGTTAGCATGTTTGGCACATGCCAACGATTATGACACATAAGCGGTATGAATTGAAATACCCAAAAATAAAAGATATGACATTTACATATACTTGAGAAGTAATAAAATATGTAAATTTAGAAAACACGACATGCTTAACCCGAGGATGGATTGAGTTGTGATGTAAACCTGCCCGGACCCGCCCGACTGTCCAGTAGTCACAACAATACCTGGGTGGTTAAGCATTGAGCCCAATAAGGACAAGAGGTTAGACTGAGCTACGGTGTAAACCTGCCCGGAACCGTCCGGCACATCCAGTAACCGTAGCAATACCTGTCTAATGTGAGTGGTCTGGTGCTCCTAAGAGGCTAAGGACAGATGGTAGGGTTAAGTCAACTATAACACTTAACCAAATTCAACATGTTAACAAGAATTGATGGGTGGGGTTAGGTAAATACAGACACTTAACCACTTAACATGTTTGACTAGAAAATCCTGGTAACGAGGGACCGGTTTCAGCAGTAACCCAAAGTTAGGTATCAACGGTACCCTGAAACTAGGCAGGGTGGGGCACGATTACTGGGCTGATTGTAAGCGGTCAAACGACGACGGTGGGTGCACAGTGTAGGTCTAACGGGGTGCGGGCGTGCACACACTTCGGAGCAGACAACCAGGGCACTGGGGACACCAGTAGTATAACCTTTGCCTTCTAGTTTTGTGTCGAAGCCGCCACCATGGGTCTTGATACACCCCATGGTGGGACCAGCATAGGTATCTACAATTCTTGGGGGCCGTATGACACATGTTAACGCGAGTAGGACCCGATCTTTAATAAGAATGGGGATCACTTCACCCTCACCACGGGGTGCTAGTTAGAATAAACTCAAGTAGGTGCCGAGATGGGTGTGATAGTACATTCGACACTTCCTTAGCTTGTGACACTCTCCTATTTTTAGTTTACATCCATCATACCTTTTTTTATTCACATATTGAAGAGTTACTAGATTTAATCAGGCTTTATGTCTGACCCTATTTTCTCTTCGTCTTCTTTTCTTTCGTTTCCCCCCAGGTCCACAGGGAGGAAACAGCTCAACTCAGTCAGACTCTTTACAAGCACCAAGAACGTAGATGTATGATTTGGATCTTTCTTTCTCAGATAATGGCTTTGGATATCACTTTGGGGATTTTTGTCACTTTATTTATGTTTTCATGCTTCTTTAATAATCAAGGAAGTTATGAGGTTGTAATGTTGGAAGTATTTTGAGACAATTATGGAAATCTTTTGTTTGATACACGTATTGATGAAATAAAAGTTTGTTTGGTTTCTGCTGTTTAAAATATGTGTATTTATATCTGTCTTGAGTTTATCTGTGGCTTTTACTTATAAACCACCACCAAAGTTAAGGCATTCCCTTTGTGAGTGACCTTAATGGAGGTGGGTTGTTTCACTTGGTATCAGAGCATAGGTTTACCAGACAAGATAAAAGTTTTTGAAAATTGTTTCCAAAAAGAAAGTTTAAAGAAGCATTTTTTTAGAAAAAGTGTTATATTTATAAAAAGACAAAATCCCCCAAAGCCATGTGCCCTATCTATCCCTCTCTATCCTTCGTTTTGAATTTTTCCTTTCTGTTTCAGCATGTCTGGAGTCCTTAACCTTCCAGAAGGAGTGCCAATTCTCGGCTGGTTTAGGAGGTACTTAGAAGCAAGGGCCAATGGCGCGGGCCCAGCAGACATTCCTCCTCCAGTGGCCGCGGTTCCTCCTCCTCCTCCGCCTCCTCGTGGAAATGCCTTCGCAAAATCATGTAGAGACTTCAAGGCTATGGGTGGAAAAGACTTTTATGAGACAGAATCTTTTGTTGAAGCAAGAAACTGGTTAAAGGAGACTGAGGATTTGTTTGTCATCTTTGGAGTGGATGACAGGCAAAAGATACAACTTGCGGTGTGGTTACTTAAGGATGAAGCTTCCTACTGGTAGGAAGTTACTAATGCTCAAAGGGCGATGGAAACATGGGAAGACTTCAGGACAAGGTTTGAGATGAAATTCCTCTCCCAAGCTGAAAGAAGCCTGCAAATGGAAAAGTTTCTAACTCTGAAACAGGGAAGCATGACGATCAGGGAATATGTTAATCAGTTTAATCAGCTGGCCAGATTTGGGCTAGACTTAGTAAACACCCAACACAAGAAGGCACTCCGCTTCGTCAAGGGTTTGAATGAGCCTCTACACAGCCTTGCCAAGACCCATGTATCCACGGGTGTGACTTATGAAAGCCTGGTGGACATGGCGTTGCTACACGAGGAAGACCACGGCAAGAAAGAAACTAAGGGTGAAGAGAAGAAAGAAGGTCTACAAGCAAAGAAAACAGACTTCAAGAAAGGAGGGAAGAACAATAAGCCCCGTGAGAAGAGAAGGTGCAATTTCTGTGGCATTGTGGGCCATATATCAAAAGACTGCCGGAAAAGGAAGGCGAAGATGGGTGGTTGCTTCCATTGTGGAGAGACTGGGCACCAAGCTAAGGACTGTCCAAAGAAGAAAGGGCAGGGACAGAAAGCCGGATCCACTTCAGGGGGTCAGGTTCATGCGCTAGTGGCACCTCAGCAGGGACGAGGTAGTAATATTTCTGTAGAAAGTGTAGTCTATCTTTATGATCATCCAGTTTGTACACTTTTTCACTCTGGCGCATCACACTCTTTTATTTCATCTGCCTTAGTAGAATCTCTGCATCTAGACACTAGTATGGTAGAAGATCCCTTAGTAATTTCAAATCCAATTGGGGGCTCCGCTTACTTGTCAATGGTTTGTTTGGGTTTGAAAATCTCTATTCTCAGCGTTGAGTTTAGTTGTAGTGCCTTTGTTTTGGGCTTCTCGGGATATGGTTTGATCTTAGGCATGGACTGGTTATCCAGTAATAGTGCCATTCTTGACTGTGAGAAAAGAGTAGTTAGACTCTTGACTCGGCTTGGTAATACTCTAGAAATTTCTTGTAATCCCTTGAATGTTATTATGCTTAGTTATCTAGAGTCGCTTGATGCTTCTGATGAGAATTTGCAATCAGTTAGAGTAGTCCGGGAATATCCGGATGTCTTTGAGGAAGTGAAAGGCTTACCTCCGAGGCGGGAAATAGACTTCCGCATATATCTTGTGGATAACGCAAAGCCTATAGCTTTACCTGTCAGACACATGGCTCCAAGGGAGAGAAAGGAGCTCAGTAAGCAGGTTAAAGAACTTCACGAAAAGGGGTTCATTAGATGGAGCATTTCGGAATGGGGTGCTCCAGTGGTGTTCGCAACCAAAGCAGACGGTTTGCTTCTCCTTTGCATCGACTATAGGGAGTTAAACAAATTGACCAAGAAAAATAGGCACCCTCTTCCCCGAATCGATGATTTGTTTGATCAGCTTGTAGGTGCGACGGTCTTCTCCCAACTTGATCTGGCAACTGGGTTCCATCAGCTAAGAGTAGCTGAAGACAGCATTGATAAGACAACGTTCAGAACCCCAGACGGTTTCTTCGAGTGGCTTGTCATGCCTTTCGGCTTGACAAACACACTCGCTTATTTCGTAGACCTAATGGACAGGGTGTTCAGGGAATTCCTCAACAAATTTGTGGTTGTCTTCATAGATGATATCTTAATCTTCTCAAAGAGTGAGGAAGAACATGCTTAGCATCTGAAAGAGATCATGGATACTCTCCGTGCACATCAACTAAAAGCCAAATTCTCCAAGTGTCACTTCTGGAGAAAAGAAGTAAGGTTTCTTGGGCATATAGTGTCCAAAGAAGGGTTGACTGTGGACCCCGCGAAAGTGGTGGCAGTGCAAGATTGGAAGACACCAAGAAATGCAACCGAAGTTCGAAGCTTTCTTAGGCTAGCCGGTTTTTACCGAAAGTTTATTAGGGATTTTGCGAAAATCTCAGCCCTACTCACAAGGCTAACAAAGAAGAATCTGGCGTTCACTTGGGATTTGGACAGCGAGTTTGCTTTCCAATGATTAAAAAGGGCTCTTACAACAGCCCCAGTTCTAACTCTGCCTGACGGAAGCAAAATGTTCACAGTATACACGGATGCATGTGGAACGGGACTAGGCGCTGTTCTAATGCAAGAAGGAAGGGTAGTAGCTTATGGAGGAAGACAATTGAAGGTTCATGAAAAGAACTACCCAACCCACGAATTTGAGTTAGCCACCATCGTCTTTGCGCTTAAGTCTTGGCGCCATTATCTCTTAGGTGAGAAGTTCGAATTATACACTGACCATAAATCGTTGAAGTGTCTCTTCTCATAGAAGGATCTTAACTTAAGGCAACAAAGATGGATGGAGTTTCTTTCCTCGTATGATTTTGAAATTTCCTATACTCCCGGAAAAGGCAACGTGGTAGCAGACGCGTTGAGCCGAAAGAAACTGACCCTAAGCCCTCTCTTTGTGGAAAGGCAAAACTTGGAGTATATAGCCAGTTTTAACTTTAGGCCCTCCTCGGATTTCGTACCGGGTTTGTTAGCATCTCTCGAAGTACGCCCTACTCTCTTAGACTCAATAAGGGCTGCACAACGTGAAGACCCTCAGCTTGTTGATGTGATTGATAAACTTATTAGGGGTGAGACTTCTAGTCACCTCAGTAGATACGCCATCGATGATAAGGGTTGGCTGAGACGAGATGGAAGATTATGTGTCCCACAAGCAAGGGAATTGACAAAGAAGGTTCTCGAGGAAGCGCATCATTCCAAGATGACTATACACCCTGGCAGTGATAAGATGTACAAGGATATAAAAAAGACTTTCTTTTGGAGCGGCATGAAGCAAGACATGGCAGATTTCGTTTCTAAATGCATGACCTACCAACGGGTCAAGGCGGAACAAAAGAAGCCTGGAGGACTACTTCACCCTCTAGAGGTCCCACAGTGGAAGTGGGATAGCATTTCAATGGACTGCCTAGGTCGAGAAGAGGCAACACTAGCATTTGGGTAATAGTGGATAGGCTTACTAAAAGCGCCCACTTTATACCTATCAAGAGTAGAAGGACTACCTCATCTCTAGCATCTCTTTATCTCAAGGAAATAGTTCGACTCCATGGGATACCCTCCAGCATTGTTAGTGACTAAGACCCTATTTTCACAAGTGAGTTTTGGCGGAGTCTGCTAGAAGCTGTAGGCACACAGCTATGTTTGAGCATGGCCTATCACCCCCAAACAGATGGCCAGACGGAAAGGGTGAATAGAGTTTTAGAGGATCTTTTAAGACTTTGCGTTCTTGACTTTGGAGGGACGTGGGAGGATCACCTTCCTTTAGTGGAATTAGCCTACAACAACAGCTACCAAGCTACCATCGGCATGGCACCCTTCGAAGCCTTATATGGAAGACTGTGCAAATCACCAACTTGTTGGTGGGAGTCTACAGATAAGCTTATACTTGGGCCAGACATGATTCGAGAAACTTCAGAGAAAGTGGACTTGATACGTAGAAGAATGAAGACAGCCCAAGACAGACAGAAATCCTACGCCGACAAAAGAAGGACCGACCTTGAGTTTGAGGTTGGGGACAGGGTTTTCCTTAAGGTATCCCCTTTAAGGAACGTTGTTCGCTTTGGATCCGCAGGAAAGCTAGCACCAAGATTTGTAGGACCGTTCCCTATCATCGAGAAGATTGGGAAAATGGCTTATAGAGTAGATCTGCCTGAAATATTGGCCAGAATTCACAACGTCTTTCACGTTTCTCAACTCCGGAAATGTCTACATGAATCAGCGGAAGTGGTGGAGCCAAGCATTCTAGAAGAAGCCGAAGTGGAACATGAAGCAACTGTGAGGAGAGTTCCAACTCGAATCGTAGGAACTGAAATTAAAAAGCTACGCAACCGCGATGTGAATCTCGTTAAGGTTCAGTGGAGCGACGCCGAGGAAGACGCGACTTGGGAAACTGAGGATAGAATACACGCTGCCTACCCTCTTCTTTTTGAGGGTACATCTTTGACCTTTTTTTTTTAAGTTGTGCTTGTATCTAACTTTTTAGGTATATTTCCTCGATATTATCATTTATCCTTAGGTAGAAACCCCTTTGGATGTAAACATGTATTTGAAACATGTTATGGTTGATGGCTGCAAGTGGTTGCAAGTGGTTGCTCGTGGATGCATATACACACACAATCTAGGTCTTAGATCGGCTCAATCACTTCATACTGCATATGCATATATGTATTCTTATTTGTATATGGTTGAAAACTTGATATGTTGTCATATGGTCGTCGCATTTGTATGAATAGTTGTGCACTCATGTAGAATTATGAGTAGGAAAAAAATTTGCATACATAATGGATTCATGACACTTACATGATTCACATTAAGGAGGTCAACTGAATCAGTAGACCGCCTGATTTCTGCATTAGATAAGGACATGTACACACGCTATGCATATGATCATGAAGCATTAGAAGTCTTTTAAGGACAGTGGATGACTGTGTTTGTTGGTTGAGTAGATGGACTGTTGGATGGTAGGATATACATTCTTCCTAACTTGAAGATTTCGGGGACGAAATCCTTTTAAGGAGGGGGGGGGGGGAGAATGTAACACCCCGTGAATTCTATAACGTTAAGCTTCACAAATTAAAGTATAATTAATTATAAATGATGAAATCAAGGGAAATGGGTTATGCTATTGCGTTCGTCTCGAAATTCTGCTTGAGATAGAGTCCAAGTTTGCATAAAACGGATATCGTATGAAGAAGATACGGACGAACGAAGTTGGGCAGAAAAACCAGAAAACAGGTCAGAATGCACTGGCGCACTTGGGAAGTGCGCCAGAACAAAGATGAAATGGCGCACTTGGGAAGTGCTCCAGTACACTTTTAGCCTGGCGCACCTACCAAGTGCGCCCAAGTCAGAAAGACCTGTTGGTCAGGCCCTGGCTTGGTCAGGGTCTGGTCGAATTCTGATGCTTGGCTGAGTCACTAGGGCTTACGTGTCACCTTTTGAGTGGCTCTTTGAACTTTGTATGGTCTAGATTCCTCCTATCTTCATCCGACGGCTCAAAACAATTTAAAATTATATAAATACAACTCAAGTCTAACCCTAAATTCACACAAATAATAGAATACAAAGGCCGTCATGCTGCTGGAGAGGAACTAGGAATGGCCGTCAATTAGAAAGCCTAGAGACAAGAACACCAAAGCCTAAGAGACGAATCAAATTAAAAGAAGATCAAACATCGTTTGGGTTTCATAAACTATGCAAGTTCATGTTGAAATAGGCTATATGATTAGATGTAAAAATTGTACATTTTGATGAATATATAACATGCTAGTTTTGTGGTCGATATTATGCCAAGTTAACATGTTTAAACACAAGTTTGTATTTGCCTAAACTATGCCATTTCATATGTCACCTACTTAGTCATACTTTGATTTGAATGCAAGTTCACATGACCCATTTTATATGTTAGTTGAATCGCCAAATTGCAAGTTCATGCGCCACACACCTTTATGTATTACATGTTCTTGATTTCCCCTTTTCCTCACGTTTATTAAGTTGGGCTGAATTGTGACAAGCCCAACACATGTTATAACGTTGCGAACAAACGGGGGTAATAACGTTGGGTGTAAAATATGAAAATATAGGTTGGCATGTTTGGCACATGCCAACGATTATGACACATAAGCGGTATTAATTGAAATACCCAAAAATAAAAGATATGACATTTACATATACTTGAGAAGTAATAAAATATGTAAATTTAGAAAACACGATATGCTTAACCCGAGGTTGGATTGAGTTGTGATGTAAACCTGCCCGGACCCACCCGGTTGTCCAGTAGTCACAACAATACCTATCCAATGTGGGTGGTTAAGCAGTGAGCCTAATAAGGACCCGAGGTTAGACTAAGCTACTGTGTAAACCTGCCCGGAACCGACCGGCACATCTAGTAACCGTAGCAATACCTGTCTAATGTGAGTGGTCTGGTGCTCCTAAGAGGCTAAGGACAGATGGTAGGGTTAAGTCAACTATAACACTTAACCAAATTCAACATGTTAACAAGAATTGATGGGTGGGGTTAGGTAAATACAGACACTTAACCACTTAACATGTTTGACTAGAAAATCCTGGTAACGAGGGACCGGTTTCAGCAGTAACCCAAAGTTAGGTATCAACGGTACCCTGAAACTAGGCAGGGTGGGGCACGATTACTGGGCTGATTGTAAGCGGTCAAACGATGGCGGTGGGTGCACAGTGTAGGTTTAACGGGGTGCGGGCGTGCACACACTCCGGAGCAGACAACCAGGGCACTGGGGACACCAGTAGTATAACCTATGCCTTCTAGTTTTGTGTCGGGGCCGCCACCATGGGTCTTGATACACCCCATGGTGGGACCAGCATAGGTATCTACAATTCTTGGGGGCCGTATGACACATGTTAACGCGAGTACGACCCGATCTTTAATAAGAATGGGGATCACTTCACCCTCACCACGGGGTGCCAGTTAGAATAAACTCAAGTAGGTGTCGAGATGGGTGTGATAGTACATTCGACACTTCCTTAGCTTGTGACACTCTCCTATTTTTAGTTTACATCCATCATACCCTTTTTTTATTCACATATTGAAGAGTTACTAGATTTACTCAGGCTTTATGTCTGACCCTATTTTCTTTTCGTCTTCTTTTCTTTCGTTCCCCCCCAGGTCCACAGGGAGGAAACAACTAAACTCAGTCAGACTCTTTACAAGCACCAAGAACGTAGATGTATGATTTGGATCTTTCTTGCTCGGATAATGGCTTTGGATATCACTATGGGGATTTTTGTCACTTTATTTATGTTTTCATGCTTCTTTAATAATCAAGGCAGTTATGAGGTTGTAATGTTGGAAGTATTTTGAGACAATTATGGAAATCTTTTGTTTGATACACGTATTGATGAAATAAAAGTTTGTTTGGTTTCCGCTGTTTAAAATATGTGTATTTATATCTGTCTTGAGTTTATCTATGGCTTTTACTTATAAACCTCCACCAAAGTTAAGGCATTCCCTTTGTGAGTGACCTTAATGGAGGTGGGGTGTTTCAGTAGCCATTACTCACCTTCAACAGCAAGACTCCATCTCCAGAGATAGAAAAATCTAGGTCATCTAGATTGGTTATCGTGATTCTCCAATAACCGCTAATACTTGTGATTTTCTGTTAGTCTCTACAGTAGAGAGCATAGTTTCCACCTATAAATTATTGTACTTGGCTTGGCAAGTATCATAATAAAATTGTTCAAAGTGGACATAGGCTTGATCTCAAGCTAAACCACTATAAATTTGTGTTCTCTTTCTCTTCATTCCATTTCCTTCCTATTTTCATTTATTATTGTTATTTTGTTTCCCCATCACGGGGTTGTGCTTTCGCAATCAGCTAGGTGTTACTGCCATTTTTGGAATTAACATTTGGTGCAATTCATTGAGAGATGAATCTAAGGCCTAGATTTTTTGTGTTTCTTTTATAGATCAGGTCTGCATGCTAGCTCTGCAGATAAAATTGCATTAAGAACTCAAATCTTAGTAGATGTCATGGCTCTTCCAAGGAAAAAAGACAAGTAGGAGCAAATCTGGAGAAGCTGAGACTTCTGGAGACATAGTTGATGGTACTCGAATGCCCCCACAACCAATAACCCTGGAGCAAATCAAACCCTAGGGGAAGCTGTTCGAAGAGAGATGGATAGTGTGATAGAAGGCATAAACCAGCGTTTTGAGGCCACAAATTGAATGTTGATTGAAAAGTTAGATGTTATTTTGGCCACGGGACCAAATCCGGGAGCTAATAAGTGGATATCAACTAGGAAGAACATGCACATTCGTTGGCCTCTAATCAAAGGAGAAGGAATCCAGAAGCAACCCCAATGAAGCATGTTACTAATATTTCTTAGACGCGGAAAGGAATGAAGGCGTCATTCCCAAAAACTTGAATATGGGAGTGGTCGGGAATATCAGGACAATGTTGACAATGATTTGGATAGAATGCCAATTTCGAATAATGATACGGGCAACAATGTTGATGCTGAAAATGATAGGATTAATGCTGAATAAAATGAGCAGAAAAAACCTACGAAACCATTATTTTAGAAAATTGTGAGCACCACCGGAGGGCCACCACCATGAATCGGAGGGCCAGACCCCAGTTGGGTAATCAAGGTTGTCTGTCAAGTCTGGTGCCTGGAAAATAAACTGGCATCTACCACGTGGAGTAACATGATAGCGAGGAGTGTATTTCAAGGATGATTAAGAAGATTATGAAGAAAAGCTTGTCTAGAAAAGAAGAGGAGGAAGACTAGAATTTTGCTCCCAGTCGAACTCCCTTTACTAGAAAGATATGGAAAGCTGAATTTCCCAAGAAGTTTGTCCCGCCAACAATGTCGGCAAGTAATGGAACAACCAATCCCAATCTATTTTTGTTCAAATATGATTGACATATGAACGGTGCAAGAGCGTCTAATGAACTAAAATGTCGCTACTTTCCGATGTATTTGTAAGGGGTTGCATCGTTATGGTTCACAAAGCTTGCACCAAACTCGGTTGACAAGTTCGAAGATTTGTCTTAGAAGTTCAAACATCAATTTAGACTATATACTTAAAAGGAAAAGGACATCACATCTTTGTTCCGAATGGTTCAAAAGCCAGAAAAACCATTTAAATCCTTCTTGAGTGATTCAATACAGCAGTAACAAAAGTTAGCAACCCCAAGCCAAAAATGGTGCAGATGGCTCTGGTGCAGGCTATTGACAAAGAGACGAAATTTGGAATTGAGTGAAGATGAAAGAATCCAACACTCTTGAAAAGTTTTAGAAGAAGGATGACGAGTTTATTAGGTGGGAGGAAACCGAATCTGACAGTTAGAAATGTCGTTGGTACCATACAAAATCATCTTGTCGACAATCCGAACGAAGGAGGAGTTGCTCGAGAAGAATGAAAAAAGTCGGGAGGTCAAAAGAGAGCAAACGAAGGCAAAGACAATGGTAAAAAGGATGGAAAACATGTTTGATATTATAATCCTGAGGACTTCACGCCTCTAAATGAGATGCCTAAGATTATTTTCCTAGCTACCAATGAGTAAGAACGCTATCCAAGACAGTCTGCCATGAAAATGACAGAGAATCAGAAGAACTCTGGGAGATTTTGTCACTTCCATAACCAACCAGAGCATAACACCAATGCGCGTCGGTACTTGAAATCTGGCAAAAGAGCTTATTAGAAACAATAAGTTGCAACAACATCTTAAAAACCTAAGGCAATGGAGCTAACCCCAATAGCCTAGGAGCAAGGTTGTCGCCGCTGATCACTCGGGACTCAACAACTGAAATGCAGGCCAGAATAATGGGAAACTGATCATTCATACCATTTCAGGCAGCCTACATCCGGTGCATAAAAGTTGGGGAGAGATGGAGAGTTACTCAAGTGCTCTAATGTGCACTGCAAAGGATGAAGCTTGCCTCATTTTGGAAAATACAACCAAGGCAGAACAACAGAGAAAGTTTAATGATAACATAGCCTTCAGAGCTAGAGATATAGAAGGCAACGAAGCTTCTTCTCTCGATCCAACGATAGTGACAATTTGCAGTGGGTCCGTCATAGTTAGGAGGGTACTCATCGATTATGGAGCGTCCGTAAACATTCTTTTCAGGAAAACCTTCAACCGGATGAAATTATTAATGACAAATGTGTTGGCTTACCAAATCAAAATCTAAGGGTTCTTTGGTGAATCGCAGCAGCCTATTGGAACAACTGATTTGCCTGTTGAGCTTGGAGAGGGCGAGAGAAAAGTGGTGCTAATTCAAAATTTTATCATCGTTGATGAGATTTTCGCCTATAACTCACTCCTGGAAATGCCTACATTGATGGATTTCAAGATCGTCTTGGCACCATGGTGTCTCATAATGAAATTCCAAATAGAAAATGGTGTTGGAGTGGTTAAAACGGTCCGAGAATGCTATAAAACTGAACAATTGGAAGCCAAAATGAAAGATAAGAAAAAGACTATAGAGGGACCCCTCTACATTCAGGATAGCAATTAAAGGGTAACCCCTGCACTAGAGAGATAATATCGCTCGTAAAGCTATGGATCCTCGGAAGAACAATGCAGTGGATAATAGGGCAGTGCCCAAGGAGATGACGGTGCCTATCTCAGTGGACCCAAAAGGTTACAACCCAGTGTTAACATTGGATCACAACTTCATATGAGGATACAAAAGGATTTAATAGTTTCTCTTATAGCCAACTTGGATGTATTCTCTTTTGAGCCTTGCAGATATGTATGGAATCTCGCCGAAAGCAGCAAGTTATGATCTAAATATTGATCCTCGATATGCACCAATAAAACAGAAAAGACGAACCTAGGGCCTATAAAGATTAGCAGCCCCGAAAGAGGAGGTTGACCACCTGATGGAGAACAGATTTATTAAAAAGTCATTGTATCCAGGCTAGGTATCCAACCCGGTGTTCGTTAAGAAAGAAAATGGAAAGTGGTGAATGTGCGTTGATTTTTCAGATCTCAATAAGGCTTGTCATAAGGATAGCTTCCCAGTACTATGGGTTGTTCAACTTATGGACGTGACAGCTGGGCATGTACTATTATCCTTCATGGATGCGTAATGATGCTGCTCCACCCTCTGCTTTCCAGATCCCTCTTGTGACTGATGCTCCGTTCAGATTCGAAGCCTTACACTTCAAGAGATGGCGTCAGAAGATGGAGTTCTACCTGACGATGAGAAAGGTGGTGGCTGCGCTGACTACTGACAAACCGAAGCTGCCAGACAAACCTGACGGATCTGATGAAGCACAGTTAGCTTCCTGGACTGAACAATCAAAACAGCAACAGAACTTGATTGAGCAGGACTACCTGTGCAGAAACTTCACTCTCAACGGTCTCAACGATGACCTGTATGACTACTACAACTCGGAGGAAAAGACAGCGAAGGAGATCTGGGAAGCACTGAAGAAGAAGTATGATACAGAAGAGGCAGGGGCAAAGAAGTATGTTGTGAGCCGCTACCTCAAATACCAGATGATAGACGACAGGTCAGTAGATATGTAGTCTCATGAGCTTCAGAAAATGGCGTTGGACGAACAATTTCAAGTTGCTATTATCATTGACAAATTACCCCTAAGCTGGAAAGATTTTAAGAATGTCTTACGACATAAGACTAAAGAATTTTCCTTAGAGAGCTTGATCACGCACCTCCGTGTTGAGGAGGAGGCACACAAGCAGGACCAGAAAGAAGAGGTGCTGATTATCAACAACAACAACACTAAGAAGATCAATCCGCTGTTCTGAAACCGAACCAGAAATTATTTAAGAATCAGAACAAGCGTAACAAACAAAATGGGAATCCGCAAGGAAACCCAAAAGGATAGCAGAAACCAGCCCAAAAGAATGATTCTGGACAGTTGTTTCTATGTTATAACTGTGGAAAACCAGGTCATATGGCATGCAAGTGTCAGAACAGGCCAAGCTCTGCACACCAAGCTAACCTGACTGAGTAGCCTCTTACGGCCATGATTACTGAGATTCACCTTATTGGTGGATCATAGGATTGCTGGGTAGATACTGGTTCTTCTCGCCATGTCTGTTATGATCGTGATATGTTCACTACATACACAGCTGCTAATGATCAAAAAGTGTTGTTGGGAGATTCTCACAACACTAAAGTTGCAGGGATTGGCAATGTGAAAATCAAGTTTACCTCTAGAAAGACTGTGATTCTGAAAGACGTTATGCATACTCCAGAGATGAGGAAGAATCTGGTTTCTAGCTTTCTCCTTCATAAGGTTGGCTTTAATCAAGTTATTGGGGCTGATTTATATACCCTAACTTATAAGGGATTTTTCATGGGAAAGGGTTATGCTTGTGAGGGAATGTTTAAACTGAATGTTGAATCTAATAAAGTGACCAGTTCCGCTTATATGTTGTGTGATTTTAGTATTTGGCACTCTAGATTATGTCATGTTAACAAACGTATTATTCAGAACATATGCACTTTAAATATGATTCCTAAAATGTCAGAATCTGAGCTTGATAAATGTGAATTCTATACTCAAGCTAAAATCGCTAAGAAACCTCATAAATCTGTTGATAGAATATCTGGACCCTTAGACTTGATTTATTTGATATATGTGAACTTGATGGTACTTTGATTAGACATGGACATCGTTATTTTATCACTTTTATTGATGACTGTTCTGATTTCACCTATATATACCTTATGAAAAATAAAAGTGATGCTTTTGACATGTTTAAAACATTCAAAACTGAGATTGAGAATCAAGCAAATAAGAAAATTAAGACACTTCGTAGTGATAGAGGAATAGAATATGAATCTAATTCAATTCTGGATTTCTATAAACTACATGGTATAGTACATGAGAGAACTGCACCCTATTCACCTGAAATAAATGGTAAAGCTGAAAGGAAAAATAGGACCTTTACCAAATTAGTAATTGCCATTTTACTAAATTCTGGTGCAGCAAAACATTGGTGGGGGGATATATTATTAACCGGATGCTATGTTCTGAATAGAATCCCCAAATCTAAGAATATAATTTCACCTTATGAAATTTTAAAGAATCATAAACCCAATGTCTCATACTTTAGAACTTGGGGTTGTTTAGCACATGTTCGCATTCCAGACCCTAAGAGAATAAAATTGGCAAGTAGGGCATATGAATTTGTATTTATAGGTTATGCTATTAATAGCAAAGCATACAGATTTTATGACCTAACTGCACATAATATAATTGAATCAAATGATGTCGATTTTTATGAAACGAAATTTTCTTTTAAATTAAGGAATAGTGGGGCACTTCAAGTATGCCTATTAGAACAGAATTTAATGAAAATTCTGAAGCTGAACCTAGAAGAAGTAAAAGAGCAAGAACCTTAAAAGATATTGGTTCAGATTTTTGTGCTTTTACTATTGAGGAGGATCCTATAAACCTCCAAGAGGCCTTATCTTCTTTAGATGCCGATTTTTGGCAAGAGGCTATAAATGATGAGATGGATTCTTTGGAATCCAATAAGACTTGGCACTTGGTAGATTTATCCCTCGGTTGTAAATCTATAGGCTGTAAATGGGTACTTAAAAAGAAATTAAAACCCGATGGCACTATTGATAAATATAAAGCACGACTAGTAGCTAAAGGTTTTAAGCAAAAAGAAAATATAGAGTTCTTTGACACTTTTTCACCCATCACTAGAATTACATCCATTCGGGTATTAGTCACACTTGCTTCAATTCATAATTTATTAATACACCAAATGGATGTAAAAACCGCATTTTTAAATGGTGAATTAGACGAAGAAATTTATATGGACCAGCCTGAAGGATTTGTAGTACATGGTCAAGAACATAAAGTATGCAAATTAGATAAATCATTATATGGTTTAAAACAAGCACCTACGCGATAGCATGAAAATTTTGATAACTTAATCATTTCACATGGTTTTAAAGTTAATGAAAGTGACAAATGCATTTATTACAAATCTGAGAATGACGTTTGCACTATTATATGTCTTTATGTAGATGACCTACTCATCTTTGGGTCAAACATTCATGCCATAAACTCAGTCAAATCCTTATTAAGTGCCAATTTTGATATGAAAGATCTAGATGAGGCGAGTATAATCCTTGGTATTAAAATTAATAGGTCAGAAAAGGGACTTTCTTTGGATCAACCTCATTACATTGAGAAGATACTAAAAAAAAATACAATTTCTTTGACTGTAAACCTGCAAACACACCATATGATCACAATGTAAAGTTACTTAAGAACATTGGTGAAGGTGTAAGACAGTCTGATTATGCGAGCATCATTGGCAGCCTTCGGTATGCCACTGATTGTACTAGACCCGACATTGCCTATGTCGTGGGATAATTGTGTTCAACTGAATCTAAAATTTCAACTCACGTCCAGCTCGACAAATCTCGCATAACGTTTCATTTTTGCATTTGAAACAAACCGAACATCGAATATCATTCATTTCTAGTTTAACATTCACCTCGTTCGAGATATTAGGATATCAACTAAAATCTAAACTTGGATTTCAATCGACGACAAAATTATATGTTTTTATTTCATGTTTTTATAAGAACTAACTGGAATCATCGTACCATTTGTTATTTAATAATTCCTGCAATCATTTTTTTTAACAGAGTTGCAATAAAAAACCTCATGATTTTTACTTTATCAATAATGATATTTAAATTAGAATTTTACATCGATCCTACCTCAATTGCCAGGCTAAACTATGCCAACATTATCCTCATCCCTAAGCACTCGGGGGCCAATACTTTATCTTCCTTCCGCCCTATCAGCCTGCTAAACACTACTTTTAAAATCATTACAAAGGTATTAGCAAATCGTCTTCAGTCTGTTATTGCCACTCTTGTTGGACCAGAACAGTCTGCTTTCATTCTGGGAAGGAATATTCATGACTGTATCGCCGCAACTCAAGAAATAATCTCCTTCTGTCATCATTCATCTACCCCTGGTGTTCTACTAAAGCTAGACTTTTCCAAAGCATTTGATTCAGTAAGTTGGCCATTTGTCATGGATGTTTTTAGACACAGGGGTTTTTCAGATAAATGGTGTTCATGGATTGATAATATTCTTAACTCTAGCTGCTCAAAAGTTTCAGTAAATGGTGCTTCTGGAAACCTTTTCAAATCTAAATGTGGGCTTAGACAAGGCGATCCTCTTTCCCCTCTGATTTTTGTGCTCGTCGCTGATGTGTTCAACCAAATGGTTAAACAAGCTTCCTATCATGGTTACTTGGATGGTATTTCCCTTCCAATTTCTCCACTATGCATCAACAATTTACAATTTGCAGATGACACAATTATTTTCTCTTCACCTAATCCCTTCCATATCCAGTGTCTCAAAATCCTGTTATATGTATTCGAGTTGATATCAGGTCTTTCCATTAATTTTAACAAAAGTGTTATCTACATGCTTGGTAGGTCTGATCATCTTGGGGACTCAATTTCTTCCACTCTCAACTGCAAAGTAGCAAAATTCCCATTGTTATACCTCGGTTTACCTCTCAGACCTTCTAAGCTTCATAAAAACGATTGGCTCCCCCTTATTAATAAGATTGAATCTAGATTAGCATCTTGGAAGGCAAACTCATTATCATCCATGGGCCGTTTAACTCTAGTTAAATCTGTGCTTTCGGCTATCCCTACACATTGGATGTCTTTTCACAAACTCCCCAAGTGGGTAATCTGCAAGATTGATTCAATTCGTAGTTCATTCCTTTGGAATGGTCAAAAAATCAAGAAATTAATTAACTGGAGGACTATATGTCTTCACCCTGAGCAGGGGGGGCTTGGTGTTCTTGACCTTAACCATTTCAATACTGCATTATTGGCTAAATGGGTCTGGAGACTACTAAACACTGGAAGCTTCATTTGGAAAGATTGGATTTTAGCTCGCTACTTTTCTTCTAACCCTCATCTCGTTTTGCATCATCGTCCTTCCTCTTTAATCTCTCCCTTTTTGCATGGGATTCTATCCTGTCTTCCTCGTATTAAATTCTTGTTTCATGTCTCTTTGGGGTGTGGTTCGTCCTGTTTATTTTGGCATGATATTTGGGTTGGTCAGTTACCTCTCTCTCTTTCATTTTCTTCACTCTTTACTCTTCAGTCTAATCCTTCACTTTCTGTTGCTGATGCATTTAGTGATGATTATGTAAGCTTAATTCCAGGTTCACTTTTTGATAGGAGTATTCTTTCGCAGTTGCTTAAGATCTTTGCTCTCATTAGCATCACTCAGTTAAATAATACAGATGATCATTATGTCTGGGTGCTCTCTCCTTCTAAAGGTTTTTCTGTTTCCTCATGTTACAAGTACCTGAATTTTTCGGGTAGACGGTTTAAATTCTCAAGACTATGGAAATGCAAGCTGGCTCCGAGAATTCTCTTCTTCCAATGGTGTTTGATTCATGAAAAGGTCAATACAAGAGAAAAACTCTTCAAATGCAACGTCGCTCCCGATCCCATTTGCCCTATCTGTAATTCTCATTCTGAATCCATTCACCATCTCTTCTTCTCCTGTGAATTTTCCTTCCCAATCTGGGCTGCAGTGAGTTCATATTTAATTGGTTGCATCCCCACTATTTCCTCTTTCTTTGCCTATTGGGAATCTGACTCTAGTCCTACTCTTGATATTTTACTGGCCGCTTATAGTTGGTGTATTTGGAAAGAAAGAAACGCACGAATTTTTAACAACAAGGCTAATTCAATCATTTCTATCTGTCACCGCATCATTCATATTTATGCATCCTCTTCAGGTTCTGGTGCCATTCATGCAGATACATTCCGGTTTGCTTTGCCGGCGGCCTCTTCACCAGCTTCTTCGGTTGACAGCAATGACACTGAGACTAGTATGGATCTAGTGTGATGTCTGATGAATGCAACCTTATCTCTTGGCATAATACTTGTATAATTATGATGGTTTTCAGCTTGCTCTGATCGCTTTTGTACTTGTATCCTCATTTCTCTCTATGTGTGTTGTATGATGAATCTTAAACTCTGTGTTGTTTGTATTTTGGACCACCAACTGGGTATGTCAGTTGGATATATACTGTTATCTATTATTTAACCGGCTGTGTAGCCACGCGCTACATATCCGTTTGCTCTAAAAAAAAATTAGAAAATTTTAAGTACCAAATAAATGAAACTTTAATGCTCCTCCAAACTTCTTTATGCAACAACTATCTTTCTATACAAATTAAGTATGTAAAAAGTCCTTTTTAGTAAAACCATCACTTACTTTTGAACAATATCAATTTTAGACTCATAAGCCATTCTGAAACAGCCTTTAGAAGTATTTTAAAATCCGAAACGTATGCCTGATAATACACTTATATCATCTTAATCCCACCCGATACAAAAGGTCATGTGCGAAAATTTTGAGATGTGACATGACCTAATTCCGAGATTTAAAACCTTGATTATACTTGTCCGTGCATGTATTTCAAATCAGTTATTCAAATAATGTTTTAACCATTAACACTGGCGTTTAACTGAGGTTAGAAAATTCATAATGAACTCACATCTACAAAGATGATATTCAGAGTAGACTAAAATATCCAATAAATTCCATAAAAATTTGAAGTTTGGTAATTTAAAAAATAAAAAGATTCCTAATGGAGTCTTGGGGAAAATTCCTATACACATACCTATATATGCGTCTGGGATATTCTCTCGGTGTAACTATATCTTACAAATCACCATTCATCCATGATCTTAAGTCTTAACCAAACATTAATGGGCACTCTCAACCCCTACATTTCACATACTAGATCCTACGTACTGAAAATTTGTACTTATATGCTTTGAAACTACATCTCAACGTACTAGTTCAATCTAGCTTCAATACAGCTAAAATAAAATCGACATGCTAAAATTGCCGAGGCTGACTCCCCGTAAAAATAGGTCAAACTTTTATCATGGTCGCACTAACACAATGATGAAATAAGAACAAGCGAAACGGTGATAAATAGTAGAATTATAATGTGGTATTAAAGGAGTTCAGATTGGACTGTTATTTGGGAAAGAAAAACCTTTTCATTTACCTAAGTCATTTGTTAGTTAATTACATTATAATTACCTGTTCCATGCAAAAAGAAAAAAGAAATCATTTCCTGTTTACAGTAAGCACACACATGTTAATGGAAGCGACTCTTTACATACAAGAAAAGCAACCAACAAAGAGTACTGGAACCAGAAACAACAAACATTAAACTGAGTACGCATGTCTATCCGCCACATACCCAACTGTACAATGATTCAGATAAGATATCCGTCTAACCATGCAACTAATATGTGAACGCACATCACGAACAATTTAATCCTCATAAGAGTAAAAGATAGTAGGCAGTTATATGCATCGAAATGCGACCATGTATTTATGTCAAACACTGGAAGACGGATATTTAGCCATAAATCTACACTCTCAACTATGAGTATATTCGTAGAAGATTTGTGTTAAATATTGCAATGATGGTGTTAACAATAGAAGTAAAAGACTTGCGGTTATGCAAAGACATCGTTGTACCCTCACAAAACTATTGTAGATAACTGATATTACGAGCATGGGATGCACAAAAATCAATCACACACACGCATATTTTGCGCATGCATACACACACACATATCAACAGATAAACTGAACAAAGGAATAGGGAGGAATCTGAAGAAGCTTGAAAAGGGGAAATAAATTTGGAAGCTAAAAACACAAAACGAAATTTCATTCAGAAAAATGCAACTGTATGAAAATTCATTAAAAAGAAAATCACAAGTTGAAAAAATATATATCAAAAGGTATCCTGTTTCTTTAAAGGAGAATTCCTTCAATTGTCAGGCTAATTCTATCTCAGTGGCAGCAGCACCAGAAACAATACGGCTGTCCCTACACATAGCCTGAGGAGAAAAATGTGAATGAGGAAGTAAACAACATGGCATTGGAAGTGTAAATATGTTGCAAACAGTAATGTTAAACGTCTATCAATTACAGAGAATTTGTTCCAGACGTATATAAATACTAAGACCAAATAGATGTTGTGATTAAAAACATTACCATCTTTTTAGGATATATGAGGTAAGAGTTCAAATTTTTAAGCAGTAACTGGAAGATAAAATCATATTCAAGCCTCACGACCATGGTTTAAGGCTTGTCCAATAAAATCTGAAGGAAAAAGAAAAAAAACCATGAATTTTGACCAAAACTTTAACGTCCATTGATGTCCTGGTTTTGAATCTCAATCAAAACAACACATTCAGGATTCAGAACAAAATGCTAAATTTGTTACTGTTATTTACCCATCTAATCTAAGGTAACACATTTGGGTTATAACAAAACAATGTTAATGACTTACTCTTGAATTTTAAAACAAAAAGGCATTTATGACAGATCTTTCCTAATATTTGCAGTAATAAAGGAAGAAAATAATAACTATCAAATGTTCGTGGAAGAAACTGGAAGCCAGAGACGAAGTATACCTTGTAAGTATTAACACCATCATAAACAGCCCTTTCAAGGTCATCTAATATACTATCCGTGCTACCTTGTAAGACAAGCGTCGCAACTGAATTTCCGCCCTTGTCGTTTTTAACAACTGTCTCACACTTGCCAAATTTTAATTGAGCATATTTTATTCAATCTTTGCAAGGACATGTTTCCATATATAATATTCCGGCTAGACATTTCTGAAGGACATAACTAGTAATCTTATGAAAAATGATATCATGTTAGTATGTTACATGCTGGGCTGGATCCTCAAAAGAGATGCATAGCAACAGAAACTTTTATAAATCTTATTGAAAGCCTGGTAGTTTTGGCTTCCATGAATACATGTACATATCTCCAAAATGATAACGGTTCACAATAATAACAGGATGACAAATATTACTACCACATTTGAAATAAAAGAGATACAAAATGAGAAGGAGAAGAAACACAGATTAGCATATATGTCTATAATAAAGCAGCTATTTCAGGCGGATGCATATCATAAATAAATAAGCATACTTGTAACGCTCGCAAAAATGCAACGCCACTGACAACTACTTTTGCCCCAGACTCTGCAACAGCTTTAATTAGCTCTTCAACTTTGGCTTCTTCAGTTTTTGCATAATTTTCCAACTGCGAATTGGAAATAGAAGACAAGTTGTAGAAAGACAGGCTAAGTTTTTCCATATCCATTGCAGCATCATGAATAAAAAACCAAAACATAAATGTATTACCGTGTGTCTATGTAGTTCACCAGCAAAAGATATTGTGGATTGGTACAAGGTGATCTGATGCAAATCTAATTGTCCCAAAATGGCCCATTGTACTTACTTTGCTTTACAAAATAAACTTCGAACCAGAGACAAGTGTTGCAAATGGAACCCTAATTCTGACAAGTATTGTTTATTTTGCAAATTTGATATTGAGAGCTCTAACCATTTGTTTTTTGACTGCCCTTTCTCCCAGTTCATTTGGTTTAATATTAAATGTTCTTTAGGGTTTAATAATTCTATTCCTACTCTAGATATTAGGAGTAGTATAGATTATATTTTGAAATCTTTGAAACCCAAGTCCTTTTTATTTAAGAAAGCTTGCATTATGTTAATAGCTGTTGTCTTCTATATTTGGAAAGAAAGGAATCAGAGACTTCACACTAACAAAGTTTCTAGTAGTTCTCAACTTGTATTTTATCTGACTGTCAGATTATTTTGAAAAAAATGTAGCTTGCACAGACATGACAGCATCCAGAATCAATCTAAAAAAGATGCTAGCTTAGATAATCAAGTTGAGGATTTCATACTCAACTGCAAGTTCAGCAATAAAAGGCATACACTCCATGATGCTGGCAGCAAACACCAAGCTGGGGCTATTAGCATCCTTCCTGGAGGCAGATCCACCCATCTCTACAATAATAGTAATTGCAAGGGAAGTATACAGAACTACTTCTCAAAATACAGTTTTATAAGCTCTAATTGGAATAGTAATTCGGGTCACTTACCTATTGCAGAGAGTAGGGGTCAAATACCAACCAGCAGTGATCCAATTAGCCTGGAAAGGATTGATAGAAGTCTCACAGTTAATCCTTATGGTTGTTCTGACACTAATTCAGATTATAGAGATACATAAGATCTTTCTGGCGTCCTTCCTGGTGGCTGCTATCCCAATCTTTGTAACAACCTGATTGCAAAGGGAAGTAAACAGGATAGCTATAATAACAGTGCGTTTTTTGTTTATAAAATGGATTCTGATGTAAATAACTTACATGCTACAGAGAAGGGGATCCATAACCAGACCGACAGTGATCCAGATTCATCTAATTCTCTAAATAAGAAAGATGGGAATCATTCGTATCAGTTTCTAACTAGAATAGGCAGAAATCATTACAAAAGCGAGCTTAATGGTCAGCTTTATCACTTATCTTGCTGGAGTAATGGAGAAAGCAGTGGATCTAGAGAAGTGGAGGAAGCTCGAAGCTCAAAGAGACACAGAAGGGAAAACGATAGCATTATTTGCACCAGAGACTTCAGATCTGTCAATAGAGAGGTGATTGAAGATGAAACTTGGATTAGAAATGTCTCCTTGAATCCAAGCATCTCAGTGGAGACCAACAAGTGTGAAGACGATGTTTGAAACTCACTATAAAGATCTGCTTTGCCATTCTTATGGGTGATTTACCCTTTCCGTCCGCCATTTTTTGTAGTTGTGTATATTTCTGAGAGGCGGCTAGGGTTTGTGATTAATGAGGAGGAGCGTTGTTTTATTTAGTGATGTATCGGGTTTAGACTGTTTTACCCGATTGGTTGTTCGGCCTTGGGCCAAATCTTTTTTATCTCGTTCAAAAAATAATAATTTATCACCATTTTGTTCATTCCTAAAATATAACAATAGAAGTCAGCAAAAGAACGATAAAATTATGGACTAGTGCATTGTTTGCTGGACTAATACGAGATGGTACTCTTATATACGTAAATTTGAGGAAAACAGCATTTCTAGTTATTAAATGAAGCAAACAGCGTTAATTAATTGATTGAAGGTGAGAAAGATGCTCAAATATGAAGATGAAGGATTTTGTATACAAATTGTTGAAAGTTGAAGATGCTTGCTTTTATTAATTTCAAACGGATAGCGGGAACAATCACTTTCTGCAAATAAAACAAAATTGAAGGTATTTATCGCTAAATCATAATAAATTTCCAATAGCATTTTTGATCCGCCGGACACTTGTGTCGGTTTTCTAATCCATATAATCAACAAATTCTCAAAAATTAAATTATTTTAAAAATTCATACAGTACACACCCAATTTCCAAGTATTAGCACATACCAAAATGGTTTCAAACCAATCGTTTCCCATTATTTTAACACATAATGAGTAAATAACCCAAATTATGTTTTACAAGGTTACTATACATATATGTGTGCATGTATATACATATATGTGTATTTATGTATATATGTTTTCCCTCTTTATCACCTCTAGAGTCCAGAAGAGAGCCTAGATCTTAAATCCCTAATTTAACATTGAATCCTCTTGTCATCAACAGACAACAACCAATCCCATAGCTCTCCTATTTGAACGACCATGAAAGTACTGCTGACTTATATATTTTTCATTAATTTGTTGGTTTGTAAAATCAAAAATAGCGATTTTGAATTTGCGACCATTTTTTGGGTTTAGTTTGAATTCGCAATTGCAATTTAGGTTTCGGAGGCCAATTTTGGTGATGAGAATTGGTTGTGCAAGTGGAACATGTTGAATTGTCGTCATCTACATTTGGAAAGCTTTAACTCTACGAAATCAACCCAAGTAACCATCATCAGTGGTCGATGGTCGATCCCAATCCCAAACCTAGACAACTGTCTCAGATTTAAATCTGCGAGAGGTATTATTATATTTTCCCCTATAATTTTAATTAACATATTATGCAAATAATTCATTTTCTTGTAATTATTCTATTATAATCTAACTACGCTTCTGACGTTAATTGTTCTGTTATATTTTATATATGCTCCACAGGTTATGTAGTTTTTTTTTTTAGAAATAATATGTGACCTGTGTTTAAATTATTTGTGGTTTCTTATTGTATTTGTTGCAGTGTTATATATGATATAACATGCAATTTAATAACTAAAAACGTACGGAAGTATAAATGATTAAAAACAAATTAATACAGATATCATGTTACTAATGCTTCTCCGCTAAAAGGTCCACACACATTCTTAAAACTTAGACTGCTTCAATTTATATATACTCTAGAAATTTTAATAGAAATACATGTTTCATTATGGATAATTATATACATTTACCTTGCATTGTTTTGTTAAAGAAAAAACATTCAACCTCTGTTTTAAACTCATTTGATTGAAAATCGTGGTTTGGATGATTGAATTTTATCAAATTTCTTGTTATAATAGGTACTTTGGTATTATACAGACAAACACACACTTATATATTTTTAATAGGATTGACTTTTCCATGAGTTTTCAGATATTTTACAGCATATTGTACAAATGAACAGCGGGAAACACTTTCCACTTATTTGTTCATTTTTTTTCAAGATTGATGCTACATGGACAAGTAATTGATTGTTAATGAGCGAACAATAGGTTCACTCATCCGACCCATTTCTTAGCTCTAGGACAATTTTTATAGAAATTTCTCATTTTGTTAAGCATGTACGACTAAACTAGTTTTTTTTCCTTACTGAGATATACCTATAATCATATTATATCAATTTGTAAACAACTGTGTAATAAAATATATTAGTATTATTTACATAATATGGGTGTTCCCTAGAGGTTACCGCCTCCTACTCATCTATATGAAAATGGTACATGGAGGACACTAGGAAAAGTCTGAATAACAAGATGTTCGATTTTGAATTGTCTTGTAAAATGCAATTGTCTTTTATTTCCATGGTGAGGAATCACCTTGGTAATTGATCAACTTTGGTTGTGAATTTCTCAGTAATTTGCAATGAAATAATTTTAAATTGGAAGTTATACCAGATTAAATTAAATAGAGATTATAAGTAAGGGAGATAAAAATTGAAAATTTACTTAATATATATATATATATATATATATATATTTACACTTATTTTTATATATATTATAAGGTGGTGTCTGGCGCAACAGTAAGGTTACCCGGCTGGTAATCTGGAGTGGGCAGGTTCGAGTCCCGACCTCTTCACATATGTGAAGTAAAGGCTGTGCGCACTAATCGACCACCCCCAGAGCCTGGGAAGCCATGTGAATAGTACCAGGATGAGAGACTGACATGTGAAAGGCTTGAGTACGGGAGCCTTTGGGTATCCACACTTATTTTTATATTAATAGTCTAGACCTACAAGTCTCTGGTTAAAATGAAATTTTAAGCACTTCTTTGGGGATTCACACAAGCTGCTTGTTTACTTTCATTTTAGCTTCCTCTTGAAGTTAACACTAAAATTAAAACCAACTTTACTTAGAAAAAAAAAATCAAAATTCAATAAATTGTGGGAAATTCCAAAATTGAAGAGGAAGACATAAGCTATAGGTGAGTCACTATGCTTGTTAAAGTATGTTTAAAAATCTAATTGATGACCGGTCTGTGTTGAGTTTATAATTATACTTGGTATATTGGTTTTCTCTAGGCGTCTTTTTGCCAAATTGTACTGATTATGGTATGTATGTGTGTATATTTATCTGTGTGCCGATATATATAAATAAGTACATGTGGTGTTGTGTTTGTCATTGCCGAGTGTTAGTTACTATTAAACATTATTTTTTTCATGGTTGTGAAATAAGTGATGGAAAAATCAGTTTATCGACCAGAAAAAGTTAAAATTGATGATTATAAAAAATATACATATATTATAATAGTTTTATAAAAAAAAGCTTAAGTTCTCAATATTGTAGCATTTATACACTTTAAATTCAAAGCATACTGCATCATACCTAGTTTTCCTTGTTAACCTAGTTTCACTCAAGTTTTTTTTTCACTTAGGAACTTAGCTAGTGGCATTTGGTTAATTGGATCCATTATCACTTAGACATATTGCGACTTGTAGAGTCATGAGAAATTACTTCAACATTGCCTAGGACATTTTGTTAAAGTATGAGTTGCAGCTTGCATGTCTAACTAGGTGAATAGGCCCTAAGAAAATAAAATCCCAGTTGCATTCTTCACTGTTTTTATCTAACATGTAAAGTTGGGGCACTTGACTACTCCAATTCAGTATAGGAGTAATGGAACTTGGACATCCACATGCTGATATTAGTTGTATTAAGTAATCATTGAACTGTGTATTTGAATCCATTAATTGCCTGACCAAATTTAATCATTTGGTTAGGTAAGGTAACCTGCAAGTACATAAAATCCTTGTTTGGCAGCAAATTTATCTAAGTAATTGAATGATTATCTGGATGCAGGTCTTGCGATTGGTAACAAAGTGAGGCGTGTTTTACATATCATTAGAGGGGCAGATCTTTCTTCAACAACAAATGCAATAGGGGGAATAATTTAGACAAAGATGATGACACTAAGGCCAGAAACCAAGATCAGCCTATGTTGTTTATTGCAGCTCTTGCAGCAGCTGCGAGGAACATGCTACGAGCCTCATCCTACAAACTCTTCTAGAAGATTTACCTGACCACGTGGCTCCCCAAACTGGTTCAGGAGGCTATTCTGAAGGGAAGAGCATATGTAAGCCTTGAATTGTAGTACCTTCTCTCGTCTTTATAATAGATTATTAAGACTGCAATGATAAACTGATCATCTGTTTGAATTTTTTTTCCTACATTAGATTAAACTAGTCATTTTCTCATAGTAGTTTAACCTACTGCATTTGACCAACTGCCACCCATATTAACGGTAACAAATTACTTGCCTTTGAAAGATAGACAAAACTCTCATGGTAACTTTTTTTGGGGGCCCTCTTTGATGTAATGGTTTATACATAAGTTGTTTTGAATCGGTTGAACTTGCACTTTTATAGAGCTTTGTTAGCATTTGAAAAAGCAAATGCCTATGCTATACACAGTGCTAAATTATAAAACAACAGGGTATCAAAACTTCTAATCTACTTGGTGTCAAATTATATTCTATTTTTCTTTCATTTTATTTTGTATTGCTGATGTCTACCAAGTTGGTTATTTAATAGATTAAATCAAGAGGAAAGTTTATTAGTCCTTTTTCAATCATTACTGTAACAACCCGTAAAATCAGAACCAATTTAAAATTTTTATTTTGAAAATTTTAATGAATTTTGAATATTTAAAATGATTTATTTTAAATAATAACGACTAGAAATTTATTTTGAATAGAATTAGAACGTATATATTTATATAAATCAAAATTAGAATATAAATATTCATTTTAATTATAAAATAAATTGGAAATGGCGCGGTGTTTGAAAATTCAATTTCAAATTTCAATTGAATGTACAGGATTCAAAATAAACCGAATTTTAGTGAAACCAGAAATATTTGAATCTATTTGAAAATATCTTTCCAACCAATCTAAAAAATTGAAATTTCATAGCGGGAATAAAAAGTTAGGTCCAGTTGAAAATTCAGAATAGTCGCTATGGAAATATGGCCCTTAAAAATAGTCATTTTGCAAACGACCTCCGTTTTCGATGAAACCACTTTTGTTGCATCTAGGATGTCAAATTATTGCTAGATTCCAAAATTCATTATTTTTGGGATTAATATGTGAGCGTGGCAAAAGAAAACATGTTTTGACAGTTTCAGTCAATTTGGATCGACCAGAAAATGACCATTTTTCAAACGGTCTTCAAATTAGTTGAGATTAGTTCTGTTAGGACCGTATCGTCAATACGAAGCTGGAAATAATTTTTCTGGAATTTTTGTGGTAAGTATATGGCCCCGGTAAATTAAAATATGCGTTCGAATTATATATATATATTGATTTGTATTTTAATTTAAAGAAAAACTTATCGAAACAGTAGAATTAGCCTATGAAACATATCCCATTGTGTTTGAAATGGGGGTATTTAGCTAGGGGCGACAGTCGTTGGGATTCGTTTGGAGTTCGTAGCGATAAACAAGAAATTCATTAATTTAATATTATTATTTAGTTATATATATATATATATATATATATTCTATTTTGGCCAACCCTAAGCCTCACGCCCAAAGTTCTGAGACGCCGCTATATAGATTTTGACGCTCCAAATCGTCGAAACTTCCTCCCCCATTTCCGCCCAATCCAATCAATAAATTCCCAAGCTCCAGTTGGGAAAATCAAAGAGCTCTCCTTCCTCTCTCCATCCATATTTGTTTGATGAACTATCGTTGCTCGATTTGCATGAATTTTTCCTCCAATTTTGTCACCCTCGTGTCCGATTTGGAGGAGCTAGGGGAGGCCGAGTTGGCTGGGAATTGGGGGCTGGCGCGGTTTTCAATGGTCTTCAGGGTGACGAAGTCCGATCGTGGCCAGGGTGTCTCGATTAGCGGCGCAGAGGAGAGAGAAAGTCGGAGTGTTGGGTTCGTATATACAGCGTAATGAAAGAAGAAGGAGCGGCCCTTTTTTCCATTCTCTAATCAATGTAATTAGTGCATTAAATATTATTTAATTATTTATTTAATTGTACAATGTATTAAAATCTGTATTTTTGTCATATAAAATCAGAAATTAGTGAAACGAGTTGTGTTGCTTTCGTAACAACGAACGCTACAACATGGAACTGACCAGAACGGAAACGGAGCAGATTTGAATTACAGACAAATCCGAACTGTTCAAAAAAAATCAAAATAAGACACTGGAGGAGTGGAACCCAATGTGAGAATTTCTCATAAAAATTATTTCTGTACAGTTACTTACTTTATAATTGTTTATATGAACTGCTCCCCGTCGTCCACAGACCATGGACGACTTGTTTGATTGTATTTTGTAGTGAAAATTGATTGTGATGTGAAATGGACTGTATAAAATATTCATGTGTTGAATAAAAATATTTGAATAATAAAAATATCATTTTTATTGTATAAATGAACTGGATAAAATATTCATGTGTTGAAATAAGTATTTTAGAGTTAAAAATATAATTTGCAAAGTGTATATGAATAAATAAAAATTCATTTACAAATCCAATGATGTGTTTATGTACACCCATTTGACTGATATGGATTGGGACGATATATTTTACGCATCGCCCAACTGCACAAATAAATCTGTGTTTGTTGATTGAAACCCCACACGGGTGTTGGGATGATATTTGACGTACACTAATCCCAATTGTTTAGTGGTATGTCGATCGTTAGGTTGACAGACTGTGTAAGCGTGAATTATTTATATTTGATGCTTATGCAGTTGTGTAGTGCACTATGGATGATGGTTGACTGTGTTTGATTATTGTTGTGTACACGTGTGTATGAAATCCATATAAATAAAATTATATGGTAATTAACTGTGTTTGATTCCAGTTCAAAAAGAAAAGAATATTTTAAAATAACGAATATTTTAAAACAATGAATATTTTAAAATAATATTCAGTAATGGATCAGAATCTGATTTTGATGTCCGATTTGGGATGGACACGAATATGTTTAAATATATAAAGCCGTGTTGATTAGATTAACGCCATTTTGACGTGAACGATATTTATATCAATTTTATTCATTTTTATAATGAATATAAAAAGGAAGTGATTTCAAAATATAATGTTTTGAAAATATTATCATTTATATATTAATGATATGGAATATTCAATTTTGATTTGAAATTGAATATGAAGTTGAAATCGTTTTGAAAACGAAGTTAAAATGATTTATAAAATACGATTTAAAATGGAAATCGATGAAATATATATATATATATAATGGCCTGAATAGAACGCGCCGCGCAGCGGCAGTTCGCGAATTTCGACCATTGACTTAGAACGGACATTACGGGAGATCCGACCGTCGGATTCTCCTAAAGCCAGAATCATTTGGTTCGTATCGAAAAGAGCTTTCCAACGAATATGAGAGATTTGAAATCTAACGGTTGGATTTGGAATTATGTCCAAATCAAATTTGGGAAAGGTCATTGTAAGTGTAGTTCGATGACCATTTATGGAAATCGACTATACGGGCATTGATAAAATTATTAAGAATATCAATAATTTGTGTAAAAACATAATAAATGATTTGGAAAGAATTGGGATGAAAAATTCCATATTTGAAAAGATAAAAATATATTTTTATCGAAATGAACTAGAATTAAAACCCAATATTTCTAAATAAATAAATTGGATTTGAAATGGTTTTAAAAATAACCGGAATTTCCATTATATGAATTGGAATGGATTTGACTCGAAATTATCTTCAGAATATTTCGATATTGGATTCCGTGATTATATCGACATTGTGGAGGAATTTGGAAGATATATATATTGTTATTCCAATACGATGTTTGTTGATTTCAGAATATAATATTGAATATAAGCCGATATATTTTCTATTCAGAGCCTTCTATTTAATATCAAATGGGATTTGGGTTTGCCGTGAACGGTGTCTTCACTAGCATTGTTCTTGAAACCCAGTTCAGAAAAGATTAAATCTTTTTATTAAGATTTAATGAAGTTACCAATTAATTAATATTTAATTGGAGCTGAATTGAATTGAACTTTGGGTTTGTCTTAAACCCAATGGAGTTAAGAAAATCAGAAACTAACTAGAGATTTGCTAGGTTGAATGGTTCTCTGGGTATTGATCTGATGTTGGTTTCGGCCTTCGAGATTAATACTTAGGGAATTGTTCTCTTACTAATTTACGGTTAGAGACTGATGGAATGTGAATTGGGTTTATCGTGAACTATGTTTTAACGACAACCTGATTTACAGTGAAATGTGATTTGGAATTTATAAATATTTTGTTAAGATTTAAAGGAGATTTTCCAAAGTAAAGTTTTCCAGTTTAATAAAATAAATTGGAATGGAATGGAATTCGATTCGGTAATAATCGAAGTGAGCTTCTGTGGAGGAAGACTGTTACTATATATGGAATTTAAGAGGCTTTGTCATTATTCCATTTATATTATCGGTTGGATATGGAAGTTCATATCGATTATATATATTGATCTGTATTCCTTGAAGATTCCATTGTTAATGGAATGTGATTTTGGGTTTATCGTGAGCTGTGTTTTAAATGACATTAGTTCTTTAACCCAGTTAAAGATAAGATTAATTTCTTAGCTTAGAATAATCATTAAGTAATGATTTTTGGAAATTAAAACTGAATTAGAGTTTTAATGAATCTTTAAATAGATTGAAAAGCGAATGTGATAATTAAAATTATCAATTCAAGAAAATGATCGAAAATGGAGTACCACCAGTTTTACTCCAGGCGATAGCTAAGTCTTTGATTAGATTTGAATGTGAAATGGTAATTAATATTTACCGATAACACCGTCATGTTAGATATGGAGTATTACCAGTTTTGCTTCATGGGATGAATAGGTTGGGATTGGGAAATAAATTAACTGATTACTTCAGTGTGATTTGCTAATCTTGACTAGTTTGGAAAACCTTAATATGGTTTGAATTGATATCCAAAGGAAGATTAAAGAATAAATTTAAAAGAATTTATCGTTGATAAAATTAATGGGAACCTATTCCCTAATGATGTGAATATTTGAATAAAATAATATTCTGGATTGGAATGAGGCGTATGTTGTGTTTGTGTAACACTTGTTTATTATATACGCAGTTATTCGGAAAGGCCGGGTTTATACCCATTCTGAATAACTGATTCGACGATATGTCAAAGATGAAGACGGTGGTTTAAGACCAGAGGTCTTCACATCGTTTGGATGATTACTGATGTCTTGATTGGGCTGTACACCCAAGACAAGGTAATAAGTGGTGATCGTCCAGACGTACTTGGAGATCGACGGATATGCGAGGGTCTCTCTCTTGTATTGGACACATGGGACGAGGAATAAGGTGCCTTCGGTTTTATTCAAACCCAGAACAGACTTGTAAATGGACTGTTTGTCTGACATTGGATTTTATTCTGTGCTGATTGATCTCTATTAAACATACATCTGCCTGGTGAAGGAGAATTTATTCTCTTACTTCACCATTCTCTGAGACGTACGAGATCAGAGGTTGTATATCGATATACATCAGTCGCATGGCGTGAATTGCCTGTATGGCATGCCTGAGTGGCAAACGATCAAGGCTTCTATTGAAAAGCAGAGTCTTGTGGTTGACGGTCAAAGCATGGCTTTAACATAGCATAGCTTCATGTAGCATTAATTCGCGAGCCTCACACCCCGGTGTGAACCAGAAACGGGAGAGGACATCAGGGAGGGCATGCATTTCCTTCTAGCTAGGAGTGGTGTCTGGGTTTTGCAAGCCCAAGCGTTTTACTTATGTAGATGATGGATAGCGAGGCGCCTCGGTTATATCGGCACTACGGGGCCGCTGGATGACATGGTATTTAAACAGACCAGACTTACGCCCCATAGGGCGGAGAAACGCATGTTCAGGCATTTTAATTCACCCTTTGCACTCCAGGTGGACCGGCCCTGATGATCCAAGGCTTGTCTACGCGCTTGCCTGAGGCTCGGGCTAGAGAGTCTCGAAGCAGTAAGGACGATCCCTCTCCTTGGTTCACAGATGGAAATCCAACTTATAATACGTGACATTTGCGGTTTTGATTTTAGAGCCTAGTATTAGCGACATGATTTATGGTACCCATGTCGTCTAGGATTGATTCATTTATATTTGAAGTTGTCTTAAACACTATGAGCTTATAATAAGTATCAAATGATTTGTTTTAACGTACCAAGCATGTTTGGCTATTATAAGGGAAAACCCTATCCTCCGGCTTGCATTGCATTATGTGATGGTACCTAGGTCTTATAATAGCTTTATTTTTCCGTAAAGCATTGCACTGTTTTGTTATATGCACTGGTATTCTTAGGAGCAAACCCATTCCATGTTATACGGCGTGGTCTCTTGATATATCTGATTTAAAGTAAAGTTTTAAATAACTGTTTTAGTTCTCATACCAGTCACATGACTGACCTGGAGTTTACTGTTTTAACCTAAACTCTGGGTGCCCCTATTTTCCACACGGACAGCTAATAGTTTTGGTTTTGCAGATTTATATTCACATGATCCTGGTTTACAGCTGGAATGATATTCGGAAAGCTCTGTATCCATTTATTCCTTTCAGTTGTGTTTTGTATTATTTTTCCGCTGCTATGTATTTAAATGTAATTTAAATCTCTGATATTGATCGAATGTATATTATTTCTTCATACTCTGTATAATCTTGTACTCTGATGTAAATTGTTGTAATAAGAAATGAAATGTTCTTTTATTCGTGTTCTGATTTGTCATGTTCTCAATTCAATCCGGGCTTTCCTTCACGGGGAAGTTCGAGTCGTTATACTTGGTATTAGAGCTTTGGTTTACAGAGCTCGAGAACAAGACACATTAGAACCGAACGAAAGAATTCATCAAAGATTGGATTAGTAATATCCAATGGGAATGACTCGTTAGAGATGGGATCAGTAATATCCTAGAATGAGTCCGAAGAGTGTTGTTTTAAAATAAAAATTAAAAGCAAATTTTGTTGTGAAGATTTAAACCATTTTATATGTATTTGAATATTTATTCTAAATTGTTTTGGACAATCTAGTATATAAAGATTTTGCGTATACGTCTGATCCATGTGTATTCGAACTTTTAATATACTGGATAGATATAGAATCACGCTCTAGTCGCCCGGAGATGATTTTGATGATGGAGCTCCATCACCAATACTTAGGTTCGAGCGTCGAAATTAAGATATCTATATATTTCCAATTGACTGCTGTGAGAACCAAAACTAGATAGGGTTTATTGTTGTGATTTAGCACAAAAAACATGATTTTCTGTATATAGATATCAAAGTTATGAATTTGAAAATAATTCACAAATTGATTGCTGGTTGTGTTGTTTGATTATCAGTTTGATTAATAGAAATATTGGAATGATGCTTATTTAAACCCAATATGAGAATGAATGGTAATTTAGCGAAATTGAATCAAAATGTTAAACTAATTTGAAAATTTATTGGATTTGTGTGCATATACATGTATATACATTGAATAAGTCATAGCAAGGAGGCTAGAGAAAAGGAATAAAAATTCTATGCCCGACAAATATGTACATGTTTACTAATTTATTGGGTTTGGATGATTTTATGAGCCGATTGGCTAGCCGCTTGGATTTTTATTTTTCTTTTAGAGATGAGAGGGCCTGTGTGGCGGTTTGGGGATTTTCCCGGTGCTCCACGTACAAAGGAGGTTGTGGCGAAATTTTTCAAAAATGGAGGGTGTTAGCCAAATTTTAGAAAAATTGAAAATTCTTAGAAACTGAAAAGTTGAAGAATGAACGCCAGACTGAAAGTTGAGCTGGTTAGTTAAACAACTTTCAGCTCCATTCCTTTTCGAGGATGAAAAGATTTTAAGTAGGGGAGATTGTAACAACCTGGAAAATCAGAGCCAATTTAAAAAATTTATTTTGAAAATTTTAATGAATTTTGAATATTTAAAATGATTTATTTTAAATAATAATGACTAGAAATTTATTTTGAATAGAATTAGAACGTATATATTTATATAAATCGAAATTAGAATATAAATATCCATTTTAATTATAAAAGGAATTGGAACTAGCGCGGTAGTTTGAAAATTCGATTTCCAATTTCAATTGAATGTACAAGATTCAAAATAAACCGGATTTTAGTGAAACCAGAAATATTTGAATCTATTTGAAAATATCTTTCCAACGAATCCGAAAAATTGAAATTTCATAGCGGGAATAAAAAGTTATGTCCAGCTGAAAATTCAGAATAATCATCATGGAAATATGGCCCTTAAAAATAGCCATTTTGCAAACGACCTCCGTTTTCGATGAAACCACTTTTGTTGGATCCGCGATGTCAAATTATTGCTAGATTCCAAAATTCATAATTTTTGAGATTAATATGTCAGCGTGGCAAAGGAAAACGGGTTTTGACAGTTTTAGTCAATTTGGATCAACTAGAAAATGTCCATTTTTCAAACGGTCTTCAAATTAGATTAAATTAGTTTCGTTAGGACCGTATTGTCAATACGAAGCAAGAAATAATTTTTCTGGAGTTTTTAGGGTCCGTATGTGGCCCCGGTAAATTAAAATGTGCGTTCGAATTAAATATATATTGATTTATATTTTAATTTAAAGAAAAATTAATTGAAACAATAGAATTGGCCTACGAAACACATCCCATTATGTTCGGAATAGGGGTATTTAGCTAGGGGCGACAGTCGTTGGGATTCGTTTGGAGTTCATAGCGGTAAACAAGAAATTCATGAAATTTAATATTTTTATTTAATTATATATATATATATATTCCATTTTGGCCAAACCCTAAGCCTCACGCCCAAAGTTCTGAGCCGCCGCTATACAGATTTTGACGCTCCAAATCATCGAAACTTCCTCCCCCATTTCCTCCTAATCCGATCAATAAATTCCCAAGCTCCAGTTGGGAAAATCAAAGAGCTCTCATCCCTCTCTGCGTCCATATTTGTTGGATGAACTATCATTGCTCGATTTGCATGAAATTTTCCTCCAATGTTGTCGCCGTCTTGTCCGATTTGGAGGAGCTAGGGGAGGCCGAGTTGGCTGGGAATTGGGGGGGTGGCGCGGTTTTCAATGGTCTTCAGGGTGACGAGGTCCGATCGTGGCCATGGTGTCTCGATTGGCGGCGCAGAGGGGAGAGAAAGTCGTAGTGTTGGGTTCGTATATACAGCGTAATGAAAGAAGAAGGAGCAGTCGTTTTTTTTCCATCCTCTAATCAATGTAATTAATGCATTAAATATTACTTAATTATTTATTTAAATATACAATGTATTAAAATCCGTATTTTTGTCGTACGAAATCATAAATAAGTGAAACGAGTTGCGTTGCACTCGTGACAACGAACGCTACAACATGGAACTGACCAGAACGGAAATGGAGCAGATTTTAATTACAGACAAATCCGAACTGTTCAGAAAAAAAATCAGAATAAAACACATGGAGGAGTGGAACCAAATGTGAGAATTTCTCACTAAAATTATTTCTGTATAGTTATTTATTTTATAACTGCTTATATGAACTGCTCCCCATCGTCCACAGACCATGAACGACTTGTTTGATTGTATTTTTTTTGTGAAAATTGATTGTGATGTGAAATGGACTGTATTAAATATTCATGTGTTGAATAAAAAAATTTGAGTAACAAAAATATCATTTTTATTGTATAAATGAACTGGATAAAATATTCATGTGTTGAAATAAATAATTTAGAGTTAAAAATATAATTTTTAACGTGTATATGAATAAATAAATATTCATTTCCAAATCGAACGATTTGTTTATGTACACCCTTTGACTGATATGGATTGGGAGATATATTTTACACATCGCCCAACTGCACAAATAAATCTGTGTTTGCTGATTGAAACCCCACACGGGTGTTGGGATGATATTTGATGTACACTAATCCCAATTGTTTAGTGGTATGTCGATCGTTAGGTTGACAGACTGTGTAAGCGTGAATTATTTATATTTGACGCTTATGCAGTTGTGTAGTGCACTCTGGATGATGGTTGACTGTGTTTGATTATTGTTGTGAACACGTGTGTATGAAATCCATATAAATAAAATTATATGGTAATTGACTGTGTTTTATTCCAGTTCAGAAAGAAAAGAATATTTTAAAATAGCGAATATTTTAAAATAATGAATATTTTAAAATAATATTCAGTAATGGACCAGAATCTGATTTTGATGTCCGATTTGGGATGGACACAAATATATTTAAATATATAAAGCCGTGTTGATTAGATTAACGCCATTTTGATGTGAACGATATTTATATCGATTTTATTCATTTTTATAATGAATATCGAAAAGGAAGTGATTTCAAAATATAATGTTTTGAAAAAATTATCATTTATATATTAATGATATGGAATATTCAATTTTGATTTGAAACTGAATATAAAGTTGAAATCGTTTTGAAAACAAAGTTAAAATGATTTACAAAATAGGTTTTAAAATGGAAATCGACGAAATATGTATATATTATATATATAATGGCCTGAATAGAAAGCGCCGCGCAGCGGCAGTTCGCGAATTTCGACCATTGATTTCGAATGGACATTACGGGAGATCCGACCGTCGGATTCTCCTAAAAACCGGAACTAACCGGAACCGTTGGGTTCGTATCGAAAAGAGATTTCCAACGAATATAGGAGATTTGAAATCTAACGGTTGGATTTGGAATTATGTCCAAATCAAATTTGGAAAAGGTCGTTGTAAGTGCCGTTCGATGACCGTTTATGGAAATCGACTGTACGAGCCTTGATAAAATTATTAAAAATATCAATAATTTGTGTAAAATCATAATAAATGATTTGGAAAGAATTGGGATGAAAAATTCCATATTTGAAAAGATTAAAATATATTTTTATCGAAATGAACTAGTTATGAACTAGAATTAAAATCCAATATTTCTAAATAAATAAATTGGATTTGAAATGGTTTTAAAAATAACCGGAATTTCCAATATATGAATTGGAATGGATTTGAGTCGAAATTATCTTCGGAATATTTCGATATTGGATTCCGTGATTATACGGACATTCTGGAGGAATTAGGAAGATATATATATCGTTATTCCAATACAATGTTTGTTGATTTCAGAATTTGATATTGAATATAAGCCGATATATTTTCTATTCAGAGCCTTGTATTTAATATCAAATGGGATTTGGGTTTGTCATGAACGGTGTCTTCACTAACACTGTTCTTGAACCCAGTTGAGAAAAGATTAAATCATTTTATTAAGATTTAATGAAGTTTACCAATTAATTAGTATTTAATTGGAGTAGAATTGAATTGAACTTTGGGTTCGTCTTAAACCCAATAGATTTAAGAAAATCAGAAACTAACTAGAGATTTGCTAAGTTGAATGGTTTCCTGGGCATTGATTTGATGTTGGTTTCGACCTTCGGGATTAATACTTAGGGAATTGTTCTATTACTAATTTATGATTAGAGACTGATGGAATGTGAATTGGATTTATCGTGAACTGTGTTTTAACGACATTCGTTCTTTAATCCGATTTACAGTGAAATTTGATTTGGAATTTATAAATCTTTTGTTAAGATTTAAAGGAGATTTCCAAAGTAAAGTTTTCCAATTTAATAAAATAAATTGGAATGGAAATCGATTCGGTAATAATCGAAGTGAGCTTCTGTGGAGGAAGACTATTACTATATATGGAATTTAAGAGGCTTTATTGTTATTCCAATTATATTATCGATTGGATGTGGAAGTTCATATCGATTATATATATTGATTAGTATTCCGTGAAGATTCCATTGTTAATGGAATGTGATTTTGGGTTTATCGTGAGCTGTATTTTAAATGAAATTAGTTCTTTAACCCAGTTAAAGATAAGATTAATTTCTTAACTTGGAATAATCATTAACTAATGATTTTTGGAAATTAAAACTGAATTAGAGTTTTAATGAATCTTTAAATAGATTGAAAAGCGAATGTGATAATTAAAATTATCAATTCAAGAAAATGATCGAAAATGGAGTACCACCAGTTTACTCCAGGGGATAGCTAAATCTTTGATTAGATTTGAACGTGAAATGGTAATTAGTATTTACCGATAACACCGTGGTGTTAGATATGGAGTATTACCAGTTTTGCTCCATGGGATGAATAGGTTGGGATTGGGAAATAAAATAACTGATTCCTTCGGTGTGATTCGCTAATCCTCACTTGTTTGGAAAACCTTAATATGGTTTGAATTGATATCCAAAGGAAGATTAAAGAATAAATTTAAAATAATTTATCTTTGATAAAATTAATGGGAACCTATTCCCTAATGATGTGAATATTTGAATAAAAAAATATTCTGGATTGGAATGAGGCGTATGTTGTGTTTGTGTAACACTTGTTTATTATATATGCGAGTTATTCGGAAAGGCCAGGTTTATACCCATTTTGAATAACTGATTCGATGATATGTCGAAGATGAAGACGATGGTTAAAGACCGGAGGTCTTCACATCGTTTGGATGATTACTGATGTCTGGATTGGGTTGTACACCCAAGACGAGGTAATAAGTGGTGATCGTCCAGACGTACTTGGGGATCGACGGATATGCGAGGGCCTCTCTCCTTTATTGGACATATGGGATGAGGAATAAGGTGCCTCTGGTTTCGTTCAAACCCAGAATGGACTTGTAAACGGATTGTGTGTCTGACATTGGATTTTATTCTATGCTGATTGATATCTATTAAATATACATCTGCCTGGTGAAGGAGAATTTATTCTCTTACATCACCCTTCTCTGAGACGTACGGGATCAGAGGTTGTATATCGATAGACATCAGTCGTATGGCGTGAATTGCCTGTGTGGCATGCCTGAGTGCAAATGATCAAGGCTTCTGTTGAAATGCAGAGCCTTGTGGTTGATGATCAAAGCACGGCTTTAATATAGCATAGCTTTTTGTTGCATCAATTTGCTTGTCTCACACCCTGGTGTGAACCAGAAACTGGAGAGGACATCAGGGAGGGCATGCGTTTCCTTCTAGCTAGGAGTGGTGTCTGGGTTTTGCATGCCCAGGCGTTTTACTTATGTGGATGATGGATAGCGAGGCGCCTCGGTTATATTGGCACTACGGGGCCGATGGATGATATGGTCTTTATACAGACCAGACTTACGCCCCATAGGGCGGGGAAATGCATGTTCAGGCATTTTAATTCACCCTTTGCACTTCGGGTGGACCGGCCCTGACGATCCAAGGCTTGTATGCACGCTTGCCTGAGGCTCGGACTAGAGTGTCTCGAAGCGGTAAGAACGATCCCTTGCCTTGGTTCACATATGGAAATCCAACTTCCAATATGTGACATTTGCAGTTTTGATTGTAGAGCCTAGTATTGGCGACATGATATATGGTACCCATGCCATCTAAGATTGATACATTTATATTTGAAGTTTTTTAAACACTATGTACTTATAATAAGTATCAAATGATTTATTTTAACGTACCAAGCATGTTTGGCTATTATAAGGGAAAACCCTATCCTTCGGCTTGGGTTGCATTGTGTGATGGGACCTGGATCTCATAATAGGTTCATTTTTCCAAAATGCATTGCGTTGTTTTGTTATATGCACTGGTATTCTTGGGAGGAAACTCGTTCCGTGTTATACGACATGGTCCCTTGATATATCTAATTTAAAGTAAAGTTTTAAAAAACTGTTTTAGTTCTCACACCAGTCACATGACTGGTCTGGAGTTTATTGTTTTAACCTAAACTCTAGGTGCCCCCATTTTCCACATGGGCAGCTAGTAGTTTTGGTTTTGCAGATTTATATTCATAGGATCCTGGTTTACAGCTGGAATGATATTCGAAAAGCTCTGTATCCATTTATTTCTTCCAGTTGTGTTTTGTATTATTTTTCCGCTGCTATGTATTTAAATGTAATTTAAATCTCTGATATTTATCGAATGTATATTATTTCTTCATACTCTGTATATTCTTGTACTCTGATGTAAATTGTTGTAATAAGCAATGAAATGTTCTTCTGTTCGTGTTCTGATTTGTCGTGTTCTCAATTCAATCCGGGCTTTCCTTCACGGGGAAGTTCGGGTCGTTATATTATACCAAATGAAGCAGCCGACGAATATATCACTAAAAATATTTTTGGAATCATGATCTATACACACTCCCCTGTGGACACAAGAATATATCACTAAAAATATGTGTATGCTTTTTAGGATTTATTGGGTGCCTAATACGGCCCAATAAATTTCCAAACCCCTCGCCGTACAAAGGAGTTTATGGCAAAAAAATTCAAAAAATTAGGGTGTTAGCCAAATTTTTGAAGAATTTGAAAATTCTTAGAAACTGAAAATTTGAAGAATGAATGCCCGAATGAAAGTTGAGTTGGTTAGTTAAACAACTTTCATCTCTGTTCCTTTTCGAGCGGATTTTTAACATATAAAAATATGATTTTTATGTTGGAAGTGAACAAATAAAAATCTGATTTTTAATATATATATAGCGATGTAAAATTTGGATTTTTATTGTATGAAAAGCATTATAAAAATATGGTTTTTATTATATGAATAACAATATAAAAATGCAATTTTTATATATGTTGTAGCGAAAAGATCTGATGTTGGTTTCAGCCTTCGGGATTAATACTTAGGGAATTGTTCTCTTACTAATTTACGGTTGGAGACTGATGGAATGGTATGTGATTTTGGATTTATCGTGAACTGTGTTTTAAATGACATTGGTTCTTTAACCCAGTTAAAGATAAGATTAATTTCTTAGCTTTGAATAATCATTAATATTGATTTTTGGGAAGATTAAAACTAAATGGAGTTTTAATGAATCTTTGATTAGATTGAAAAGTGAATGTGATAATTAAAATTATCAATTCAAGAAAATGATCGATAATGGAGTACCACCAGATTTACTCCAGGCGATAGCTGAATCTTTAATTAGATTTGAACGTGAAATGGTAATTAATATTTACCGATAACACGGTGGTGTTAGATATGGAGTATTACCAGTTTTTCTCCAGGGGATGAATAGGCTGGGATTGGGAAATAAAATAAATGATTACTTCGGTGTAGTTCGCTAATCCCGACTAGTTGGGAAAACCTTAATATGGTTTGATATCCAAAGAAAGATTAAAGAATAAATTTAAAGAATTTATCTTTGATAAAATTAATGGGAATCTTTCCCGAAGGAAAAGAATATTGGAATAAAAGAATATTCTGGATTGGAATGAGGCGTATGATGTGTTGTTATAGCACTTGATTATAAGATACGCGAGTTATTCGGAAAGGCCGGGTTTATACCCATTCTGAATAACTGATTCGATGATAAGTCGAAGAGATTGAAGACGGTGCAAGATCGACGATCTTCACATTGAATGGATGAGTTTTACTGATGCTCATGATTGGAGTAGCTACCTTGAAGGGGCTAAAGTGGTAGCCGTCCGGACTTACTTGTTGATTGTACGGATATGCGAGAGTCTCTCTCCTTTATTGGACATACGGGACGAGGAATAAGGTGCCTCCGGTTTCGTTCAGACCTAGAATGGACTTGTAAATGGATGGTGTGTATGACATTGGATTTTTTTCTGTGCTGATTGATCTCTATTAAATATACATCTTCCTGGTGACGGGGAATTTATTCCCTTACTTCATCCTTCTTTGAGACGTATGGGATCAGAGGTTGTATATCGATAAACATCAGTCGCATGGCATAAATTGCCTGTGTGACATGCCTAAGTGGCAAATGATCAAGGCATCAGTTGAAAAGCAGAGTCTTGTGGTTGATGATCAAAGCACAGCTTTAATATTGCACAGCTTTGTGTAGCGTTAATTCGCGAGCCTCACACACCGGTATGGTGGTAAACTGATGGTTAGATCAGTATGCTTTTAAGATGAGGATAGACAACTTAGTGGTGTCATGGGTTCGGTCGACCGGGGTGAGGGATAGGGCACACCCCTCGATTCCCTGATGGATAGAGCTAGTGGTGTTTTCGCATGCCTGCGACGTAAGTCGCGGTAACTTGTTTCCTGGATAGTGCGGATGTGCATTACGGTGTTTTCGCATGCCTGCGACGTAAACCGTGGTGAATTACACTACGCGATCTATCTTTCGAATCAGTAACCACCATGATGGAAATCCAACTTCCAAATACGACATTTTTTGGTTTTGATTGTAGAGCCTAGTATGGTGACATAGTGGGATGGGGCGCTTATGCCGTCTATGATTGATACATTTATATTTGAAGTTGTTTTCTTCACTTATAGTAATAATAAAAGATGAAATTTCACGTATCAAGCATATTTGGCTATTATAAGGGAAAACCCTATCCTCTGGCTTGCGTTGCATTGTGTGATGGGACCTGGGTCTTATAATAGCTTCATCGTTCTTTATTTAGCATTGAGAAAGAAGTAATATTTTAAAATAAGGAATATTTTAAGATAATATTTAGAGAATAATCAAAATATGTTTTGATGTCCGATTTGGGATGGACAAGAAAATATATAAAGTCGTGTTGATTAGATTAACACCATTTTGACGTGAATGATATTTATATCGATTTTATTCATTTTTATAATGAATATCGAAAAGGAAATGATTTCAAAATCTAATGTTTTGAAAATATTATCATTTATATATTAATGATTAGGAATATTCAATATTGATTTAAAATTGAATATGAAGTTGAAATCATTTTGAAAACGAGTTTAAAATGATTTATAAAATACGTTTTAAACGGAAATCGATGAAATATAATATATATATATATATATTAATCCTTTATTATTACTATAAGTGAAGAAATCAACTTCAAATATAAATGTATCAATCATAGACGACATAGTGTCCCATACCACTATGTCGCTATACTAGGCTCTACAATCAAAACTGAAATGTCACGTATCGGAAATTGGATTTCCGTCACGAGTCGAGGCCAGGGATGGCTCCTCACCGCTTCAAGACACTCTAGCAAATGCCTCAGGATTCGGACGCTGACGAATCCTTGGATATTCAGGGCCGGTCCACACATAGCGAATTAGTTATACCTGAACACACGTTTCCCGGTCCTATAGGACCTATCCATCGGCTCCGTAGAGACCGATATATCCGAGGCGCCTCGCATTCCAACAACCACACAGGTAAAAATAATATAAATGTCAGGGCTTGTAAAATGCTGACACTGCCCATAGCTAGAAATAAACGTCGTGCACTCCCTGCAGTGACGATCCCGTTTTTGACTCATACCGAGGTGTGAGGCTCGCGAATTAATGCTATACACAAAGCTATGCTATATTAAAGCCGTGCTTTGATCATCAACCACAAGACTCTGCTTTTCAACAGAAGCCTTGATCATTTGCATCTCAGCATACCACACAGGCAATTCACACCATGCAACTGATGTCTATTGATATATAACCTCTGAGCTCATGCGTCTCAGAGAAAGGGTTAAGCAAGAGAATAAATTCTCTGCCGCCAAGCAGATATATATTTAATACAGATCAAACAGCACAGAATAAAATCCAATGTCAGACACATAATCCATTTACTAGTTCGTTCTGGGTTTGAACGAAACCGGAGGCACCTTATTCCACGTCCCATATGTCCCTCGCATATCCGTCGATCTCCAAGTACGTCTGGATGATCACCACTTATTACCTCGACTTAGGTGTACAGCCCAATCAAGACATCAGTAATCATCCAAACGATGTGAAGACCTCTGGTCTTCAACCACCGTCTTCATCGTCGACATATTGTCGAATCAGTTATTCAGAATGGGATAAACCAGGTCTTTCTGAATAACTCGCGTATATTATAATCAAGTGATATAAACACACAACATACGCCTCATTCCAATCCAGAATATTATTTTATTCAAATATTCTTATCATGATTTTAAACCATATTAGGGCTAATCCAAACTAGTCGCGATTAGCGAACCTTACCGAAGTAATCATTTATTATATTTCCCAATCCAACCCTAACACCAAACAGTGTTATCGGTAAATATTAATTACCATTTCACGTTCAAATTTAATTAAATATTTAACTATCGCTCGAAGTAAAACGGGTGATACTCCGTTCTCGATCATTTCCCGAATTTGATAATTTAAATTATCACATTCTCATTTCAATCTAATTAAAGATTCATTAAACCTCCACTTAGTTTTAATCCTCCCAAAAATCAATATTAATGATTATTCATAACTAAGAAATTAATCTTATCTTTAACTGGGTTAAAGAACCAATGTCATTTAAAACACGGTTCATGATAAACCCAAAATCACATTCCATCAGTCTCTAACCGTAAATTAGTTTGAGAACAATTCCCTAAGTATTAATCCCGAAGGCCGAAACCAACATCAGATCAATACCTAGGAAAGCATTCAACTTAGCTAATCTCCTGTTAGTTTCTAATTTTCTTAACTCCATTGGGTTCAAGAACAGTATTATTAAAGATACTATTCACGACACACCCAAAATCACATTCCATTGTTAATCGGATTAAAGAACAAGTGTTATTTAAAACACCATTCACGATAAACCCAAAAATCCAATTTAAATTCAATTCCAATTAAATATAAATTAATTGGTAAACTCCTTTAAATCTTATTTAAAAGATTTATTCTTTTCTCAACTGGGTTTAAGAACAGTGTTATTTAAGACACCATTCACGACAAACCCAAAATCCCACTTGATATTAAATACAAGGCTCTGAATAGAAAATATATCGGCTTATATTCAATATCAAATTCTAAAACCAACAAATATCGCATTGGAAATAACGATATAAATATCCTTCAAATTTACATAACAATATCTGTATATTCACGAAATCCAACATCAAAATATTCCGAAGATGATTTCGATTCAAATCCATTCCAATTCATATATTGGAAATTCTGGTTATATTAAAACCCATTCTCAATCCAATTTATTTGTTTAAAAATATTAGATTATAATTCTAGTTCATTTCCATAAAAATATATTTTTATCTTTTCAAATATGGAATTTTTCATCCCAATTTCTTCCAAATCATTTATTGTGATTTTACACAAATTATTAATATTTTTAATAATTTTATCTAGGCCCGTACAGTCGATTTCCATAAACGGTCATCGAACTGCACTTACAACGACCTTTTTCCAAATTTGATTTGGACATATTTCCATATCCAACCGTTAGATTTCAAATCTCTTATATTTGTTGGAAAGCTCTTTTCGATACGAACCCAACGGTCTCGGTTTCAGGAGAATCCGACGGTCGGATCTTCCGTAACGTCAATTCGAAGTCAATGGTCGAAATTCGCAAACTGCCGCGGTGCGGCGCGTTCTATTCTGGCCATTAATATCTATATATATAATATATTATATTATATTTCATCGATTACCATTCAAAACATATTTTATAAATCGTTTTTAATTCGTTTTAAAAACGGTTTCAACTTCATATTCAATTTTAAATCAAAACTGAATATTCCATATCATTAACATATAAATGATAATATTTTCAAACATCAGATTTTGAAATCACTTCATTTTCAATATTAATTATAAAAATGAATAAAATCGATATAAATATCATTCATGTCAAAATGGCGCATATCCAATCAACACGACTATATATATTTAAATATATTCGTGTCCATCCCAAATTGGACATCAAAATCATAATTTGATTCTTTTTTGAATATTATTTTAAAATATTCGTTATTTTAAAATATTCCTTCTTTCTGAAGTGGAATATGACACAGTCGATTACCATATAATGTGATTTATATGGATTTCGTGCACACATATATACAACAATAACTAAACACAGTCAACCATCATCTAGAGTGCATTCTACACTGCATAAGCATTAAATATAAATATTTAACGCTTACAACAGCCTGTCAACCAATCGATTGACATACCACTGAACAGTTGGGATTAGTGTACGTCAAATATCAACCCAACACCCGTGTGGGGTTTCAATCCACAAACACAGAATATTATTTGTACAGTTGGGCAACGTGTAAAATTTATCGTCCCAATCCATATCAGTCAAATAAGTGTACATAAACAAATCGTCTGATTTGTAAATGAATATTTATTTTATTCATATACATGTTAAAAATTATATTTTTAACGATAAAATATTTTATAAAACATATGAATATTCTATTCAGTTCATTTACCTAATAAAAATGATATTTTTATCGTTCTAATATATTTTAGAAAATTTTGGCGGCATAACGGCGCGATACTAGAAATGGGATAAGGTCTAGCCTTATCCCTCGTCTAATAATGGCGCACGTCATACACAAACCAAATTATATTAATTCGTTTCACACCCCAAACCAATATTCAAACAAATACATCAATCAACACAAACAACCAAACAAGTCGTCTATGGTCTGTGGACGATAGGGAACAATTCATATATGCAGTTACATAATAAATAACTATATAAAGAAAATTAGAGTGAGGAGTTCTCACCTTTGGGATCCACTCCTCCATTCTCTATTTCTAAACGGTCTGGATTCCGTTTCACTTTCAGTCAGTTTCATCACAATCTGTTTCAAGCGGTATATACATTAAAAATCATATTTTTATACTGCTACTTCATATATAAAAATCACACTTTTATATTGTTCATATATAAATAAAAATCATATTTTTATATTACTTATATATATAAATCATAATTTTACATAATTAAAATTTATATCTTTTTATAATCAAAAGTCAAATCTTTTATAATTAAAAATTTAATCTTTCTATGATTAAAAATATAATCTTTCTATGATAAAAAAAATATCATCTTTCTTCGACTAGAAAATGTTATCTTTCTTTAACAAAAATATGACCTTTCTTCGATAAAAATACCGTCCCAATCAATTACCAGTTCTTGTTGCAGGTCCTGTATGGGCTGGGTACGCATGATGGGAGTTCTCGCTTCGCGGTTTGGTGGCGAACGGGAGACTCTTACCCCTACATGTCCCTTTTGAGGGTTGGTTGCTGTGTGCTACAGTTGAGAGGTTGGTCGTAAAACAAGTGATACTGGGGGACCAGGTGGAAGCCACGTGAGTTTTACCTGCTGCTTAGGGGGATGAAGGGATGGTTGCAAAGCATACCGGATTTCGTCGGCTGCTTCATTTAGTATTAGAGCTTATAATAAAATTTATATGTAAAGATACGGATTTCGCCCGGACCTAATCGATCGCTAAATCGATCAAGACCTTCAAAACCCGGATACGCTAGAGTATGTAGAAATATAATACAGCGGAAGATTAATTTACAATAAATGTAATACAATGCTGTGGAAACAAATAAACGAACATAGCAGAAGGCTATAAATGCTCAGGACACAGCTTTAAGCTTCAATCCAGAATCTTGCTTATATATCAGCAAAGTAAACTACTCGACTGCCCGTGTGGAAAATAGGGGCACCCGAGTTTGTAAGGGAAAAATAAACTACATGTCAGTCATGAGACTAGTGTGAGAAACTCTACAGTTAAAATTAACTTATATAAATGATAAGGCAAATCACAGGACCACGCTGCTGACGCGGAACGGGTTTACCCCCATGAATGCCAGTGTATAAACAACAATCAGTAATAGAGATATGGATCTACTATGCATCAATCAACATGCAATATCCCAATCTACCCATTTAGATTAATCACCACACTTAGATTTTTCAAATCCAATTCAATTTACAGAAATTATTCCTTTGGACTTTATTTCTCGATTTCTATTTCAAATCATTTGAAATACATATCTAACTTTTATATCAAAGTAGATTTCACTTCGGGATCTCAAACCAAATCGTTTGGAAATATGAATTCCAAAACTTAACAATGCATACAAATCAGTATGTAACCAAATATCGGGAATCTTCCCTCAAACCGGGTAGTGAGCGCCCCACCAACTCGATATATATATATATATATATACACATATATATATACGCGTGTGCGTGTGCACCTCCCACGCATGGAGTAGGCTACATTGCTGACCACTCACCCTAAGGCACTGGATCCGGCCCAGACTTTTAGTCGATCTCGGGTCACCCGAATCTATAGCCACACACTAAACCATTTTATATCCCGAAGCAGGGAAGATCATTTCACAACATAATAATCACAAGTACTTTCAACTATAGTACTTCACATTAGCAATTCACACATATGATCAGTCACTATTAGTCACATTACCTTTGAGCTCGTACGTCTCAAAGAAGGGTGTTAAGAAAGAGAATAAATTCTCCACCACCAAACAGATACATCATTAATAGCAACTAATCGAATATGTGATGAACTACAATGTAAAACCATAATACATTTCCAAATCATTTTGAAATCATCTGGTTTAGCCCTCGAAATCCTTTCTGTTTTATAAATTATTTTTACAAAACATTTCCTGTCCAAAATCGGGAATACATTTCTTTTCACTTAAGAAAAATATCATTTCCAAATCATTCATTAAATCTGAAATGAACATGAAAACATTGCTACACATCTCATAGTCAAATCATGAAGTGTTTCACAAGATGTTAGCATACCAGTATTTCTACTCAACCCAGTGCTAAAGGTAAAAGCATATCTTGCTCTTAAACTAGTTGAGTACAATCCAAACAATCAATCAATCACAATCATGAATATCAACAACCAAGTAAATTTGGTTTAATCACATAACGTGTTTTGGTAAATTCAATTACCATTTATTCATTCACAATCTATTTAAAGATTTATTCAAAATCCAACTGGTTTTAATCCCAGAAATCATTTCTTATTGATTGTTCAACTTTCTGGAAATTAATCCTGCTTTTACTCGGGTTAAAGAACTAACGTCTTTTAAACACAGTTCACGACAAACCCAAAATCCAATTCGATATTAAACATAAGGATCGTAATAGAAATTATATCTGCTTATATTCAGCATCAAATTCTGAAACCAACGGATATCGTATTGGAATAACGATATCAATATCTTCCAAATTCCCACAACAATATCCATATAATCATGGAATCCAATATCGAAATATTCCGAAGATTATTTCTACTCAAATCCATTCCAATTCATATATTGGGAATTTCTGGTCATATTAAAACCCTTTCCAAATCCAATTTATTTATTTATTTAAACCTTATTGGAATATTAATCTAGTTAATAACTAGTTAAATTTGATAAAAATATATTTTTATCTTCACAAATGTGGAATTTTTCATCCTAGTTCTTTCCAAATCATTTATTATGATTTTACACAAATTATTGATATTTTTAATAATTTTATCAAGGCTTGTTCAGTCGATATCCATAAACGGTCATAGAACTGCACTTACAACGACCTTTTCTAAATTTGATTTGGACATAATTCCATATCCAACCATTAGATTTTAAATATCTTACATTCATTAGAAAGCTCTTTTCGATACGAACCCAACGTTTCCGGTTTTAGGAGAATCCGACGGTCGGATCTCCCGTAATGTCAATTCGAAGTCAATGGTTGAAATTCACGAAAGGTCGCTGCGCGGCGCGTTCTATTTAGGCCATTAAATATATATAATATATATATTATATATATATATTTCATCGATTTCCATTTAAAACGTATTTTATAAATCGTTTTAAAATGATTTCAACTTCATTTTCAATTTTATATCAAAATTGAATATTCCATATACATGATAATTTCATACAGTGTATATATATGTAAAAATTATATCTTTAACAATCCAATATTTATTTCATTTCATGACCATTTCATATATCCCATATATATACGCTACAAAATAATATTTTTAGCGAACTAATATTTATTTCATTTCGCAACCATTTTATATATCCCATATATATACGTTACAAAATAATATTTTTAGCGAACTAATATTTATTTCGTTTCACGACCATTTTATATATCTCATATATATAATTCATACAACGCATGTATATGTTAAAAATTATATTTTTAACGAACAAATATTTGGCACACCGCATATATAGATATATATGTATATATATATTTTACACATCGCATATATATATATATATATATTATTTTCACATCGTATATATATAATTCATTCACATCGTATACATATAATTCATTCACATCGTATATATATTTCATTCACATCGTATATATAATTCATTCACATCGTGTGTATATATATATATATATCATTCACATCGTATATATATAATCCATTCACATCGTATATATATATATATTTCATTCACGTCGTATATATAATCCATTCACATCGTATATATCTAATTCATTCACATTGTATATATATAATTCATCCACATCGTATATATATTTCTTTTTATATACAACAATATCAATACATGACAATCACAATCAATTCCTACATCACAATACAATCAAAAAATGGTCTGTGGATGAAGGGGAGCAGTTCATATGAGCAGTTACAAAATAATTTAAATAACTGTACAAAAATGATAGTGAGAAATTCTCATAGTGGTCAGTTTCGGTTCTGTTTTGATTTGAAATTCTGGTTCGTTTCGGGTTTGAATTTGCCTGAAATTCCAACGTGCTCCATTCTGGACGTGATCAGATTTGTAGTGAAGCTCTCATCACCGCGATTCCAACGCTTCTGAAATTGCATGATTCTGTGCTCGTATGACAAAGATATAGCATTTTATATACTCGTTGCATTATTAAACATTCAAATAATAATTAAATATTTATTTATTTCCTAATCCTCACTTAAGAAAATTCTGGCCACTCTCCTTCTTCTTCATTATATCAGGAACCCTCGCTCTCTTCCTCTCTCTCTCCTCACCGCATCCTCCTTGCTCAACCTGACCCCTATCGGCCAACCCCACAACCACCGCCTTCGAACCCTTTACCCACGCCACCAACGTGGGACCACTCGGCCCCACCATCACCTCGGAATTTGCAAACGTACAACGGATCTTCGAGCTCAGAATTCAACCCCAACTCAACACGATACATGATCAGCTTGGAATAGAATTGCAGAGCAAATAATTACTCCAATTTCTGCTTTATAGGTTTTGTTAACTTCTTAGTGGATTGGAAGTACAGGGACTCGAATTTGGGGATGATTTCGATTGTTGATTTCCCTTATGGCGGCGTAGAAACAAACGAAGGAGTGGGATAGGGTTTTTGACCCATTTTGACTATATATATACAATTATAATAATATTTAATTCAGAAATTACTCGTTTATTGATACGAACTCAAAATGAACTCCAACGACTGTCGCCCTAGCTAAATACCCCCATTCCGAACACAATGGGATATGTCCGGTAAGCTGATTCGACTGTATTGATTAGTTTTCGTTAAATTTAAAATATAAATCATTATATTTTTAATTCAAACTCATATTTTAATTTATCGGGGCCACATACTATTTCTAAAAATTCCCAAAAAATAAATCTAGCTATGTTTTGACGATACGGTCCTAATAAAACCAATTTTATCGAATTTGGAGACCATTTGAAAAATGGTCATTTTCCAGTCGTTTAAATTCAAACTGAAATTACCAAACATGTTAAAATTCGCCACGCTAACATATTGATTCCAAAAATTATGGAAATTGGAATCTAGCAATAATTTGACATTCCGGATCCTACAAAAGTGGTCACGTCGAAAACGGAGGTCGTTTGCAAAATTACTATTTTTAAGGGCTATATTTCCATAGCGACTATTCTGAATTTCCAAATGGGCATAACTTTTTATTTTTTCTATGAAATTTGGATTTTTCAGATTCGTTGGAAAGATATTTTCAAACAGATTCAAATATTTCTGCTTTCACTAAAATCCGGTTTATTTTGAATCGTGTACATTCATTCGAAATTTGAAATCGAATTTTCAAACTACCGCGCCATTTTCAATTCCTTTTATAATTAAAATAAATATTGTTTGTTCTAACTTCGATTTAAATAAATTCTTAGTCGTTAATATTTAAAATAAATCATTTTAAATATTCAAAATACATTAGAATTGCTAAAATAAAATTTTAAATTGGTTCTGATTTTCCGGGTTGTTATAATCTCCCCCACTTAAAATCTTTTCGTCGTCGAAAAGGAGCGGAGCTAAAAGTTGTTTAACTAACCAACTCAACTTTCATTCTGGCTTTCATTCTTCAACTTTTCGGTTTCTAAGAATTTTCAAATTTTTCCAAAATTTGGCTAATACCCTAACTTTTCGAAAAATTTCGCCATAACCTCCTTTGTACGGGGAGCATCGGGAAAATCCCCAAACCGCCACATAGGCCCTCTCATCTCAAAAAGAAAAAGCCAAGAGGCTAGCCAATCGGCTCATAAAATCATCATCACCCAAGAAATTAGTAAACATGTACCTATTTGTCGGGCATACAATTTTATTCCTCTTCTCTAGCAGTTTATCCATAACCTACTCACACATATATATGTACATGTGTGCATTTTCAATCAATTTTCAATTCAGATTAATATTTGATTCAATTTGGCTAAATTTATCCTATTGGTGTTATTAATCCAATATTTTAATTTATCAAACTAATTATCATACAACACAGCCATCAACCAATTAGTTGATTAACCTTTCAAATATATATAACTCTTATATATTCAAAAATCTATTTCTAAAACCAGATTATATATATAATCACAAATATGTTAATTAGAAACATATAACTCTCAACTCATTCTAGGGCATTACTAACCCCATCTCTAATGAGTCACTCATTCTAGAATGCTACCGATTCTATCTCTAATGAGGATTCTTTCGTAGGATATTACTAATCCTACCTCTGATGAGTCTTTTATCCTGTTCTAACGAGTTGCACCCTAAAGATTTGAGTTAACCAAAGCTCCGATACCATATGTAACGAAACGGAATTCGTCTGGACCTAATCGATCGCTAAATCGACCAAGACCGTTCAAAACCCGGATATGCTAACTTTGGGCATACAACACATCAGAACAAATAACAGAAGACTTCTATAAACATCGTAATGATGTTACATCAGAGTACAGAATATATCAGAGTATATCAGAATATAATACAGCGGAAGATTAATTTACAATAAATGTAATACAATGCAGTGGAAACAAATAAACGAACACAACATAAGGCTATAAATGCTATGGACACAGCTTTAAGCTTCAATACAGAATCCTGCTTATATATCTGCAAAATAAACTACTCGAATGCCCGGTGGAAATAGGGGCACCCGAGTTTGCAAGGGAAAAACAAACTACAGGTCAGTCATGGGACTGGTGTAAGAAACTCTACAGTTAAAATTAACTTATATAAATGATAAGGCAAATCACAGGATCACGCCGCTAATGCGGAACGGGTTTACCCCCATGAATGCCAGTGTATAAACAACAATCAGTAATAGAGATATGGATCTACTATGCATCAATCAACATGCAATATCCCAATCTATCCATTTAGATTAATCACCAAACTTAGATTTTCCAAATCCAATTCAATTTACAGAAATTATTCCTTTGGACTTTATTTCCCGATTTCTATTTCAAATCATTTGAAATACATATCTAACTTTTATATCAAAGTAGATTTCACTTCGGGATCTCAAACCAAATCGTTTGGAAATATGAATTCCAAAACATAACAATGCATACAAACAATTATGCAACCAAATATCAGGAATCTTCCCTCAGACCGGGCAGTTAGCTCCCCACCAACTCGATATATATATATATATATATATATATATATATATATATATATATGTGTGTGTGTGTGTGTGTGTGTGTGTGTGCGTGCGCGCGCATCTCCCACGCATGGAGCAAGCTACACTGTTGACCACACACCCTAAGGCACTGGATCCATCTCATCCTTTTAGTTGATCTCAGGTCACCCGAATCTCTAGCCACACACTAAACCATTTTATATCCCGAAGTAGGGAAGATCATTTCACAACATAATAATAACAATTACTTTCAACTATAGTACTTCACATTAGCAATTCACACATATGATCAGTCACTATTAATCACATAACCTTTGAGCTCATACATCTCAAAGAAGGGTGTTAAGCAAGAGAATAAATACTCCGCCGCCAAACAGATACATCATTAATAGCAACTAATCGAATATGTGATGAATTACAATGTAAAACCATAATACATTTCCAAATCATTTCGAAATCATCGGGTTTAGCCCTCGAAATCCTTTCTGTTTTATAAATTATTTTTTACAAAACATTCCCTATCCAAAATCAGGAATACATTTCTTTTCACTTAAGAAAAGTATCATTTCCAAATCATTCATTAAATTTGAAATGAACACAACATCGCTACACATCTCATAGTCAAATCGTGAAGTGTTTCACAAGATGTTAGCATACCAGTATTTCTACCTAACCCAATGCTAAAGGTAAAAGCATATCTTGCTCATAAACTGGTCGAGTACAATCCAAATAATCAATCAATCACAATCATGAATATCAACAACCAAGTAAATTTGGTTTAATCACATCACATGTTTTGGTAAATTCAATTACCATTTATTCATTCACAATCTATTTAAAGATTTATTCAAACTCCAACTGGTTTTAATCCCAGAAACCATTTCTTATTGATTGTTCAACTTTCTGGAAATTAATCCTGCTTTTACTCAGGTTAAAGAACTAATGTCTTTTAAACACAGTTCACGACAAACCCAAAATCCAATTCGATTTTAAACATAAGGCTCAGAATAGAAAGTATATCGGCTTATATTCAACATCAAATTCTGAAACCAACGGATATCGTATTGGAATAACGATATCAATATCTTCCAAATTCCCACAACGATATCCGTATAATCACGGAATCCAATATCGAAATATTCCAAAGATTATTTCTACTCAAATCCATCACAATTCATATATTGGGAATTTCTGGTTATATTAAAACCCTTTCCAAATCCAATTTATTTATAAACCTTATTGGAATATTAATCTAGTTAATAACTAGTTCAATTTGATAAAAATATATTTTTTATCTTCATAAATGTGGAATTTTTCATCCTAATTCTTTCCAAATCATTAATTATTATTTTACACAAATTATTGATATTTTTAATAATTTTATCAAGGCTTTTTCAGTCGATATCCATAAACGGTCATCGAACTGCACTTACAACGTCCTCTTCTAAATTTGATATGGACATAATTCCAAATCCATCCATTAGATTTCAAATCTCTTATATTCGTTGGAAATCTCTTTTCTATACGAACCCAATGGTTCCGGTTTTAGGAGAATCTGACGGTCGGATCTCCCGTAATGTCAATTCGAAGTCAATGGTCGAAATTCACGAGCGGTCGTTCCGCGACACTTTCTATTCAGGACATTAAATATATATAATATATATTATATATATTTCGTCGATTTCCATTTAAAACTTATTTTATATCAAAATTAAATATTCCATATACATGATAATTTCATAGTGTATATATATGTTAAAAATTATATTTTTAACGATCCAATATTTATTTCATTTCATGAACATTTCATATATCCCATATATACACGCCACAAAATAATATTTTTAGCGAACTAATATTTATTTCGTTTCGCAACCATTTTATATATCCCATATATATACGCTACAAAATAATATTTTAGCGAACTAATATTTATTTCATTTCACGACCATTGTAATGACCCGGAAAATCCGAACCAATTTAATTTTTTTATTTTGGCAACTTTAATTAATTTTGAATATTTAAAATGATTATTTTAAATAATAACGATGAGATATTTATTTTGAATATAATTAGAAAGGGAATATTTATTTGAATCGTCATTAGAATATGAATATTTATTTTAAATTATAAAAGAAATTGAAAATGGCGTGGTAGTTTGAAAATTCAATTTCAAATTTCAAATGAATGTACATGATTCAAAATAAACCGGATTTTAGTGAAACCAAAAATATTTGAATCTATTTGAAAATCTCTTTCCAACGAATCCGAAAAATCAAAATTTCATTGCGGGGATAAAAAGTTATTCCCAATTTAAAATTCGGAATAGTTGCTATGGAAATATAGCCCTTAAAAATGAAAATTTTGCAAATGCCTCCATTTTCGATGAAATCACTTTTGTTGGATCCGGGATGTCAAGTTATTACTAGATTCCAAAATTCATAATTTTTGAAATCAATATGTGAGCGTGGCACTGTAAAACGTGTTTTGTTAGTTTCAGTCAATTTGGATCGACCGAGAAATGACCATTTTTCAAACGGTCTCCAAATTTGATGAAATTAGTTTTTTTAGGACCGTATCGTCAATACGAAGCTAGAAAATATTTTTTGGGACTTTTTAAAGTCCGTATGTAGCCCCGATAAATTGAAATATGCGTTAAAAATTCAATTATATTTTGATTTTAGCGAAAGCTGATCGAAACAGTCGAATCAGCTTACGAAACTTATCCCATTGTGTTTGGAATGGGGGTAATTAGTTATGGACGATAGTTGGTGGGTTAGATTTCGAGTTCAAAATAAAAAGTTGCTTTTTGAAAATTAAATTAATTAAATATATATATTAATATATATACTCTCCTCCTCTCTCTCTCCCTTTAGAAGTCAATCGTTTAAAACAAAATAAAATAAAAAGAGAAAGGGAAGAATGGAGGGGCGCGCAGCCTCCTCCAACGCCGCAGCAGCGGCGCCGTGACCACCGCCGTCGCGTTGGGCGCGCGAGCCCCCCTCTCTTCTCTAATCCTTCGCGAGCCCCCCTTCTCTTCAAATCCAACGCACCTACCCCAAAACCCCGTGAGCTCCTCCTGTCCCCTCCCCAGGCCACGACGCTACGCCGGAGCGCCCCCTGGCACCACCGCCTCCCTCCGATGCTCGAAACCCTCTCCTCCAGACCAAGAAATGTGAGTTTTTTTATTCTAGTTTTTAAATTTGATTTGGTTTAGGTTAAAAACATATTTAAAAATCAGTTTTTATATGATAAAAACATATTTCAAAAATCAATTTTTATATGAAGATTTGAAAATAAAAATTAGATTTTTGTGTAAATAAAAATTAGATTTTTCATTATAGAAAAGATTGGATTTTTCTTTTTGTGAGTGAAGCGTATAAAAGTATGATTTTTATATAATAGAGATTATAAAAATATGATTTTTGTATTATATAGATAATAAAAATATGATTTTTATATTATATAGAAAATAAAAATATGATTTTTTATATTATATAGATAATAAAAATTTGATCTTTATATATGTAGCGATAGGATAAAAATACGCTTTATATATATAGTAGCAATGTAAAAATGTGATTTTTATCTATATAGTAGCAATGTAAAAATGCGATTTTTATCTATATTGCGTTTTTATAAAAACATAAAATTATTTTTAGAAAGATAAAAATATAATTTTTAGCCTATGTATGTCATTTATAAAATAATCATAAAAAGAAATAATTATTGATTGGTTGAACATATAAATTTTAACGTAGGTATACTACATGGATCGATAGTCAAAGCACGGCGGAGTGGAACCCAAAGGTGAGAATTTCTCACTTTAATTTTATTTTCTAGTTAAAATATATACTAGGATTCAGACAGTGCTTAGCAACACCCGACACCCGTTGTCCACAGACCATAGACGACTTATTTGTTTGTTTGGTTGTGTTGTGAAAATTGATTGTGTGATGTGCAATGAAATAAAATATTTTATAGTTGAAAATATTTTATAGTTAAAAATATAATTTTTAACATGTATATGAATAAAATAAATATTTATAAACAAATCAAACGATTTGTTTATGTACACACATTTGACTGATATTGACTGGGACGATAAATTTCACACATTGCCCAACTACACAAATAAAATTCATTATTTGTTGATTGAAACCCTACACGGGTATTGGGATGATATATGACATACACTAGTCCCAATAATTAGCTGTATGTCAATTGATTGATTGACAGGCTGTATGAACGTTGAATATTTATATTTAATGCTTATACAGTGTAGAATGCACTTTGGATGATGGTTGACTGTGTTTGATTGTTGTTGTGTACATGTGTGTATGAAATCCATGTAACTCAAATTATATGGTAATTGACTGTGTCTGATTCCATTTCAGAAAGAATGAATATTTTAAAATAACGAATATTTTGAAGTAAGATTCAGTAAAGGATCAAAATATGATTTTGATGTCCGATTTGGGATAGACACGAAAATATTTAAATATATAAAACCGTGTTGATTAGATTAACGCCATTTTGACGTGAATGATATTTATATCGATTTTATTCACTTATATAATGAATATCGAAAAGGAAATGATTTCAAAATATAATGTTTTGAAAATATTATCATTTATACATCGATGATATGGAATATTCAATTTTGATTTGAAATTGAATATGAAGTTGAAACCGTTTTGAAATCAAATTTGAAACGATTTATAAAATATGTTTTAAAAGGAAATCGACGAAATATATATAATATATATATATATATAATGGCCTAAATAGAACGCGCCGCGGCAGTTCACGAATTTCGACCATTGACTTCGAACGGACATTACAGGAGATCCGACCATCGGATTCTCCTAAAACCGGAACCGTTGGGTTCGTATCGAAAAGAGCTTTCTAATGAATATTAGAGATTTGAAATATAATGGCTGGATTTGGAATTATGTCCAAATAAAATTTGGAAAAGGTCGTTGTAAGTGCAGTTCGATGGCCGTTTATGGAAATCGACTGTACGGGCCTTGATAAAATTATTAGAAATATCAATAATTAGTATAAAATCATAATAAATGATTTGGAAAGAATTGGGATGAAAAGTTCCATATTTGGAAAGATAATAATATATTTTTATCAAATGAACTAGTTTTGAAATAGAATAATATATCCAATATTTTTAAAATAAATAAATTGGATTTGAAATGGTTTTAAAAATAACCAGGATTTCCAATATATGAATTGGAATGGATTTGAATCGAAATTATCTTCAGAATATTTCGATATTGGATTTCGTGATTATGCGGGTATTGTTAGGAATTTGGAAGATATATATATCGTTATTCCAATACAATATTTTTTGGATTCGGAATTTGATATTGAATATAAGACGATATATTTTATATTCAGAGCCTTGTATTTAATATCAAATTGGATTTTAGGTTTATCGTGGATGGTATCTTTAATAATACTGTTCTTGAACCGAATGTAGTTAAGAAAATTAGAAACTGACTGGAGGTTAGTTAAGTTGAATGGTTTCCTGGGTATTGATTTGATGTTGGTTTCGGCCTTCGGGGTTAATACTTAGGGAATTGTTCTCTTACTAATTTACGGTTAGAGACTGATTGGATTTTGGGTTTATTGTGAAAACTGTTTTCAACGACATTCGTTCTTTAACCTGATTTACAGTGAAATGAGATTTGGAATTTATAAATCTTTTTATTAAGATTTGACGGAAATTTTCCAAAGTAAAGTTTTCCAATTTAATATATTTAATTGGAATTGAATTGAAATTGAATTGAAATTGATCTTTGGGTTTATCGTGAATGGTTTTTTAAGTAACACTGGTTCTTTAACCTGATTAACAATAGAGTTAAGAAGATCAGAAACTAATTGGAGATTAGTTAAGTTGAATGGCTTCCTGGGTATTGATCAGATGTTGGTTTCGTCCTTCCGGGTTAATACTTAGGGAATTGTTCACTTGCTAATTTACGGTTAAAGGCTGATGGAATGGAATGTGATTTTGGGTTTATCGTGAACCATGTTTTAAATGACATTGGTTCTTTAACCCAGTTAAAGATAGAATATGGTTTGAATTGAAATCCAAAGGAAGATTAAAGAATAAATTTAAAGAATTTATCTTTGATAAAATTAATGGGAATCTTTCCCAAAGTATGTGAATATTTGAATAAAAGAATATTCGAATTAGAATGAAGCGTATGTTGCGGTTTATAGCACTTGTTTATTATATATGCGAGTTATTCGGAAAGGCTGGGTTTATACCCATTCTGAATAACTGATTCGACGATAGGTCGACGATGAAGATGGTGGTTAAAGACCGGAGGTCTTCACATCGTTTGGATGATTACTAATGTCATGACTGGGCTGTACACCCAAGCCGAGGTAAAAGTGGTGATCGTCCAGACGCACTTGGAGATCGACGGATATGCGAGGGCCTCTCCCCCGTATTGGACATGTGGGGAAGGAATAAGGTGCCCCCGGTTTCGTTCAGACCCAGAACGAACTTATAAATGGATTGTGTGTCTGATATTGTATTTTATTCTATGCTGATTGATTTCTATTAAATATATATCTGCTTGGTGGCGGAGAATTTATTCTCTTGCTTAACGCCCTTCTCTGAGACGTACGAGCTCAGAGGTTATATATAGATAGATATCAGTCGCATGGCATGAATTTCCTGTGTGGCATGCTGAGATGCAGTGATCAAGGCTTTTGTTGAAAAGCAGAGTCTTGTGGTTGATGATCAAAGCACGGCTTTAATACAGCGTAGCTTTGTGTATTGCGTTAATTCGCGAGCCTCACACCTCGGTATGAGTTAAAAACGGGATAAGGACCGCTGGGAGAACACGACGTTTCTTTCTAGTTATGGGTGGTGTCAGCATTTTACTAGCCCTAACATCGTTGATTATTATACCTTTGTGAATGTTGGAATGCGAGGCGCCTCAGATATATCGGTCTCTTCGGAGCCGATGGATAGGTCCGATAGGACCGGGAAACATGTGTTCAGGAATAACTAATCCTCAAACGTAAGGGAGGACCGGCCCAGCCGATTCCAAGGGTTCTCCGCGGGGAATCCTGAGGCATTTGCTAGAGTGTTTCGAAGCCGGTGAGGAGCTTTCCCCTTGCTCGACTCATGACGGAAATCCAATTTCCAATACGTGACATTTCGGTTTTATTTGTAGAGACTAGTATGGCGACAGAGTAGCATGGGATACTATGCCGTCTATGATTGATACATTTATATTTGAAGTTGTTTTCATACACTTTACACTTTAATAGTATCAAAATGATTTGTTTTAAATGCACCAAGCATGTTTGGCTATTATAAGGTAAAACTCTGTCCTCCGGCTTGCGTTGCATTGTGTGATGAGACCTAAGTCTTATAATAGCTTCATTTTTTTCAAAAAGCATTGCGCTGTTTATTCTATGCACTAGTATTCTTGGGAGGGAACCCGTTCCGTGTTATACGGCGTGGTCCCTTGATTTACTTTATCTTTAAAATAAAGATTAATAACTGTTTTAGTTCTCACACCAGTCACATGACTGACCTGGAGTTTATTATTTTAACCTAAACTCTGGGTGCCCCTATTTTCCACACGGACAGCTAGTAGTTTTGGTTTTGCAGATTCATATTCGCAGGATCTTAGTTTACAACTGGAATGATATTCGGAAATCTCTATATCCGTATATCTCCTTCAGTGGTGTTTTGTATTATTTTTCCGTTGCTATGTAATGTAATTTAAGTCTCTGATATTTCCCTGATGTATAATATTTGTTCGTACTCTATATATTCTTGTATTCTGATGGAATTGTTGTAATAAGCAATGAAATGTTCTTCTGTTTGTGTTCTGATTCGTCTTGTTCTCAAAGCAATTCGTTCTTTCCTTCACGGGTTCGGGTCGTCTCAACCATTTTATATATCTCATATATATAATTCATACAACGCATGTATATGTTAAAAATTATATTTTTAACGAACAAATATTTGGCACACCGCATATATATATATATATATATATATATGTATGTATGTATATGTATATATTTTACACATCACATATATATATATATATTATTTTTACATCGTATATATATAATCCATTCACATTGTATATATATAATTCATTCACATCGTATATATATAATTCATTCACATCGTGTGTGTGTGTGTATATATATATGTCATTCACATCGTATATATATAATCTGTTCACATCGTGTATATATATATATATTTCATTCACATCGTATATATATAATCCATTCACATCGTATATATTTAATTCATTCACATCGTATATATATAATTCATTCACATCGTATAGATATATATTTCTTTTTATATACAACAATATCAATACATGACAATCACAATCAATTTCTATATCATAATACAATCAAACAAGTCGTCCATGGTCTGTGGACGACGGTGAGCACTTCATATGTGCAGTTACAAAATAATTTAAATAACTATACAAAAATAATAGTGAGAAATTCTCACAGTGGTCGGTTTCGGTTCTGTTTTGATTTGAATTTATGGTTCGTTTCGGGTTTGAATTTGCCTGAAATTCCAACATGCTCCATTTTGGATGCGATCAGTTTTGTTGTGAAGCTCTCATCACCACGATTCCAACGCTTCTGAAATTGCATGATTCCGTGCTCGTATGACTAAGATATAGCATTTTATATACTCGTTGCATTATTAAACATTCAACTACTAATTAAATATTTATTTCTTAATCCTCACTTAAGAAAATTCTGGCCGCTCTCCTTCTTCTTCATTACATCAGGAACCCGCGCTCCCTTCCTCTCTCTCTCCTCACCGCATCCTCCTTGCTCAACCTGACCCCTATCGGCCAACCCCACAACCACCGCCTTCGAACCCTTTACTCACGCCACCAACATAGGACCACTCGGCCCTACCATCACCTCGGAATTTGCGAACAAACGACAGATCTTCGAGCTCAGAATTCAACCCCAACGCAACACGATACATGATCAACTTGGTATAGAATTGTAGAGAAAAAAGATTACTCCAATTTCTGCTTTATAGGTTTTGTTAATTTCTTAGTGGATTGGAAGTAAAGGGACTCGAATTTGGGGATGATTTCGACCGTTGATTTCCCATATGGCGGTGCAGAAACAAACGAAGGAGAGGGCTAGGGTTTTTGACCAATTTTGACTATATATATACATTTATAATAAAATTTAATTCATAAATTACTCGTTTATTGATACGAACTCGAAATGAACTTCAATGACTGTCGCCTCTAGCTAAATACCCCCATTCCGAACACAATGGGATATGTCTGGTAAGATGATTCAACTGTATCGATTAGTTTTCGTTAAATTTAAAATATAAATCATTATATTTTAAATTCAAGCGCACATTTTAATTTACCGGGGCCACATACTGATTCTAAAAATTCTCGAAAAATAAATCTAGCTATGTTTTGATGATACGGTCCTAACAAAACTAATTTTATCGAATTTGGAGACTATCTGAAAAACGGTCATTTTCCAGTTGTTTAAATTCAAACTGAATTACCAAACATGTTAAAATTCGCCACGCTCACATATTGAGTCCAAAAATTATGGAAATTGGAATCTAGCAATAATTTGACATTTCGGATCCAACAAAAGTGGTCTCGTCGAAAATGGAGGTCATTTGCAAAATTGCTATTTTTAAGGGCTATATTTCCATAGTGACTATTCTGAATTTTCAACTGGACATAACTTTTTGTTCCCGCTATGAAATTTGGATTTTCAGATTTGTTGGAAAGATATTTTCAAACAGATTCAAATATTTCTGGTTTCACTAAAATCCGGTTTATTTTGAATCATGTACATTCATTTGAAATTTAAAATCGAATTTTCAAACTACCGTGCCATTTTCAATTCCTTTTATAATTAAAATAAATATTTTTCGTTCTAAATTCAATTTAGATAAATTCTTAGTCGTTATTATTTAAAATAAATCATTTCAAATATTCAAAATACATTAGAATTGCTAAAATAAAAATTTTAAATTGGTTCTGATTTTCCGGGTTGTTACACAACAGTATGTCAACCTATCGATTGACATACAACTAAATAGTTGGGATTAATGTACGTCAAATATCATCCCAAAAGCACAAATAATACTCAGTGTTTGTGGATTGAAACCCCACACGGGTGTTGGGATGATATTTGACGTACAATAATCCCAACTGTTTAGTTGTCTTTCAATCGATAGGTTGACAGAATGTTGCGGCACGTTCTATTCAGGCCATTAAATATATATAATATATATATTATAACTATTTCGTCGATTTCCGTTTAAAATGTATTTTATAAATCGTTTTAAGTTCGTTTTAAAAACGGTTTCAACTTCATATTCAATTTTAAATCAAAATTGAATATTCCATATCATTAACATATAAATGATAATATTTTCAAACATTAGATTTTGAAATCACTTCCCTTTCGATATTCATTATAAAAATGAATAAAATCGATATAAATATCGTTCGCGTCAAAATGGCGCATATCTAATCAACACGGCTATATATATTTAAATATATTCATGTCTATCCCAAATCGGACATCAAAATCAGATTTTGATCTTTTACTGAATATTATTTTAAAATATTCATTATTTTAAAATATTCGTTATTTTAAAATATTCATTCTTTCTGAACTGGAATCAGCAGCCAATTACCATATAATATTATTATATGGATTTCATACAACACATGTATACAAAACAGTGATAAATAATCATCCATCAACCAGAGTGCGTTCTACACTGTATAAGCATTAAATATAAATATTTAACGCTTTCCACAACATGTCAACCAATCGATTGACATACAACTAAACAATTGGGATTAGTGTACGTCAAATATCATCGCAACACCCGTGTGGGGTTTCAACCAACAAATACTGAATATTATTTGTGCAGTTGGGCGATGTGTAAAATATATCGTCCCAATCAATATCAGTCAAATGGGTGTACATAAACAAATTGTCTGATTTGTAAATAAATAATTAGTTTATTCATATACGCGTTAAAAATTATATTTTTAACGATAAAATATTTATTCGGTTCATTTACACAATAAAAATAATGTTCTAACATATTTTAGAAAATTTTGGCGGCATAATGGCGTGATACTAGAACCGAGATAAGGTCTAGCCTTATCCTCGCCTAATAATGGCTCGCTCCATAAACAAACCAATTCATATCAATTCATTTCACATTCCAAACCAATCCAAACAAATAAATCAACCAAACCAAACAATTAAACAAGTCGTCCATGGTTTGTGGACGATAGGGACACTACAAGAAAAATGTTTATTGATGGTTACTTAGTATGACGTTTAAAGGCATCTCGTCATCGTAGTTTAGTTTAAAGCCAAATAAGGTTGAAACAACGCATTTTGCGCGTCATCACAACTCCTCAAAATCTAGGCGGTAAATATTTTCAGCTTCCGCTTCTAATTAGTAAGCGGAGGAAAGAAATTTTTCGAGGCCGCTTCTTTTTCATTCCCAGGCTGCTTCTTTTTCATTTATTTTGTTCTCTTCCGCCCTTTTGCTTTCTCATTTCCTCCTCAATCATATCCCTAAAAATATTCAATTTACTTCTTCTACATGCTTCCCTTATTTGCCCCTCACAGCTTACCTCTACTCTGCTTCTGCTCGCCACCCCCCTCAGACACAGCACTGGGGGAAACGCCTCTTGAACAGATTAGGGTTTGCACTAGGGACGATTTTAACGGATGACATGAAAGAAATGAGCTACGTGGATGATGCTGGTAACCTATTTGATAGCTTCAGGTTCGTTAATCAATATGAAACTTACTGTCCTGCCAATTATGCTATTTGATTCAAATACAAGTACCATGGAACTTTTTCTTAAACAACGGATGGATGCCAGTGAGCTTTATTTACAATGGTTTTCTTATATGTTTAGTACTTTCTCCGGATTGATTTCAACTGAATTACCTTGTTCAAAATTGCTTATGTTAATTGTTCATTCGAAAATGTTGCGCACCTGAATTGTGTAGCTGTGTCACATAGTGTAACCATCTATTTTTTTTATCCTCACTCTCAAAAACATGACTCAGTATAAGTTATTGGCATTCATGTATCACATAATACACATTATTTAATTAACATGGCTCAGTATAAGATAATGGCATTCATGTATCACATAATACACATTATTATTATTATTATTATTATTATTATTTTGGGGTTAAATATTGTTACATCTGTGTCTGATTATCACATTTACTACTTTAGAAACAACACTACATGATCTTTTTGCTTTTTGTTTTGTTTTGTTTCATCCGCTGATGAGAATAACTTCTGCAAGGTCTTCCCTATATTATGACTATCATTCAAAATAAATATCTTTCAATTCATGGATAATTATTGTTCAATGTCATGGTTATACAAGTTGTTGAAATTTACTTATTCTAAATAAATAAACCCGATATATCATCCAACAACAACTTTTTTCTTCCCAAATTTGATAGCATGAGTTTCTGTCGGCACAAGTTCGATAGCATGATTTAAAAAAACTAATGCTTATTTGAACACCGAATTTGATAGCATGAGTTTGTATCGTTGATTTGTACATATGACAATGGAGATACTGATCTCCACTTCTATATATTATTGCTTCCTTTTAGTTAACACTGAACTGTGATGTCCAACTTCTTGCCCTCAGTAAGCATTTAACTGCTGTCCAACTTCTATATATGAGTATATTTCTCATGTAGTTCTTCGAGGAAATTAGCAAGCAGTTTGAAATGGAAACCATTGAAAAACACTAACTTCAGTTTTAAAAATGAAAAGAGTAAATGCAATGGTTGCGTATTATGCTCAAGTAAAGCATCTTGTGTTTCCAGTGATGTATCATTTTCTTATATATTTTGTTTTAAATCAGCTCATTCCAGTTTATTTTTTTTCTACTTGGGTAATAGGTAAGAAATGAGGAACCATATCTTGATGGCATTGCTTGACATAAAAACTACGTCCTAGATCCACTTGCTTATAAGATACATGTGTAGGCTTGGCGATGGAAACACACCAGGTTGATGTGGGTAATAGGCTGACAGATTTGGTGATACTGCTAAAGTATATGGAGAGGAGACCAAAATTGTGTGCATTGGTAAATTAGTTTGAACCGCCACTGTAGAATGAAAATTTTCATGCATAGGCAATTGATTTGGTGCATGCAGTGGTACATTTGGCGATTGTCACTGAGCTGAACTTGCATGCACAAGAAAGGGATTTGGCGCGTGTGCTGGTGCATTTGGCAATTGAGACGGGGCTTGGTATTCGGAGGTTACCTGTCATGAAACTTGTACACAATGCATGGCTTTGGAAGTGGAGCTTTGAGAGATGTGCATTAATGAACAAAAAAGGTAAATTTCACTGACCTCTACTGATTTCTTAACAACTACAATAGCATGGCTAATGCGGTACATGTTTTAATTTAATAATAAAACATGACTTGGGTTGAATCTGGGAGTGTGTTTTAATTTAATAATGCTGTACATGTTTTAGTTTAATAAAAACATGACTCGAGTTGAATCTGGGACTGTGTTTTAATTTAATAACAAGTGCGAACACTATATGATTTAAACACATTGTTTCACAATTATTTGATTGATGAAAAAGAAGAATAAAAATATATTATTAATCGTTGCATCTTGATTTGGTAAATTTCAATGGTAAGCTTGTTGGAAATATCTAGAGCAACGTGAAATAATAAAAGTATGTCTGATTAGCGGTGAATAAATTCAAGACAATGCTTATTTTTAGACTTTTAGTTAAAACTGGCTTGAATATGAACATAGTTTTTGGATGAACATGATTTAGAATTTTAAATGCAACTTGTTCTATGTATATTTGTGAGTATTTCAAACACATGGGTTTTTAAGTTAGTTTATAATGAGTATTTCAAGGCAAACAACATATTTTAAATGAGTATTTTAAAGCAAACGACATATGATGCTACTTGCATTACTTGAAGTGCTTGAGCTTCCATGAGTGGTCATAACTTTGTTTAAAACTCATATTCTCAAATTTACACAATATCACCATTTTCTTATTCTCTATATAGGAAGCCCCATGCTGAATTAAATGTGTCCAAACATGCGAAAATACTTCATAGTAAGCACTCAAATCTTCATATATTCACCAGATGCTTATATATATGATTATAAAAATAATAATTAGCAAACAGAAAGCAAATAAAAATGCAGCAAGAAACAATTTGCGTGCGCTTGGTAATAGAATCAGTCTCTTTGCATTTGGTTCTGTTTCGTAGTATAATGACATAGCATGTTCCATGTTGTAGACAACTTGTTGGATCATGTTGCCTATTTTAAGACATCGGAGAATCTTTGCAGTCTGTGATTTCTGTAAGGATTATTGCAACTCCACACAATCATGCATTAAGTATGTAACACCCCACTTCCGTTAAGGTCACTCACAAAGGGAATGCCTTAACTTCGGTGGAACGTTATAAGTAAATAGAACAGAAATTTACAAGACAGATATGTAAAGTAGTATTCGAAAAATTTATAACTTTATTACAGCAGAAACAGAAGTTTGGTTACATCACAATACCAAAACCCAAGTACAAAAATATCAGTCATATACAAAATCCTTCAGAATGCACAATTTTAAAGCCATAATCCCCAACAGAGAATGCCATAAATAGGTAGAATCAAAGCCAAGCAATATTTCAAGCACTTCCAGCACTTCAAGCGGATGGAACCTGAATCAAGCTCCTATGTTTCCACCCAGAGAACCTGGGGAGGGGGGGGGGGACGGAAGAAAAGAAGCGAAACAAACTAGGTTAGACATATGTCTGGTGAGTCCAGTGACTTTCAGCATATAAACAGATAACAGTATCATGACATGCAAAAAAATCTGGATGAGAGATAACCGTAACAGGAGTAATAGGTTAACAGAATGATATAGGCTAAACTAAGCTTCTTACTTGGTTTCCACTTCTCTGCACTAATACTAGTATAACAGAATTAGGTGTTGTCCTAATATCTAAACAGAAAACAGAACGATCTCTTCAGAAACACAATGCTAGAAATGGGCCTTTACCACCCTAACAAAGACAGACGTTCAGAAACGGAATGCTAGTAATGGGCCTTTACCACCCTAACAGAGACAGGCGTACAGAAACAGAAACTAGAACGAAATCAGAGACAGAAACAGAGTAATCCCTATGGAAACGGAATATTAGAATCAGGTGTACACTAGTAATGGGCCTTTACCACCCCAACAGACGGTACCACACAGAAACAGACAGGTGTTACAACCCCAACAGAAAAAGACGGTACCCCAACATAAACAGACAGAACTAAGTGTACCCTAAATTCTACCCCAAGCGATCGGCTCCCTAATACATAAATACCCTGTGCCGACCCCACAGAAGGGTATATCACTCCCTAAAGTGGCAACCTATAGACACAGACTTATTTACAGGTGTCACGGTGTCGTACATCCTCAGAGCAGACCGGATCCATGCACGCACATGACCCATTTGGAATGCACCATCCACACCCCTCGCCATTATCAGAGTGAACCTCTTACAATTAGTTCAGTAAGCGTGCCCTGAACCCCTACCTAGTGTTGGGTCATAGTTTTGATACCAGAAAGGGTTACTGACTAATATGGGTCCCAAACAACAGATGACACCAGTAATTACCCCTCCTTACCTTGTGTCCCCAGACTAACAGATTTCAACTTAACTTGCTTATAGATTTCAGATGTACAAAGTCCACATTAACTAGTTCTCAGATCAGACATACAGGTTAACAAGTTTTCAGACTAACGGATCAGATATACAGATTAACAAGTTTTCAGACTAACGGATCAAATATACAAATTAACAAGTTTTCAGACTAACGGATCAGATATACAGATTAACAGACTTACAGATTGTTTCACCTAACCTTGTATTGATCCTGCAGATTTTCAAATGGGTTTATTAGATTCATTAGTCCATTTGATTTAACCTTATCCACCCAACACGTTTTAGGCATCATATTTATCTTATATTTGCATTAATTAAATATTAATGCATAGACCTCTCACATTAGGTCGGCAGCTTATGGCCGCTGGATGTGCCGGGCTGTTCCGGCAGACTTCTGCCATAAGCCAGACCTAACCTCGTGTCTAAGCATATTTATGCCTATGGCCTCTCACATTAGACTGACAGTTTGTAGTTGTTGGTTAAGCCGGTTGGGTCCGGGTAGGCTTCTACCGCAAACAAAGTCTAACCTCGTGTCTCAGCATTCTTATTTTAGCTAAAGTATTCATTCACAGATTATGCCAATATCAGACTAATAATGCCAATTAAACTTTTTTACACGTTTCAGCAGATTATCGAAAGTTCTATTAACATGTTTTGCTCAATTTTAGATCGAGCCTACAGATTTTCATACCCTAAATTACCGTATTTAGTTTCAACAGATTAGCAGATTAGGCAATTTAATAGATTTAATCATCCCTTAAAATTCCAATGACATACCTCGCTTAATCATAAAATTAAGCCTAATTTTACATGCCTAAATTATGGTCATAATTCACAATATAACGTATGCGCCAAATTTTTAGTTAAATTTATATAGCACAGAATATTCTCCAAAAAACCCAAATCATGATATACAATACGAATTATGCCAAATTATAGCCTTTGATTTCAGCGTATGTCAAATATCCAAAAATCCCCATTTAGGTTGTTCATGTTTAATAGTTATCCTATTTTAATATAGATCTTTTACGCCTAATTCATATACAAAACAATTCTCCTTCTTCCAAATCACAGACTATCATATATATATATATATATATATATATATATATATATAGTATGCCCAGATCTAGATCTTAAATTACAACATATGTTCTTTTCTCAATTTAGTCACAAATCAGTCATATCCAATTATTCACAATTTTCCCCAAATTTAGCGTTCGTGCGTCGATCTCTTATGAGATTTGGCTTAGGCTCGTGGTAGCCTGGCTATAGAACAAAAGGAAGGAAGAGATATAGAATAGTTACAATAGTATTAATAAGATAGATCTTCACAGAAAAACAGATCTTATAAACAGGAATAAGATAGATCTACGCAGAAAAACAGATCTGATAAACAAGAATATACATAATCTCCAATTTAGATTTATAACCATGTCAAAATCATAATTAAATTTCATATCTGAAAATAACTGTACTCATCTTGGTTGGATTCTAAAAGAAAAAGGGTTGTAGTTGTTCTCTTTTAATCCTATTCAGATTGGAAGAAGAAGGAGCACTTGTTCTAGCTTAGGTTTCAGCAGAGTAACGACACCGTTGATTTATTTTAATATGAATTAGGGCAGAGTATAGACGTAATGAAATTGTGTGGAGATAAAGTGAGGTTTGGGGGTGTTTAAATTGCTTAGGAGGAACGAATCTGGTTGGAACGGGCGTCCAAATGCAGAAAAACGAATCTGTCCACGGATCTGGAAAAAGGGGGAGGGGAGGTCGACCCCCTGGTCGACCTGTTCTACCCAGGTCGACCTGGGTCCTGGGCGGGAAATTTCCCGCCCTATCCGGGTGTGTGTTTTGAATTTCGAACTTTGAATTTTGAATTCGGGCTGGTTTTTATTTTAAATTCCTGAAACTTCTAAGTGTCATAACTTCTTCATAGGAAGTCCGATTTACACAAACTCGGACTCTATCTCAAGCAGAATTCCAAGACAAACGCAATGGTGCAAACCATTTCCCTTAATTCTTCTCTTAAAAATTAAGTATACTTTGTTTTGTTACTTTATGTTCACAGAAAAATACGGGGTGTTACATTCTCCCCTCCTTAAAGGATTTCGTCCTCGAAATCTCAAGTTAAGTAGAATGTGTCCTACCATCCAATCACTCATCTACTCAACTATCATTCACAAGCATCCATTGTCCTTAGAAAACTTCTAATGTTGTATGAAAATATGCAAAAGTGTGTGTATATGTCTCTTATCTAATGCAAAGATCAGGCAGTCTATTGATTCAGTTGACCTCCTCGATGCGAATTATGTTAGTGCCATGTCCAATTATGTATGCAAGAAATCCTATTTGATACACATCATTTCTATATGAGTGCATAACCATTCATTCAAATGCAACATCCATGTGATGAGTCAATCATTTTGCATCCACAAAAATTGTAAAATGCACGCACATCCATATGCAGTATGAGAGTGTTTTTGAGCCGATCTAGTGCCTAGTGTGTGTATATGCATCCACTAGCAACCACTTGCAACCATCAAACATAACATGTCTCAAATGCATGTATACACCCACTAGTTTCTACCTTAAGGTCGAAGACTCGATCGATAGGATACAGCCGAGTGATAGAAGCAAGTACAATTAAAACAAAAGTTCTGTTCTCATTAGACATCGGTTAAGAAAATAAATCCCTAAGTATCAACCCCGAAGACCGAAATCAACATCAGATTGACACTCAGAGAATTACTCCCATTAAACAATGTCAAAACTGGAAATCTACTTCACGCTTTGAGTAAAAGCCCCTATCCTTTTCAGAAATATTCAGATACTTACAGACTACTGGTACAGATCAGATTATCAAATGATTCTTAGGAAGCTAAGCATGATAAAACCCCACCATATCCCACAAAAACTAGAATGTATGCGTCACAGTCAACTTAACGCTTAACACAGATACCTTCAAACCCCAACTTATCACAAACAGATGAGTCGTAACCCTTATAGGGTTTGAGACTATAGCGGGATCAGAAACAAGACTAGTATTAAAGTGCAGAGTCTCAATTACAGAATCAAAATGCCAGAATCAAAGAGAGTTTTAACTCAATAATCGGATAAGGAAATTAAACTTTCTACAGAAATTTTCCTATCTTTATCCTATCCATCAGTCACGAGAGCATTCGCCTGCCCTCCAGAAGTAGGTTCTGCCCACTGCGCTTGCCCTTGTTTCTTCGGGCAGTCCCTAGTGAAGTGTCCCATTTCTCCACAGTTGAAGCAAGCGCCCTTCCTCTTTCTGCAATCCTTGTTCAGATGAGTTAAGCTTCCACAAGTAAAGCACTTTTTCTCCTTCTTATCTTCATACTTTTCATCCTTCTTTTGTGTTTCCTTTTTGGGCCACGCTTTCTTGTTCTATGGTCCTTCGAGCTTTTCCTCTTTCTTATCACTTTTGGCTTCCTCTTCATGAATTAATGCCATGTCAACCAATTTCTCGAAGGTAGCCCCCATAGGAATGTGGGTTAGAGTCAACCCGTGTAGCGGCTCATTCAAACCTTTAACGAATCTCAGGGCCTTCTTTTTAGGTGTGTTCACCAAGCCTAAGCCAAATCTTGCCAACTGATTGAACTTGTTGACGTACTCCTTTACTGATAAATTCCCTTGCTTCAATGCTAAGAACCTCTCCATGTATAAATTCTCTTCTACCGTGAAAGAAATTTCGTTTCGAACCTATGCCTGAAATCCATCCATGTCTCCACTGGACGCTCTCCATTCGTGACCTCCCACCAAAACGAGGCTTCGTTCTTCATTAACCAAGCAGCTAATTGGACCTTCCTTCCATCTTCTATCTCGAAGATACCAAACAAATCTTCCACCTCCTTAAGCCAATTTCGAGCTTTAACAAATGTCTCTGATCCATGAAAAAGGTTTCCCGCCCATTGCCCGAAAGTCTTTGCATATCTTCGAAAAAGTATCAACGCAGGGAGGGGGAGGAGGAGGAGGAGAGCACCGTCTGCTGGGCCTACGGCGGTGGCCCTTGCCTCCAGATACCTTCTGAACCAAGTTGGTATCGGTATGCCCTCGGGTATCTCGGGTACCCCAGACATGCTGAAAAGAAAAAGGAAGAGATTCAAAATGGAGAATTAAAAGATAGATATATGGCTTTTGGGGATTATATTTTTCAAAATAAACTCTACTTTTAAAAATACTTTCTTTTTAAAACCTTTTCGAAAATAGTTTTCAAAAACTTTTTATGAAATCTGGTAACCTTCAACTCTGATACCAAGTGTAACACCCCACTTCCGTTAAGGTCACTCACAAAGGGAATGCCTTAACTTCGGTGGAACATTATAAGTAAACAGAACAGAAATTTACAAGACAGATATGTAAAGTAGTACTTGAAAAATTTATAACTTTATTACAGCAGAAACAGAAATAAGTTTGGTTACATCACAATACCAAAACCCATGTACACAAATATCAGTCTTATACAAAATCCTTCAGAATGCATAATTTTAAAGCCATAATCCCCAACAGAGAATGCCATAAATAGGTAGAATCAAAGCCAAGCAATATTTCAAGCACTTCGAGCACTTCAAGCAGATGGAACCTGAATCAAGCTCCTATGTTTCCACCCTGAGAACCTTAGGGGGAAACGAAAGAAAAGAGGCGAAACAAACTAGGTCAGACATAAGTCTGGTGAGTCCAGTGACTTTCAACATATAAACAGATAACAGTATCATGACATGTAAATAAAACTGGATGAGAGATAACCATAACAGGAGTAGCAGGTTAACAGAAGAGACAGAATGATATAGGCTAAATTAAGCTTCTTACTTGGTTTTCACTTCTCTGCACTAATACTAGTATAACAGAATTAGGTGTTGTCCTAATATCTAAACAGAAAACAGAACAATATCTTCAGAAACACGATGCTAGAAATGGGCCTTTACCACCCTAACAGAGACAAACGTTCAGAAATAGAATGCTAGTAATGGGCCTTTACCACCCCAATAGAGACAGACGTACAGAAACAGAAGCAGGAACGAAATCAGAGACAGAAACAGAATAATCCCAACGGAAACGGAATATTAGAATTATGTGTACACTAGTAATGGGCCTTTACCACCCCAACAAACGGTACCACACAGAAACAGATAGGTGTTACCACCCCAACAGAAACAGACGGTACCCCAACAGAAACAGACAGAACTAAGTGTACCCTAAATTCTACCCCAAGCGATCGGCCCCCTAATACATAATACCCTGTGTCGGCCCCATAGAAGGTTGTATCACTCCCTAAAGTGGAAACCTATAGACACTGACCTATTTACAGGTATCACGGTGTCTTACATCCTCAGAGCAGACCGGATCCATGCACACACATGACCCGGTTGGAATGCGCCATCAACACCCCTCGCCATTATCAGAGTGAACCTCTTATAATTAGTTCAGTAAGGGTGCCTTGGACCCCTACCTAGTGTTGGGTCATAGTTTTGGTACCAGAAAGGGTTACTGACTAATATGGGTCCCAAACAACATATGACACAAATAATTACCCCTCCTAACCTTGTGTCCCCAGACTAACAGATTTCATTTTAACTTGCTTATAGATTTCAGATGTACAAAGTCCAGATTAACTAGTTCTCAAATCAAACATACAAGTTAACAAGTTTTCAGACTAACGGATCAAATATACAAATTAACAAGTTTTCAGACTAACGGATCAGATATATAGATTAATAGACTTACAGATTGTTTCACCTAACCTTGTATTGGGCCTACAGATTTTCAAACGGGTTTATTAGATTCATCAGTCCAGTTTATTGAACCTTATCCACCCAACACGTTTTAGGCATCATATTTATCTTATATTTGCATTAATTAAATATTAATGCACAGACCTCTCACATTAGGTCGGTAGCTTGTGGACGCTGGATGTGCCAGGCGGTTTCGGGCAGACTTCTGCCACAAGCCAGACCTAACCTCGTGTCTAAGCATCTTTGTGCCTACGAACTCTCACATTAGACTGACATTTTGCGGTTGTTGGTTAAGCCAGTTGGGTCCGGGCAGGCTTCTACCGCAAATAGAGTCTAACCTCATGTCTCAGCATTCTTATTTTAGCTAAAGTATTCATTCACAGATTATGCCAATATCAGACTAACTATGCCAATTAAACTTACACGTTTCAGCAGATTATCCAAAGTTCTATTAACATGTTTTGCTCAATTTTAGATCGAGTCTACAGATTTTCATACCCCAAATTACCGTATTCAGTTTCAATAGATTTAGCAGATTAGGCAATTTAACAGATTTAATCATCCCTTAAAATTCCATTGACATACCTCGCTTAATCATAAAATTAAGCCTAATTTTACATGCCTAAATTATGGTCATAATTCACAATATAACATATGCCCCAAAATTTTTAGTTAAATTTATATAGCACAGAATATTCTCCAAAAACCCCAATAATGATTTACAATACGAATTATGCCAAATTATAGCCTTTGATTTCAGCGTATGTCAAATATACAAAAATCCCCATTTAGGCGTGTTCACGTTTAATAGTTATCCTATTTTAATATAGATCTTTTACGCCTAAATCATATACAAAATAATTATCCTTCTTCCAAATCACAGACTATCATATATATATATATATATATATATATATAGTATGCCCAGATCTAGATCTTAAATTACAACATATGTTCTTTTCTCAATTTAGTCACAAATCAGTCATATCCAATTATTTACAATTTTCCCCAAATTTAGCGTTCGTGCGTCGATCTCTTATGAGATTTGGCTCAGGCTCGTGGTAGCCTGGCTATAGAACAGAAGGAAGGAAGAGATACATAATAGTTTCAATAATATTAATAAGATAGATCTTCAGAGAAAAACAGATTTGATAAACAGGAATAAGATAGATCTACACAGAAAAATAGATCTGATAAACAAGAATATACATAATCTCCAATTCAGATTTATAACCATGTCAAAATCATATTTAAATTTCATATCTGAAAATAACTGTACTCACCTTGGTTGGATTCTAAAAGAAAAAAGGGTTGTAGTTGTTCTCTTTTAATCCTATTCAGATTGGAAGAAGAAGGAGCACTTGTTCTAGCTTAGGTTTCAGCAGAGGAACGACGCCATTGATTTATTTTAATATGAATTAGGGCAGAGTATAGGCGTAATGAAATTATGGGGAGAGAAATTGAGGTTTGGGGTATTTAAATAGCTTAGGAGCAACGAATCTGGTCAGAACGGGCGTCCAAATGCAGAAAAACGAATTTGTCCACGGATATGGAAAAGGGGGGGGGGAGGTCGACCCCTTGGTCGACCTGGGTCCTGGGCGAGAAATTTCCCGCCCAGCCCGGGTGTGTGTTTTGAATTTCGAACTTTGAATTTTGAATTCGGGCTGGTTTTTATTTTAAATTCCTAAAACTTCTAAGTGTTATAACTTCTTCATACGAAGTCCGATTTACGCAAACTCAGATTCTATCTCAAGCAGAATTCCGAGACGAACGCAATGGCGCAACCCGTTTCCCTTAATTCTTCTCTTAAAAATTAAGTATACTTTGTTTTGTTACTTTATGTTCACAGAAAAATGTGGGGTGTTACAAAGTACCTCTGTTTCATGAAATTATATTGGTTGTTAAATTTTTTGCGTGAAGCGAAACTTGCTTTCAACTATAATTTTAATTTCCTGCAAAGAAAGCTCAAGAATGAGAGGTAATTGCAATTTTCTTCTTACTATCTCAAACATTAGTTACCCAAAAATAATCTTTCTCAGTATATATTGTAATAAAGAATCCATTAACTCAAAAAGCTTTATCATAAATAGGGTACATTAAAATGATAAATAAATTGCTTGTTGGAACACTCTTTAGTAGCAATAGCATTTCTGTACTTGAATTTATGTCAGTTCTTTGCTCCATGAGGTATAGACCTATATCACACTTCATATTATGATGTATCGGCATACCATATATATGCTACATGAACATGGAAACATGTAGAGGTATCTAATATACGTCTGTGTGGTGATCGTTTATGTTTTAAAAAAAACAAATACACTTGTATAGAAGATTCTAAGTATTCCATCTTAGCATTATACTCTCCATAATATTGCAATGAATAGAACTAAAAATAGTAAAGCAGGATCACCAGAAATATGTAGCAATCCAACTCCATATTCAGCTGCAAATGCATATTCTGTTAGGCTTGGATCTCTTGTAGCCTAGAATTGCTGGAACTATCAGCATGTAGTGAATACCACTCTTCAATCTTGTATATTACGACAGGCTTTATCTTTTTGATATTTTAGGATGCTACCCAGACTCCAACAACTGACGTTGATTGAAGGTGCACCGTAGCACTAAATTAGCAAAGGTAAACAACATAACAATATGATTATTGAAGGTTAGTGCATAGCAGCAGTTAATTTCCAGTGTTCATGAGTTTAGTAGCTACATGGAAAAAAGTTTGGCAGATGCCCCTATAGTGTTTCAAAATAGATAAATTTCTCTTCTAAATAAAACCTTCTACGTTCCATTCAAACTTTTTAAAACAAATCTAAATCATGAAAAACCATCAAATATCAACATGTTATACCGCTCATTTTCATTCCCATTTTTTTCTTCTTATTTATTTCAACTAAGTATAAATATTTGAAAAATCAGGGTATATTCCAAATATTTGTGCGCGCGCGCACATGAAGGGAACTCATGGGCTTACCAAATATATAAACCATATACATGTGCAATTCTCTGAACAGACATCGTACACACCAGAAACGATTATTATCATTGTTTAGTTTTTACCTTTTTTATGATGTTTTTGCGATGCAAAACGAACTGCTTGCATTTTCAGATCCAAGTTGGCGGTTTTTCCATCATAATAGATGACATACAAAGATGAGCATGATATCTCCCTTTCTTGAGTGGTAACATCAGCAGCTATTCCTTTTTTTCAAAAAATTATCTAAAGGCTGATGTACTTGCTTACCTAGCTTCTGCAATATCCAATTTGCCTCCATCTCTTGATTTCTTAACAGATTTTGTGAATGGTCAATTATAGCAGCCATGTTCTCTCCTCCACTTCTACTTAGACCATATTTTGTTATAGTAGTAGGCCTTTTTCCCTTTGAACGTTGACCTTTAGCAAAGCTAACTTCTTTTCCCTTAAAAACCCAACTGTTCTTTTGTTCAAAGCAAGGTATTTTGAATTTCAATTTCAAAAGTGGTTTAGGGATCTTGGAGGCATCAATTGAGACAACGCTGGACAAATTTTTTGGTCATGAAGATTGAAGACCTGTGCATGAACTGGTTGGTTGTTTCTTGTTTGTGAGGGTGATGTCTTCATCGTTGTCTTTTCGAATGGAAATATTGGCGTATTCGCCAATGTCTTTTCCTTTTTTGCTAGATGTCATAAATGGCTTTCCTGGACCATTATACTTATGTCGTGGGCTTCTCTTCATACCTATAAATTTGAGCTTTGCGTATGAGAACATGACAGTTGTTTTGTCCATTTGAAAATCTGTTTATCACCATTTTCCATCCCTATTGAAGGTTTTATACATCTAGTTATCGTTATCTGTTGATTTCAGCTGGCTAATAAACTGCATATATTTATATGTATAAACTGCAATTTTTTGGTAAAGTCAATTTTCACTCAAAAACAATACAGATATATTTGCTAAATCCTAATTGTATGTATAATAATATAAAAAATGCAAACTAGGATATCATGAAGAGCCATATAAAACTTGAATCTAACGTTTTAGTTAACATATTTCTCAAAAAAAGATAGTAAAAGAAATGAATTCTAAAGTAACAAATCTGTTAATAAACACTCCTGAACTGAATAAACAAAGAAATGGTATGCGTTCAAGAACTTGTGCATAATAATCAATTTTATTGTAGCATGTACTAGTTAGATTAACATCGTGCCTGTTATAATAGAGGTGGTATAGCATTGTTCGTGGAAAGTTAGCATGCCATTTGTAGGCAAGGTTGGAGCAGATCAATCAATACTTTCCAAATATTTCAAATCACATAATAGAAAGAATTATGTTACTAAAATATCAATAAGAGTAATGAAAAAATATGAAGTGTATTTCTACAAACTGGAGTTTACTTATATTATGAAATATAGGTCAAATTACACGATTGAACTTTCCCTAACTTGATTTTTTTCTCCTTTAAGTCCATATTTATTTCTAAAACCTACCCATATATAAGTAAGTGGAAAATAGAGAGAAGGACAAATTTAACAAAAAAATTGGTGAAAAGTATGGAAAGTTTAGAACTTAGTGAGAAGACCAAATGATAGTGTAAATGAGAAAAGGTTAGTGGGGCCCCTGAAATCCACCTTTAGTGTAAATGTGTCTCTCTCCCTAATTTTGAAACTTTCCATACTTTTCACCAAAAAAATTCCAAAGTTTGTCCTTTAAAAGAAAATCCTCTATAAGTAATCCGTAAATAACTAATATAAATATTATTGAAAAACATAATTTTATATATGTGAAACAACTATAATGTGCAAATTTATGAAGTTATAGTGTCTTGCCAAAATTTAACATTGAGCTTCACCATTTGCGTACCCTTTATACCGGTAGAAACTCTAAACAAATAATAATTTCAAACTTCAAATTATTTCAGCTAGCAGAGCGATAAAGATTTAAGATATAAATCTATTGATTAGTAAGCACCTTTAAGTTGACCAGACCTTTCTGGTGGCATAACCTTTAGGCCCACTGACATAAATGGAAACTGAGGAAAATAAACACAGATGATGTATCAAGTTTCACAGTTAGAAAAGGAATCTATTTGTAACTATAATGGGAGTTCCCTTTAGTGTTAATATCTATATGTGATATTTAATGGCCTAAGGCTCAAGTAAAAAGAAGAAAATTGAAGACAAAGGAAGAAAATTTCAACAGAAAGTATACTTGATTGTAGATTTATACCCTCTATTTTAACCTGTGCTTCACACATGGATTTCTATCAAAGATTAACTAACATTGCACTGTCATTTTAGTTTAACGATAACATGATTAAGGAAAAGGATGGGTTCTTTGTATAATACTAAAATGGTTCCGTAAAAGAGCTCTGGTTCTGATTCTTCATTGATGAAGAATTAAAATCCTGAATTGTATTTGTTGATCAGTCATAGCTTCATCGCTTGAAACACCCACACACTATTCTTTGCATGAAAAAGTAGCTAAGACTAACATAAGTAACATTTTGGCACATATAATCAGTGAAGAATATCTGATTATACTGCAGACATTGGTATGACATATATATAAGACTGGTAAACTATACATTTGCACTTGAATTCTATGAAAAAATCATTTTGTACAACGGTAAAATGTCGGTGAGAATGTATGCTGAAAGGATAATGGTCAAAGAAATATGTTGTAATTTTTTTGGCTTTTATACATTGCATTTGCCAAGCAAATGAAAAGTGGAATAATATAGATGAACAATAGTGGTTACGAATGCAAGCTAAAGTTGCAACCAATCTTCATTATCAATGCATGCAATATATTTTTGATATTAGGTACTTCACATTATACCTCATTGTTTTTCCAGCAATAAATCAGAACTATTCATTCAGCTCCTTGTCCTCATCTTTTTCTAAAAGGGATAGTTGGAAACTTTGTTAAAAAGGGAACTCCTAATCACTAACTGGAGCTATACTATGGAAAGGAAACGTTTGGTGATGTATTAAGGAGAATGGTTAGTTTTTTGGAGATGACTATATGGTTTCTGTTAAGCTATGTCTATATTTCCAGTTCAATAATATTTTTTTAGTTTTTTGACCTAAACAATAATTTTACTGCAAAGGTTGGCAATAATCAACGTTAACATAATCGTATTTAAGTGGATTTTAACATTTAATTGCTGATTTTTCAAATCTATACTAACCTTATGATACCCAGGTCAAAAAACTGGGCGACATTTCTATTCATTAAAAAAAATTCTAGTCCGGATATATTCATCCAACTGACTTAGGTATATCATCAGTGCCCATATCATGTGCCAATACTAAATTTTTGTATATAAGAAATAACATTTTTAGGCAAGATTAAAATTATGGGAAGCACAGAGTTCATAATAGAGCAGCATATGTTCAACATTACAATCAATAACCATCAGTCAAACGCCGTAAGTTTAGAAATATAAACTTGTTGTTAGATCAATAAACATGATCTTCACTACTATTAAAGGTAAGATTTATGGTCTAAAAGATTTGAGTGTTTGATGCATTGAAATTCAAACGCCATAAATTTAGAAATATAAATAATATGGAGTTTATGGTCCCAATAAAATTTAAAAATAGATGGTTATTTGTTATGTATTAACAAAATTATAAAAGGAAAACAACAGTAACTGAAGTCTCTTCAGGCATTGTAATAATTATGCCATTTTATATAACCTATGTTTTTCAATATGTTTAATATTGTTCTATGCATTTCAGTTTTTCCTATGTTTGTTAAAATTTAAATAACTTACAAATAATATTTTGTAACATCAAGAGATAGTCATATTTGGAAATTTCATGTGTCCTTAATTGAGATACACAGTAACAAAATTAGTAAAATGCATAATGAAGTGATATGAATCATAAGGTGCATGAATTAATAAAAAATGAGTGTGGAAGAATCATTTTTTTCAGAACTAACATGTTCATGCATGTGCACACTGTTTCTAGTGTAGGCAAATACATGTTTAGGTATTGATGCTGAGTTCTTACGTTGATTCTACACTTTTATGCAACATCATGTTTTTAAATTAATCTATTTTGATATTTTGCAGGTTCTCCTTAATTTTATCAAAGACCATGAAGTTGGAGATCAATTTTGCATCTTTGAAGTTTAGGATCATTGAAGACATGCCTTGTTTGGTATTTTCTTTCCCATGTTCCATTTTCAGCCCTTGCTTATACACTAGAATTGTTATGCATGACGAAGACGGAAAATTATTAATACATACAGATGGAACTGGTCTTGTTTCCGAAGACATAGCAAGGAAGTGCCCTAAAAGAACTTTCAAAGGGCGTGACATGAAACTGAAACATTTAGAGGTTTGTGGTACATTGCATTTCAATCATTTATAATGTAAGAGCTTTCTTGTGTTAATTGCGTGATGTTGTCAGTATACTTATAATCTACATGCTGTTGTGGCATAAATTTCTCATTTCCACTATATTTTAATACTGATGAAAGAAGGCTTCAGTCCAAGGTATCTTTAGTGCTTTAGTACACCCAGATAGAGGGTGTGCAAGAGACTAATACATTATATTTTTTATTTAGGAACTGATCTACAATGAAGGAAGAATGACTGTGCAAGGAATAATGGCTGTGGTTGAATGCAGGAGGTGTGCAAGGAAGAATGGATGTGGTCGAATGCAAAGGTGTGTGCTGCTGTGGTCGAATATGGAGCAAAGGGATTTGTGTTAGACTGTGTTTGTGATATTAGCTGTCGATGTTCGCAAATATTTTTAGTATGTATCATTTTGGTTTGCTATAGTCATATGTATTATCAACATTTATATTTGAATTTATCATGTATGAAATATTATGGGTACATATATTTTGTAATTTGGCTTATGACTTCATTTGTGCATTTAGATTAATGTAACAAATATGGTTTTTTTTTTGAATTGTTATAATATATTATTAGAATTAGAAATTGTGAAGTTTGAATGTTGTGGCAACAAAAAGTTGCAATAGAATGTTTTGAATGTTTTTTATAGAAACAAAGCGATGCTGTAGTTAATAACATTGAATTTTCCATAGCGTGTTTTGATGCGTCATAAAAACTTTCAATGGCTTGTTCATATGTCGTAACAACAAGGAATGTCAACATATTACACCATTTAAATGATGTTTTGATGCATCATAAAAACTTTCCACAACGTGCTTCACAAGCCATGGAAAAGTTGGCACCAATATGGTCTGTTTAAGACGACAATAAAAGTATGTTTTCTATTGCAAGAATTACACGTCATAATATCTACCAGACTTTTAATAACATGTTGATATATGACGTTTATAGAATCGTCACAGAAAGTTTTTATGATGGTTTTTAAACGTAATAAAAAGGTCTTTTTGTTATAGTGGGAGCAGTTCATGTATGCAGTTATAAAATAAATAACCGTACAAAGAAAATTATAGTGAGGAGTTCTCACCTATGGTTCCACTCCACCGTTTCATTTCTGAATTTCTGAATGGCTTGGATTTGCCCGAAATTCAACGCAGTCTTTTCCACGCTGTTCATAGTAAAAATCACATTTTTATTGTGATGATTATATTTTTGAAAATCTCATCTTTTTATTTTATCCCTACATATATAAAGATCATATTTTTATAACGTTATATTATATATAAAAATCATATCTTCATAACGCTACATGTATAAAAATTATATTTTTATAATATCGCTACATAAATAAAAATCATATTTTTGTACCGCTACTTCATTATAAAAATTATATTTTTATATCGCTACTGTACACATAAAAATCATATTTTTAAATGCTACCTTTAAAATAAAAATCACATTTTTATTTGTTCACTTTCAATATAAAAATCATATTTTTATATCATTTTTATACATATAAAAATCTCATTCTTTGTTCATATAAAAATCTCATGTCTTTGTTCATATAAAAGATCATGTCTTTGTTCATAAAAAAAATCATATCTTTGTTCATATAAAAAATCATGTCTTTCTAGAAATAAAAATCTCATCTTTTTAAATATTAAAATCATATCTTTTCATGAATAAAAATCGTATCTTTTCATGAATAAAAATCGTATTTTTAACTAACTAAAAATCATATTTTTAACTAACTAAAAATCATAAAAACTTACATTTTTTTTCGTCGAAGAAAACCCTAGATTGCCTCCACCATTTTCTGATTTCCAGGTGAAGGCTGAGCATCCTGATTCTCGCATGATTGGGGGGATTCGCTGGTTGAATCAAAGAAGGGGGAAAGGGTTTTCGGTGGCACAGGGGGGGTGCAGTGATGGCGCAGGGATCTAGTGGGTCGGGGGAGGTGGTGGGGTGGTCCAATCGGCAGGCAGCGGGTGCGGTTGAGGGCGGGGTCGCTGGTGCTCGCGATTTACAGAGGTGGAAAGGGGAAAGGAGGCGGAAACGAGGAGGGGGAGGGGGAAGAGAATGGCGGTGGTTGGCCTGCGCGGTGGAGGGCGTTCTCGAGATGGGGGAACGGAGGTGATGGGTCGCGGTCACGAGATGGAGGAAGGAGGAGGAGGGAGGAGCGTTTTTTTTTTCTTCAGAAAAGAGGAAAGCTATTGATCGAAGAAAATGAAGTAGAGGGGGGTAAAGTGGAAAAGGTTTTATATTTTATATTATTTTAATTTAATTTAATTTGTTCAAATCGGTTGACTTTTTATTGGAACTCCAAACGAGACCCAATGACTGTCGCTCCTAGCTAATTACCCCAATTCCGAACACAAGGGGATATGTCCGGTAAGCCAATTCGACTTTTTTGATCAGTTTTCATCAAAATCAAAATATAAATCTATATATTGAATTTGAACGCACATTTCAATTTACCAGGGCCACATACGGACCCCATAAATTCCAGAAAAATAAATCTGGCAATGTTTTGACGGTACGGTCCTAACAAAACTAATTTCGTCAAATTTGAAGACTGTTTGATCACGGAATCCAATCTCATAAATCTCTAGTTAGTTTCCGTATAATCACGGTGTGTTCTATTCAGGCCATTAAATCTTTAATTAGATTTGAACGTGAAATGGTAATTAATATTTACCGATAACATTATGGTGTTAGATATGGAGTATTACTAGTTCTTGTTGTAGGTCCTATGTGGGCTGGGTACGCATGATAGGGGGTTCTCGCTTCACGGTTTGGTGGCGAACGGGAGACTCTTACCCCTACATGTCCCTTTTGAGGGTTGGTTGCTGTGTGCTATAGTCGAGAGGCTGGCCGTAAAACAAGTGATACTGGGGGACCAGGTGGAAGCCACGGTGGGTTTTACCTGCTGCTTAGGGGGATGAAGGGATGGTTGCAAAGCCTACCGAATTTCGTCGGCTGCTTCATTTGGTATCAGAGCTTTGGTTTACAGAGCTCGAGAACAAGACACATTAGAACCAAACGAAAGAATTCATCAGAGATTGGATTAGTAATGTCCAATGAAAATGACTCATTAGAGTTGGGATCATTAGTATTCTAGAATGAGTCGGAAGAGTGTTGTTTTTCAAATAAATTGAAAACAAACTTTGTCTTGAAAATTTAAACCATATTATTCGTATTTGAATATTTATTTTAGATTGATTTTGGACAATCGAGTATATGGAGATTTTGAATATACGTGTAATTAACGTGTATTCGAAGCCTCAAATATACTGAATAGATATAGAGTCACAATCTAATCGCCCGGGGATAATTCTGATGATGCCCGGGCATCATCAGCATTTGTGTTCAAGTTTTGAAAGTGGGGTACTATATGATTCCAATTGACTGGTGTGAGAACTAAAACTAGATAGGGTTATTGTTGTGATTTGGCATCAAAAACATGATTTTGTGTATATATACCAAAGTTATGCATTTGAAAATTTAATCAACTAATTGATTGTTGGTTGTATCGAATGATTATTAGTTTGATTGATATAAAATGTTGGAATAATAATACCAATAAGAGAAAAGTAGCAAAATCATGTCAAATATGAAACTGAATTGAAAATTGTTTGAAATTGCATACGTTTACATGCATATATATTGAACAGGTCATAGCAAGGAGGCTAGAGAAGAGGAATAAAATTGTATGCCCGACAAATAGGTACATGGTTACTAATTTCTCGGGTTTGGATGATTTTATGAGCCGTTAGCGTTTTCTTTTTCTTTTTGAGATGAGAGGGCCTATGTGGCAGTTTGAGGATTTTCCCGATGCTTCCCGTACAAAGGAGGTTATGGCGAAATTTTTCGAAAATTTAGAGTGTTAGCCAAATTTTTGAAGAATTCGAAAATTCTTAGAAACTGAAAAGTTGAAGAATGAAAGCCAAACTGAAAGTTGAGTTGGTTAGTGAAACAACTTTCAGCTCCGTTCCTTTTCGAGGACGAAAAGATTTTCAGTGGGGGAGATTGTAACAACCCGGAAAATCAGAACCAATTTAAAATTTTTATTTTGGCAATTTTAATGAATTTTTGATATTTAAAATGATTTATTTTAAATAATAACGACTAGTTTGGAAAACCTTAATATGGTTTGAAATGATATCCAAAGGAAGATTAAAGGATAAATTTAAAAGAATTTATCTTTGATAAAATTAATGGGAACCTTTCCCTAAGAATGTGAATATTTGAATAAAGAATATTCTAGATTGGAATGAGGTGTATGTTTTGTTTATATCACTTGATTATAATATATACGCGAGTTATTCGGAAAGGCCGGGTTTATACCCATTCTGAATAATTGTTTCGATGATAAGTCGATGAAAAAGACGGTGGTTGAAGACCGGAGGTCTTCACATCGTTTGGATGATTGTTGATGTCTTGATTAGGCAGTACACCCAAGGCAAAGTAATAAGTGGTGATCGTCCAGACGTACTTGGAGATCGACCGGATATTCAAGAGCCTCTCTCCTGTATTGGACATATGGGACGAGGAATAAGGTGCCTCCGGTTTCGTTCAAACACAGAACGGACTTGTAAGTTGACTGAGTGTCTGATATTGGATTTTATTCTGTGCTAATCGATCTCTATTAAATATACATCTGCCAGGTGAAGGAGAATTTATTCTCTTACTTCACCCTTCTCTGAGACGTACGAGATCAAAGGTTGTATATCGATAGACATCAGTCGCATGGCGTGAATTGCCTGTGTGGCATGCCTGAGTGGCAAATGATCAAGGCTTCTGTTGAAAAGCAGAGTCTTGTGGTTGATGATCAAAGCATAGCTTTAATATAGCGCCGCTTTGTGTATAGCGTTAATTCGTGAGCTTCACTTCCCGGTATGAACCAGAAATGGGAGAGGATCTAGGGAGAACATGCGTTTCTTTCTAGTTATCGGTGGTGTTAGGGTTTTACATGCCCTGGCATTTATATATTTTTACTTATGTGGTTGTTGGAATACGAGGCGCCTCGGTTATATCGGTCACTTCGGTGCCGATGGATGGTTTGTTCGGTATAGGACCAGTTTACGCCCCATAAGGCGGGGAGACGTATTGTTCAGGGAATTATTAATCCACTTCATGTGTACCGGCCCTGTGGCTTCTAAGGGCTCACCTGGGTCTGAGTCCTTAGGCACGGGCTAGAGTGTCTCGAAGCGGTAAGCACGATCCCTTGCCTTGGTTCATGATGGAAATCCAATTTCCAAATACGACATTGCGGTTTTAATTATAGAACTAGTATGGCGACATAGTAGCATGAGATGCTATGCCGTCTATGATTGATACATTTATATTTGAAGTTGTTTTCTTCACTTATAGTAATAATAAAAGATTAAATTTCGCGTATCAAGCATTATTTGGCTATTATAAGGGAAAACCCTATCCTCCGGCTGCGTTGCATTGTGTGATGGGACCTGGGTCTTATAATAGCTTCATTGTTCTTTATTTAGCATTGCGCTGATGGTTTTATGCACTGGTATTCTTGGGAGGAAACACGTTCCGTGTTATACGGCGTGCTCCCTTGATTTACCTAACTTTAAAATAAAGATTAATAACTGTTTTAGTTCTCACACTAGTCACATGACTGGCCTGGAGTTTATTGTTTTAACCTAAACTTTGGGTTCCCCTATTTTCCACACGGGCAGCTAGTAGTTGGGTTTTGCAGATATTATATTCATAAGATTATGGTTTATAGCTGAAGGGATATTCGGAAAGCTCTGTATCCATGTATTGTTTTCAGTTGTGTTTTGATTATTTTTCCACTGCTAATGTAATTTAAATCTCTGATATATATCTGATGTATATTATTCATTTATACTCTGTTATATTCTTGTATTCTGATGGAATTGTTGTAATAAGCAATGAAATGTTCTTCTGTTTGTGTTCTGATTTGTCGTGTTCTCAAAGCAATCCGGGATTTCCTTTACAGGAAGTTCGGGTCATCTCATCGCCATTTCCAATTTATTTTATAATTAAAATAAATATTTATATTCTAACATCGATTCAAATAAATATATACGTTCTAATACTATTCAAAATATATTTCTGGTCGTTATTATTTAAAATAAATCATTTTAAATATTCAAAATTCATAAAAATTGCCAAAATAAAATTTTTAAATTGGTTCTGATTTTCCGAGTTGTTACATTCTCCCCCACTTAAAATCTTTTCGTCCTCGAAAAGGAACAGAGCTGAAAGTTGTTTAACTAATCAACTCAACTTTCAGTTTGGCTTTCATTCTTCAACTTTTCAGTTTCTAAGAATTTTCCAAATCTTCAAAAATTTGGCTAACACCCTAAATTTTCGAAAAATTTCGCCATAACCTCCTTTGTACGAGGAGCACCGGGAAAATCCCCAAACTGCCACACAGGCCCTCTCATCTCAAAAAGAAAAAGAAAAAGCCAATCGGCTTGTATTCAACATCAAATTCTGAAATCAACAAATACCGTATTGGAAATAACGATATATATCTTCCAAATTCCCATAACAATATCCGTATAATAACGAAATCCAATATCGAAATATTCCAAAGATAATTTCGATTCAAATCCATTCCAATTCATATATTGGAAATTCTGGTTATTTTTAAAACCACTTCAAATCCAATTTATTTATTTAAAAATAATTGGATTATAATTCTAGTTCATAACTAGTTCATTTCGATAAAAATATATTTTTCTCTTTCCAAATGTGGAATTTTTCATCCCAATTCTTTCTAAATCATTTATTATGATTTTACACAAATTATTAATATTTTTAATAATTTTATCAAGGCCCGTACAGTCGATTTCCATAAACGGTCGTCGTACTGCACTTACAGCGACCTTTTTCAAATTTGATTTGGACATAATTCCAAATCCAACCGTTAGATTTCAAATCTCTAATATTTGTTATTTTACAATATTACTTCTTTCTGAACTGGAATCAAACACGGTCAATCACCATATAATGTTGTTTATATGGATTTCACACAACACATGTATACAACTGCCATGATAAACAATCAACCATCATTCAAAGTGCATTCTACACTGTATAAGCATTAAATATAAATATTTAATGCTTACAACAGTCTTTCAACCTATCGGTTGACATACAACTAAACAGTTGGGAATAGTGTACGTCAAATATCATCCGAACACCCGTGTGGGGTTTCAATCCACAAACACAGAATTTGTTTGTGCAGTTGGGTTCGTATATACAGCGTAATGAAAGAAGGAGCGGCCGTTTTTTTTCAACCTCTAATCAATGTAATTAGTGCATTAAAAATTATTTAGTTATACAATGTATTAAAATCCGTATTTTTGTCATATGAAATCAGAAATCAGTGAAACGAGTTGCGTTGCACTCGTGACAATGAACGCTACAACATGGAACTGACCAGAACGGAAACGAAGCTGATTTGAATTATAGACAAATCCGAACTATTCAGAAAAAAATCAGAATAAAACACTGGAGGAGTGGAACCAAATGTGAGAATTTCTCACTAAAATTATTTCCGTACAGTTATTTATTTTATAACTGCTTATATGAACTGCTCCCCATCGTCCAAAGACCATGGACGACTTATTTGATTGTATTTTGTTGTGAAAATTGATTGTGATGTGAAATGGACTGTATAAAATATTCATGTGTTGAATAAAAATATTTGAATAATAAAAATATCATTTTTATTGTATAAATGAACTGGATAAAATATTCATGTGTTGAAATAAATATTTTAGAGTTAAAAATATAATTTCTAACGTGTACATTAATAAATAATTATTCATTTACAAATCGAACGATTTGTTTATGTACACCTATTTGACTGATATGGATTAGGACGATATATTTTACACATCGCCCAACTGCACAAATAAATCCGTGTTTGCTGATTGAAACCCCACACGGGTGTTAGTATGATATTTGATGTACACTAATCCCAATTGTTTAGTGGTATGTCGATCGTTAGGTTGACAGACTGTGTAAGCGTGAATTATTTATATTTGACGCTTATGCAGTTGTGCAATGCACTTTGGATGATGGTTGACCGTGTTTGATTATTGTTGTGTACACATGTGTATGAAATCCATATAAATAAAATTATATGGTAATTGATTGTGTCTGATTCCAGTTTAGAAAGAAAAGAATATTTTAAAATAACAAATATTTCAAAATAATGAATATTTTAAAATAATATTCAATAATGGATCAGAATCTGAATTTGATGTCTGATTTGGGATGGACAGGAATATATTTAAATATATAAAGCCTTGTTGATTAGATTAACGCCATTTTGACGTGAACGATATTTATATCGATTTTATTCATTTTTATAATGAATATCGAAAAGGAAGTGATTTCAAAATATAATGTTTTGAAAATATTATCATTTATATATTAATGATATGGAATATTCAATTTTGATTTTAAATTAAATATGAAGTTGAAATCGTTTTGAAAACGAAGTTGAAATGATTTATAAAATACGTTTTAAAATGGAAATCGACGAAATATATATAATATTATATATATATATATATGCCTGAATAGAACGCGCCGTGCAGCGGCAGTTCGCGAATTTCGATCATTGACCTCGAATGGACATTACGGGGGATCCGACCATCGGATTCTCCTAAAACAAGAACCTTGGGTTCGTATCGAAAAGAACTTTCCAATGAATATGAGAGATTTGAAATCTAACGGTTGAATTTGGAATTATGTCCAAATCAAATTTAAGAATCTTGGGAGCAAGTTAAGGAACTCCATTGCATGCACTATGACTTGGAAGGATGGTGTGATATAATATATTGAATAGGAACATGCGATATATTGCATTCAGAATGCTAGATAATGAACTCAGCTCGCTAGGCACTATTAAAGATGAGTAAATGCAACTGTCAGTAGACCTCCTTAGTCTACTAGAAAAGGAGCTCACCAGCAACTCTGCATTTTCATGCATTATTTTCACTGCTACTCATGGAGTCATGCTTAGGTGGATGATATGTTGGTGGATCTAGGCGTAGGGGTCAGATGATATATGCATTTCCTTTTTTTGGATAACTCCTATGTTTTGATAACCAAACAAATAATTTTTACAACGCTGCGACGATTTACTCCATAACTAAACCCATTTCACAGTGTATTGTGGTATTTATGGTCCCATAAAAAGAATGAAACCAAAGAAATTGCCTGTTATTTCACTATTTACATGTAAGTCACTCCATTTTACTTGGAATTTGTTGGAGGAGGTTGGGAATTAGCTTCTAAGTTTTGAAGTTCCAATGCCAACTGGATTCTTCTTACTTTTAAAAAATGGAGTCGATTTGTTAGTTTGACTAGCGCTAATGATGATGGAGGTTTTCATCCTCGGGCTGAGCAGAACTAGTTGGTTTTTTACTACTATTAGTTCGATGAGATGATCCCTTTGGAGCATGATTTCGAGGTAATGCTACAGACTCATCCATCTGTGGTGGATGGTCATCATTTTCTTTAATCTTGCTTTTATTTGTTGGTTCCCTTGGTAATTTATGGGAATGCTTCAAATCTTCAAGCGTTAATGAATTCAATTTATGTGCTTTATGTATGCATCGTCCATGTTTACTTCAAATTTAGGGTTATATAGACTAAGACTTGGAAACCCCTTTGGATTGTACTTATTGGAAGCAGATTCATAGCCAACTGGCTCCTTGTTTGTTGAAGAGCTTGAATTATTTTCTCCAGAAGCAAGGTTCTCTCTTGGTACCAAATTATTGGCTGTTGGCTAATACTTATTTACTGAATTAGTGGCATTAAATGTGACTTTGGGTGCATTGGTTGCTGCACAATTATCGGCATACTCGTGAGAGGAGGAATATGAGTTATGATCCTCTTCCTCATGATTTGACTTCACTATTTTTAAGAATCATAAATTTAAATGTTTTTCCATGGTTTCACATTGACACAAATACCTCTGTTTAAAACAGGTAATTGCCCAGGTGCTTTTGGCTTCATCATTGTATTGTGTCACATTTATTTCTCTTCACTGGGCATCTAGCACAGCTTCCAACGGGAATTTGTGACAATTTCGGTAATAGCTTGCAAATTTGGTTTCATTTTAGTTACAGTTGAATCATTCGTACAGATCTGGTTTCATGTTAAATCGAAGTTCTTTGGTTTCTTTTTAAAATCCACTCAAATTTGAAATAAAATTACATTTTAGAAAATTTATTTTATTTGTAAGAGAAAACAAGATTTTAGGTGAATATTTCATGGGTTACAAAAGATTTCGGTGCTTTACTTCTGTAAGTGTTCCGTTTTTCCATCAATATTATATTGATACTTGAACTTGGATGACTTGGTTATTGGTATTTAGTATTATACTGACAAGTACATATTTATATATTTTTAATTGGATTGACTTTTCCATGCGTTTTCTCATATTTTAAAGCTTATTGTACAAATGAACATCGGGAAACACTTTCCACTTATTTGTTTATATTTTTGTCAAGATTGATGACGCATGGATAGGTAATTGATTGCTAACGAGTGAACCATAAGTTCACTCATCCAGCCCATTTCTTGGCTATACGACAATTTCTATAGAAAATTCTCATTTTGTTAAGTATGTATGACTAAACTAGTTTTTTTTCCTTTCTGAGATATACTTATAACCGTACTATATCATTTTGTAAACAACTGTGTAATAATATATTTTAGTATAATTCACTTAATATGGGTGTTCCCTAGAGGTTACCGCCTTATACTCATCTATATGAAAATGGTATGTCTTTTCATGAAGAACATTGGAAAAAGTCTGAATAACAAGATGTTCGATTCTGAGTTATCTTGTAAAATGCAATTCTCTTTTACTTCCGTGGTGAGGAATCACCTTGGTAATTAATCAACTCTGGTTGTGAATTTCTTAGTAATTTGCAATAAAGTGATTTTAAATTGGAATTTATACCAAATTAAATTAAATAGAAATTATAACTAAGGGAGATAAAGGTTGAAAAATTACTTTATATATATATTTATTTATATTTACACTTATATTTATATTAATAGTTCAGGCCTACAAGTCTTAGGTTAAAATGAACTTCTAAGCTCTTCTTTGGGGATTCACATAAGCTACTTATTTAATTTCCTTTTAGCTCCCTCTTGAAGTTAAAATTAAATAAAAGCCAACTTTCCTTTAAAAAAACTCAAAATTCAATAAATTACAGGAAATTCCAAATTTGAAGAGGACGACATAAGCTATAGGTCGTGAGTCAACTATGCTAATTAAACTATGTTTAGCCGTCTAATTGATGACTGGTCTATGTTGAGTTTATATTTATACTTAATATCTTGGTTTTCTCTGGGCGTCTTTTTGCCAAATTGAACTGACTATGGTATGTATGTGTGTATATTTATCTATGTGCTGATATGTATAAATGTGTACATGTAGTGTTGTGTTTGTCATTGTTGAGTGTTAGTTACTATTACATGTTAACTTTTTCATTGATGTGAAATAAGTGATGGAAAAATCAGTTTATCGACCATAAAAATTTAAAATAGCCGATTATAAAAAATGTACATGTGTTATAATAGTTTTATAACAAAAGTTCTCGATATTGTAGCATTTATACACTTTAAATACAAAGCATACTGCATTGCTCCTAGTCTTCCTTGTTGACCTAGTTTCACTCAAGTTTTTTCCGACTTAGGAACACGGCTAGTGGCATTTGGTTAGTTGGATCCATTATCACTTTGACATAGTTGCGACTTGGTTAGTTGCATGATTATCTGGAATGCAGAGCTTGCAGTTGGTAACATAGTGAGGCGTGTTTTACATATCATTAGAGAGGCGGATCTTTCTTCAACAACAACTACAATAGTGGGATTAATTTAGAAAGATACGATGGCACTAAGGCCAGAAACCAAGATCATCCTGTGTTGTCTATTGTAGCTCTTGCAGCAATTGCGGGGAACACGCTATGAGCCTCATCTCTACAAACTCTTCTAGAAGATTTACCTAACCACGTGGCTCCTCAAATTGATTCAGGAGGCTATTCTGCGAAAGAGCATATGTAAGCCTTGAATTGTCTTACCTTGTCTCATCTTTTTAGTAGATTGTTAAGATTGCAATGATAAATTGATCATTTGTTTGAATTTTTTTTCTACATTAGATTAAACTAGTCCTTTTCTCATAGTAGTTTAACCTACTAATTTGACCAATTGCCACTCATTTTAACGGTAACAGATTACTTGCCTCTAAAAGATAGGCAGAACTCTCATGGTAACTTTCTTTGGGCCGCTCTTTGATGTAATGGTTAATACACAAGCTGTTTTGAATTCGTTGAACATTCACTTTTATAGAGCTTTGTTAGCATTTGAAAAAACGGATACCTATGTTATACACAGTGCTACATTAATAAAACAACAGGGTATCAAAACATCTAATCTACTTGGTGTCAAATTATTTTCTATTTTTTTCATTATATTGTGTATTGTTGCGGTTAGCTAGTAGTTTTGGTTTTTGCAGATATTATATTCACAGGATCCTAGTTTACAGCTGGAGCTATATTCGAAACACTCTGTATCCGTGTATTTCTTTCAGTTGTGTTATGTATTATTTTTCCACTGCTATGTATTTAAATGTAATTTAAATCTCTGATATTTTCTGTTGTATATTATTTATTCATACTCTGTTATATTTTTGTACTCTGATATAAATTATTGTAATAACACTACAAAAAAAAGGGCAATTTTCTAACCGAAAATTCCCTACGCCATCTCCACGCCGCGTAGGCGCGGCGTAGGGAAGACGTAAAAATATGGAAAGAGGTAGGCATAGCGTAGGGAATTCTTACTCATTACCTACGTCATTTAAACACGTTGGAATTTAATTAAAACAGTCCAATATACAACCGCACAGGGTTAACTAAAACAGTCGCTTCCCTCTGTTTCCATCGCGTGTAATCTCAGATTAAAGAGGAAAAAAGAAAACCCTAAAACTTCTCCACCGCAACTCCACTTCAATCGCACCTCCGATTCAACCGCGCCTCCTGCCTTCTCAACTCGCGCCGCCGCCTCCTGCCTTCTCAACTCGCGCCGCCACCCCTCTGTCTTTCTCTCCTCGCGTTGTATCTTCGTAAAAGACCGGTTTTCAGAGGTAACAAAACTGTATATCGATTTACCATGCCCTAAAATTGTAGTGGCTGCTATTTAACTTTTTTGTTCCTTTCCATTTTCGGTTTTGAGCTATTTTATTTTACTTTTAGAAACATGTTTAGTCTAATATTCTAAAAGGATTTCTTTTAAAAATGGAAATTGAACTCATATTTTGATTTTCTTGCCTTTTAATATAGTACTCCTAATTTCATATTTGAGTGTTAAAAATAACATTGTGCCTACGTTAAACTGAAATAAGGGGTCAAGCAGAAGAGGAATTTAAAGCAGAGGTGGAAGTGATTGGCCGGGTCAGACACAAACATCTTGTCAAACTACTTGGATATTGTGTTGAAGATGAATGCAGGTTAATTGCTTGAACATCTGCCTTGTTTTCATTATCTATTTTCATCTACTGTAACAAGTGCAATAATTAAATAGGAACTTAGTTTATATGCATTTTCTTGTTAGAATGCTTGTTTATTCGTATGTCGATAATGGCAATTTGGACCAATGGCTTCATGTTAATGTAGTAGGAGATGACAGCCCCTTACATGGAATATTAGAATGCATATTATTTTAGGTGTCGCAAAAGGTTAAAAATTATACTCCATTAAGTAATTCAACTTTTTATTTTGCGTTCTCCTTCTATCTATGAATTCTAATTTGCTTTGCAGCTTAGCTTATCTCCACGAGGGGCTTGCTAGACACTTGGACTCTAGGGTGTCTCATATTAAGACTCGTGTTATGGGAACATTCGGGTAAGTTTGTCAATATTTCGTCCACTTATTAAGTATTTAATTTTAAGAGTGCAGATCTATTGAAACATATACTAGCTCTTACATGTCCTTAATTTATCGACAGCTATGTTGCACCAGAGTATGCTTGCACTGGAATGCTGAATGTGAAAAGTGATGTATATAGCTTTGGCGTGCTCATTATGGAGATTATATCTGGAAGAACCCCTATGGACTGAAGACCACGAGATCAGGTATCTCTTCTTTACATGCATAATTTTTTTTAATGTAGTATTTGTTCCTTATTGAGCTTAAGGCTCAGTTTCGGCTGTGAGCCGAGTTGCTGTGCAACTTACAAATTTTCATTTGCTACCTTTTTACATCTATAAACAAACTACAAATTCAATTTATCAAAGAAACTGGTAATGGGTAATAAACTTGCACTGATGAAAAAGATGATCTCATTCATTAGTTAGATCAAAAATCAATTTTTTTCATTGTTTCAGTTCAATGTGGAAATCAACATCAAAATGTGAATGAAATCTCCATGTTACTAATAACTAGATAAAAATATTGTTATAATTTTCAAACAAATTATTAATAAAAATAAAAGAGGTGGAATTATTTGTTCCATAAAAATATGTTTATAGCCAAGATAACATTTAGAGATGATAAAATATAACTTCCGTTACAAATATTGATTTAGAGTTGGATTTGTAATTAAGCTAGATGCAATAAATGTAAATTGGCTGTTGAATGAAATACTATAACATTCTATATGATATTAGCTATGAACTTGCAATATGTTAACATGATATACAGTTGAAGTAATATTATAATATGTACATTATTTCAAACACATTAAAGAACATCATCTGATGCAAGCATGAATTCTTGAACATAAATATAGTAGCAGCAACACATTATTTTTGCCCGAGACATTTCCGCTCCATCAGAATGATTATTAATAAGGCACTGTTGGTTTTTTTGTTGCCCCAACCGGATATTGCGGTCTTTTGGGCATCAACTACCAAATGATGGTATACTGGACAAAAGATATTATACAGGTCTTTGTAAGGTTGCAAATAAATAACACTTGTTTTGTTTAGGAATTAGAACTGCAAGTTATCCTTATTCTAATACCACATAGTCTCATGTAAAAAAAAAAAGATTTTGGAACATTACTAGCAAGCCACGCTCCCATAAACTGGTAAGGTCGAGAGTAGAGTCAGGAATGACATTGCTTATAAGAAGAAACAACAATGCTAGCAAAGTATGATAATAAACATTAATTTGGTAGTTTATACCATGATAATTATATAAATCAAATGGACACTAATGAACTTCACAGAATAAACTATCCAATACCATTTGTGATTATAAGTGAAAGTGAATATGGTCCCAAACTAAATGAGGTTCGCTTAATATATCAGTAATATATGAGTTTGGCAATAGGACTATTATAAGTCCATATTCACTACGGTAAACTAATGGATTAGTACCTATGCCTTTATATATATGTGTTTGACATGAACAGTGTTTGCGCATCAGCGAGAGCCGCAGTGCAAACTAGCGAGAGTTGCAGTGCAAACAGCAGCGAGAGCTGCTGTGCACAGCAGCTCGGGTTGTTGTTGCACAGCATAGCTGCTGTGCACAGCAACTTGTGCACAGCAGCTCGAGCTGTTGTGCAAACAACAGCTCTAGCTGATGTTGCACAGCAACCCGGGCTGCTGTGCAAACAGCAACTCGGGCTGCTGTTGCACAGCAGCGAGTTGCTGTGCACAACAACTCAAGTTGTTGTTTCACAGCAACTTGCTGTTTTCACAGCAACTCGAGTTGCTGTGCAACAGCAACCCGAGTTGTTGTCGCTGAGCCTTAAAAGGCTCAGCGGAAACTGAGCAATTTCGGCTCAGTTTCGCTGAGCCCTAAGCTCAGTTCCGCAAAACTGAAAATTTTACTTGATTGTAATATGAAATATATTCATTGTACTAATTGGGTTAAAAAATTTATGTGCAGATATACAAAGACAATACATACACCGTTAAGTTTGGAGCTACAGATGATACAGAAAAGCTTGTGAATGAAGTAGAAGAGTTAAGAGATAAAAATCAAGAAATGAGTGTCACTATTAGCAAACTACAAGAGCAAATGAGTTCTGTACAAGAGTTTTTACAAGGGTTACGACGAGAGCAAGAATTGCAAATATGACGTACGACGTACTTTATGAATTAATCTTATTTTGGTAGTGAGTTTGATGTTCTATTTGTGTAAGGTACATTATACGATGTTTGAATTAGATGAGACGATCATGTAGCAACTTTATTTTATTGTTTGTTGGACATGATTTGTTTTAAATATATTTGTAGCAAGTTTATGGTAATTCGACCATGAAATTCATTTTACATCATTGTTTTTATTGATATATATTGCTATGATTTTGCATATGTTCGGTTTTGTTATGATTTGTGGTAGATGAAGATAATTATAAAACTACCATATTGATTTTTAGTGTACGGAGGATGCGTAGGGAAGGGGTAAGGATGTATATGAAACTTGGCGTAGGGAACCTGGCGTAGGTATGGCGTAGGGAATTTGGCGTAGGTATGGCGTAGGGAATTTGGCGTAGGGAAATATTTACGACGAGTTGTTTTCCGACTTCCTTGTTGGCATAGGTATGGCGTAGGGAAATTCGATTTCCTACGCCATCCCTACACCAAATTGGCGTATGGAATTCAGAATTTTTTTGTAGTGTAAACAATGAAATGTTTTTCTGTTTGTGTTCTGATTTGTCGTGTTTTCAACTCAATCTGGGCTTTCCCTTACGGGCAAGTTTGGGTCGTTTCAGTTGTACCAAGTTGGTTATTTAATAGATTAAAACAATATGAAAGTTTATTAGTTCTTTTTTTATCATTACCAAGAATCCTTTTTTAATCATTACCAAGAATCCTGGGAGCAAGTTAAGGAACTCCATTGCATGCATTGTGAGTTGGAAGGATGGTGTGATATAATATACTATTGAATAGGAACAGACGATACATTGCATTCAGAATGCTAGATAATGAACTCAGCTAGCTAGGCACAGTTGAAGTTGAGTAAATGCAACTGTCAATTAATAGACCTCCTTAGTCTACTAAAAAATGAGCTCACCAACAAGTCTGCATTTCCATGTACTATTTTCACTGCTACTCATGCCTAGGTGGATGATATGTCAGCGGATATAGGGGTTACATGATACGTGTATTACCTTTTTTAGGACGACTAGTATGTTTTGATACCCAAACGAATAATTTTTACAACGCTGCGATGATTCAATCCATAACTAAACCCATTTCATAGTGTATTACAGTATTTACTAGTCCCAAAAAAATGAAACCAAAAAAAAAAAAAAAAAAAAAAAAAAAAATGCCTGTGATTTCACTGTTTACATGTAAGCCCAGGCACAATTGAAGTTGAGTAAATGCAACTGTCAATAGACCTCCTTAGTCTATTAGAAAATGATCTCACCAGCAAGTCTGCATTCCATGCATTATTTTCCCTGCTACTCATGCTTAGGTGGTTGATATGTTAGTGGATCTAAACATAGGGGTCAGATGATATGTGCATTACCTTTTTTTAGGGCAACTCGTATGTTTTGATACCCAAATAAATAATTTTTACAACGCTGCAACGAATTTAATCCATAACCAAACCCATTTCACAGTGTATTACGGTATTTACTAGTCCCAAAAAAAATGAAACTAAAGAAATTGCTTACGATTTCACTATTTACGTAAGCAACTCCATTTTACTTGGAATTCATTGGAGGAAACTGGGAATTAACATCTAGGTTTTGAAGTTCCTGTGCTCGTTGGATTCTTCTTTCTTTAAGAAAATGGAGTCGATTTGTTAGTCTGACCAACGCTGATGATGATGGAGGATTTTCATCCTCAGACCGAGTAGAACTAGTTGGCTATTTACTACTATTAGTTTGATGAGATGATCTCTTTGGAGCATAATTTCGAGACAATGATGCAGACTTATCCATCTGTGGTGGATGGTCATCGTTTTCTTTAATCTTGCTTTTATTTGTTGGTTGCCTTGGTAATTTATGGGAATGCTTCATGTCTCAAAACATTGATGAATTTAATTTATGGGCTTTAAGGTATGCAGCATCCATGTTTACTTAAATTTTAGGGTTATCTAGACTAAGACTTGGAAACCCCTTTGGATTGTGCTCATTGGAAGCAGATTCATAGCCAACTGGCTCCTTATTTGTTGAAGAGTTTAAATGATTTGCTCCAGAAGCAGGGTTCTCTCTTGGTACCAAATTATTGGCTCTTGGCTAATATTATTTACTGAATTAGTGGCATTAGATGTGACTTTAAGTGCCTTGGTTTCTGCACTGTTATCGATATACACGTGAGGGGAGGAATATGAATTATGGTCCTCTTCCTCGTGATTTGACTTTGCTATTTTTAAGAATCGATAAATTTAAATGTTTGTTCATGGTTTTTGCATTAACACAAATACCTTTATTTATAACTGGTAATAGCCCAGGTGACTTTTGCTTCATCGTTGTATTATGGAGACAAATTACATTTATTTCTCTTTATTGGGCATCCAACACAGCTTCTAAAGGGAATTTGTGAGAATTTAGGTAATAGCTTGCAGATTTGGTTTCATTTTGGTTATAATTGAATCATTCTTACAGATTTGGTTTCATGTTAAATCGAAGTTCTTTGGTTGCTTCTTAAAATCCACCCGAATTTGAAATAAAATTTGGAAAATTTATTTTATTTATAAGAGAAAACAAGATTTTAGGTGAATATTTCATGGGTTACAAAAGATTTAGTTGCTTTACTTCCGTAGGTGTTCTGTTTCACCATCGATATTAATCTGATACTTGAACTTGGATGACCTGGTTATTGGCATTTGGCACGTTTATGATTATATCCATAATCTGGACATTGTGAAGTACTTGCGTAAACAACCAAATGTCCAGTAACATTGATAAACCTAAAAATAGTTGAGGAACCATATAACTGAATTTAAAAAATATTAGTACAGTTGAAGCAATGTTAGTTATGTGTACTGCAGGACTTCAAAAGATGTTGATATGGGCAAAAATGAATTAAAAAAAACACCAGTGTAGTTGAAGCAATATTATTGAATTAAATTCATTTTAATTTTAGCAGTTGCAAAATAAAGTATGCTAAAAGGTTTTAAATCTAAACAGCAATATTGAATCCAGTTCAGATCATAATCCAAACTTTCATTAATGAAGATAATATCAAAATAGGCACAATGCAAAACCACTAATATTACACTATTTGCGAAAATAGAAAACAACCGTGCAAAACAATAGGTAGATTTAAAAAAAAAAAAAAAAAAAAAAAATGAAATCTTAATCAAACAGGGGAACTAACTTCTATCTAATGAGCTTCAACATGTACATGGGTTAGTTTTCATTAGAAGCACACTTTATGATCTCCAAACAGAACATGTTTGTGCACAGAATGACCATTTATATGCATAAACTCAAATTAAAGAGGAGGCAGTTGATGAGAGTGGTCTGTTTTGTTGAAGAAGGTAAAATATGGTGAAACGAAATCTAATGCTTATTTAAACACTAGTATATTACTCATGACTATGCACATTACGTAGGTGGATATGAAATCAATTGCGGATGGAGATACAATCACAGTCTACGTGGATACTGTCAATCCAAGGGAATCATCAATGGTCCTCCTGAAGTTCATAAAGCTGCAGTTTCAAGAGCTAGGGCTAGAGCAGTAAAAGACTACAAGACTGCAGATGATCTTCATAAAAGCAACGTTGATGCTGGATATAGGCTTCTAACATAGCAGAAGTACTTTCCTGTTTTTCCTTTTCAAGAATAACATGAAATTAAATTTGTAAAGAAATACATAATAAGACTCGAGTATGGGCTACATTTCAGTTGACGACTGATTATATTAAATATTTTTTAAGAGAAGAAGGAGGAATTTTTGAGAGGATTATTTTAATGGAGAGGAAATTTTCATTGTTTTTCTTTTAATTACAAATTTTTATTACATTCATGCATCAACTTTATTACCTTGCTTTTATAATGCATTGCATTCTCTAGAATATTCTAGGAATGCCTTATATAGAATATCTAAAATAGGAATTCTAGATTTTGCCTTTTATTCAATTCATTAATACAATTGCTAATTTAATAATACAATTATTTGTTTCCTGAAAAGCCAAGATTATTTCCAACATTCCCCGGTAAGCTTGGTTTTTGAACTCCAAGAAGATCTCGCAATCTTTTAAAATTATCAGGCTTTAATGCTTTTATGAAAATATCAGCAACTTGATTATTTGTTTTGCAAAAATTCAGCTGCACCTCTTCATTTTCAATTGCTTCTCGAATGAAATGATGTTTAATGGCTATATGCTTTGTTCTTTCATGATGGACTGGATTATTAGCTATAGCAATGGCTGATTTGTTGTCACAATGGATAGTCACAGCTTCTTGTTTCTCACCAAAATAATTTAGTATTTTCTTCAACCATATTGCTTGTTGGGTAGCTAGGCCAGCTGAAATATATTCAGCTTCTGCATAAGACTGAGCAACTGTTTGTTGCTTCTTCGAACACCAAGAAAATGCTCCTGATCCAAAAGAAAACACATATCCAAAAGTGCTTTTCATGTCATCTATACTTCCTGTCCAGTCACTATCGCAAAACCCAATTGAATTAGTTTCAACATTATTTTCATATTTGATCCCATAGTCCAAAGTGCCTTGAATATATCTCAGCACTCTTTTTGTTGCACCTAGATGGAATTGACTAGGATCATTCATGAAACGAGAAAGTAAGCTGGCTTGCCGTTTGACATACAAAGTAGCCTCATTTTTTCTCTTCTCAAATCTTTTCTCCATGAAGTAGTTGTCAATATTGCTATACCATGCTCGTGGTGCTTATTTTAGCCCATAAAGCGCTTTCTTTAGTTTGTAAACTTTTCCTTCTTGTCCTTTAATCTCAAATCCCTGAGGCTGCTCCACGTACACATCTTCTTTCAATTCTCCATTCAAGAATGCCGATTTTACATCTAGCTGATATAGCTTCCATCCTTTTTGGGCTGCAAGTGATATTAAAGCTCTAATGGTGTCAAGACGTGCCACTGGAGCGAATGTCTCTTCGTAGTCAATAACGGGCTGTTGAGAATACCCCTTTGCAACAAGTCTCGCTTTGTTCTTTTGAACTGAACCATCTGGATTATGCTTCACTTTGTAGATCCATTTTACTCCAATGGTTTCTTTGTCTTTTGGCTTATCAACCAACATCCATGTTTTGTTCCTTTCAAGTGCATCCATCTCTTCTTGCATTGCCTTCCTTCAAGCATCTTCCTTAACCGCTTCTTCAAAATTTTCTAGTTCCATTGCGCAATAGTTGCACCTAGCAAAAATATCATCCAAACTCCTCATTTTTATTGGGTTTGAGCTTGGAGATGATGAATTATGGCTTGTTGAGGATGAAGTGCTAGATGGAGAACTTGGTGTAGATGAATCACATTGGTTATTTGCAAGTGTAGTTGGATTTTGTTCTAAAATTACTGCTGGAACAGTTTTATCCTCCACTTTCTCCTTTTGCCAATTCCAAGATGTCTTCTCATCAAATACAACATCTCTACTGATGATTACTTTCTTCGTCTTCAAGTTGTAAAGTCTGTAGCCCTTTGACACGGAACTATAGCCAATAAAAATGCATCTTTCACTTGCTTCTTGAAGCTTTGTCCTTTTTTCTTTAGGAATCTGAGCATAGCAAATACTCCCAAAAACTCTAAGATGATTCACTGAAGGCTTTCTTCCACTCCACGCTTCAAACGGCGTCATGTTCCATACAGCTTTTGTTGGACATCTATTCAGCAAATACACAGCTGTATTTACAGCCTCGGGCCAAAATTCTTTAGGCATGCCTTTCTCAAACAACATTGATTTAGCCATCTCCATCACTGTTTGATTCTTCCTTTCGGATACACCGTTTTGCTAAGGTGTATACCTAATGGTTAGTTGCCTCTCCACACCTTCTTCTTCACAAAATTTATCAAAATCATTGGAGTTATACTCCTTTCCCCTGTCACTTCTCAAAACTTTTATGGACCTGCCACTTTGTTTCTCAACAAAAGCTTTAAACTTCTTAAATATAACAAACACTTCAGATTTTTGTCTTATAAAATAAACCCATGTCATGCGGGTCAAATCATCAATGAATAAAATAAAGTACCTGTTTTGAGCATGAGATAATGTGCTCATAGGACCGCATACATCCGTGTGTACTAATTCCAACACTTCTTTGGCTCTCCTTGATCCTTCTTTTGGAAACGGTTGCCGATGATGTTTGCCAAGTACACAGCCTTCACATACTCCATGTTCTTCTTTTTTTATTGTTGGCAGCCCGTACATCATCTTCTTTTGTGAAAGCAATGTGAGACTATTGTAGTTTAAGTGCCCAAGTCTCTTATGCCATAAACTAGTGTCGTCTTCCTTTTTTGCCATGAAGCTATGATTTTTCTCATAATTGAGATGAAGGGGAAAGCTTCTGTTTTGTGTCATTTTTATTACAGCAACAACTTTTCCTTTTGAATCAAAAATTTTACATTCTCGATTCTCAAATTGAAGAGAATAATCATGCTCTAAAAGTTGTCCAATGCTCAACAAATTCTCATCTAATTTAGGAACATAAAAGGTATCATGAATAACTTTACTTCCTTGCTTTGTTGCAACTCCAATGCTGCCTTTGCCTTCAACTTCAACATACTCTCCATTGCCAAGTTTAACTTTCGAACCAAATGAAGAATCTATGTCAATGAATACACTTTTGTCTCCTGTCATATGATTGCTACATCCGCTGTCCAGGTACCATATATTCTTATATTCTTCAGTTGCCTTTTGACAAGCAAAGAACAAGCTCCCTTCCATATCTTCCGCTCCGGCAAATGCTGTGTTATGTGGCTTACCAAGGCGACAATCCTTTTGAATGTGCCCAAACCTTTTGCAATTATGACATTGTGGCTTTCCTTTGTTCTAGCAGTCCTTTTCTTCATGAGAGCTTTTTTGGAAAATTCCACACCATTTATTTGTTCCTTCATCTCTTCCTCTTCCGCCATAGGTGCCTCGACCTCTTCCACGTGAATTTCTTCCTCTTCCTTTGCCAAATCTGCCACCTCTAGAAGACTCGCCATTATTTTGTTTTATTGTTTTGTCATTGTTGCATTGAGTGGTGAGTTTGGACTGAAATGCGTTTTCAACCGTCTTTTCCATACGGCGTAACAATCTTTGCTCGTAGGATCTAAGTGAACCCATCAAGCCTTGAACTGTCATGTTTGACAAATCTTTGGTTTCTTCTATAACAGCCACCATAGGATCAAATTTTTCAGTTAAGCTTATCAAAATTTTATCAACGATTCTACGATCGTCAATTATATCTCCAAGAGACTTCATTTGATTCACTAATTCGGACAGCCTATTAAAATACTCATTCAAACTTTCATTTTCTTTCATTTTTTCATTTTCAAAATCTCTCTTTAGAGATTGAAGTTTGACAGTTCTCACCTTTGAATCCCCTTCAAACTCTTGTTGCAAGATTTCCCATGCTTCCTTGGCTGTTTTTGCTCTCATAATTCTTGGGAATATGGTGTTTGACACTCCTCTTTGAATCATTCCAAGAACTCCAGCATCTGTGATTCTTTTCTTTTTTAATACATCAGTTTGAGCTGCTGTACGTTCCGCCGCAGCTGTTGAGTCTTCATATCCTTGCTTGATGAACTCCAAGACATCCAAGGAGATGAATAAAGTCTTCATTTTTACTGCCCAAAAATCATAATTTTCTCCTTCAAATAAAGGAACTTGGACATTGCTATAGGTGGAGTTGATGCTTGCTGAAGCATTGCTTGGAGAAGCCATTACTTTGCACTTTTTTTTTCTAATTGCAAGGATCTAGGGCTCCGATACCACTGTTAGGAATATTTTTTAAGAGAAGAAGGAGGAATTTTTGAGAGGATTATTTTAATGGGGAGGAAATTTTCATTGCTTTTCTTTTGATTACAAATTTTTATTACATTCATACATCAACTTTATTGCCTTGCTTTTATAATGCATTGCATTCTCTAGAGTATTCTAGGAATGCCTTATCTAGAATATCTAAAATAGGAATTCTACATTTTGCCTTTTATTCAATTCATTAATACAATTGCTAATTTAACAATACAATTATTTGTTTCCTGAAAAGCCAAGATTATTTCCAATAATTACTGTTTTGCTCACAATTTAATAACATGTATGTAAATAAGGGGGTTGATGCACCTGAGAGTGCAGTGCCATATGGGAAGGAGTCAAAGAAGGAATTGGCAAATTTAGTAGAAGGAAAGAGGCTCAAGGTTAATAGTTTTGTTGGTGATGTCTATTTCAGTAACATTTTTATTCTGGTAATTCTGAAAATGCAAGAAAAAATAGTCTTTATATATTTGTTTATCCATACATGAATTTATTACCACTGGTTGTAAAACCTTACACAGGAGAAGATGTTGAAAAAAGGATTTGCATGGCATTATCCTGCTTACAATCAACATCCGGAGTTGGCAGCAGTAAGTGAAAATAACTTGTCTGAATGTAAATTTATAAGCAGTAAAATAAATAATTTTTATTTTCTTAATATTTTCAATCTGTAATGTAGCGAGATAAAGAGGCTCAAAATGCACGAAGTGGTCTATGGGCGATGTCAAATCTTGAGATTGGAGAAAAAATCGACGCAGTTGATGCTGTAAGGAAGTACATAGAAGAATCAGCTGGTCGTTAACGTGTATCCGTGAGTATTATATGGAGTATTTGTCATGTATAGTTAACGTCAACTTAAAACAGCTTTACTTTAACATGCTTTACAATAGAGTTTACTGTATCGAGCTTGATACAACTCTAGAGGTGCATAATGAGGTTATCGGCAGAAACAAAATTTGAGTGTAATATAGAAAAATTCAAAATGTGATGCTGAAATATTTAGGACAATGCCTAGATTTGAAATTTAGGTTTGCGTTTCTGTTTCGGTCTAGTAAAATGACTAAAATCCTGGTTTCGTTTTGGATTAGCACAATTTCGGTTCCGTTCTGGTTTAGTGAAATTCCAGTTCCATTCCAGTCTAGCAAAATTCCGATTTCGTTCCGGTCTAGCAATATTCCAGTTTTGTTCTGGTTAAGCGTAATTCCAGTTCCATTTATATGCTAGAAGTTAGTTGATGGGAGTGATCTGTTGTGATGAGGAAGGTAGTAAGGAGATCATGATGAGGAGAACGGTTATCTCAGTTGGTTGATAGGAAACATTATTCTAAAATTTAGAGAATATAACCCAAAGAATAACAATGTTCATAGGTATGTATTAGTACACCTTTATATGATTTTATTCTCAAAAATGACATTTAACTTGAGTATTCTTTTTGGTAGAACTCACTAATTGAGAGGCATCATTTAGTACGAGATACCCTTGATCTTGACCGTTGAGTTCAGTGTTAGAACCGTTGTGATTAATCCGATTCAAGACCACTCGAATCAAATATCTAAACCACAAGCGCCAGCGGAAGACTAGATCGTTATTAGACTTGCAAAAATAACCAAACCAATAACTCTAGTCACAAACAATTATCAACCAATCACGAGCAATCCAAATCTCAATCCCAAGCAAGGAACTAATGACAATAGTACCAAAAATAAATCACACAAGGATTCATAGTGGTTCCACTAACATCTTGTTAGTGTACATCCACTTTGGAGAGAGTATTTTATTATCACGATGAAAGGAATACAAGAGATTGATCCAATGATCACTATATTTCAATATAGAAAAGAGTTTGAGGAGAATAGAATTGAAGAATTGCAATTAGGTTATAAACCCCAATTAAACCCTTGATTTCTATCAAATCTTGAAGCTCTTGATTCTTGCCTTTTGAAAGCCAGAGGATAGCTTATATAGGCACAGAGAAGTGTATGGAAATTCCAGAAATTTCCTTTAGATCCGAAATACCTGAAATTTCCTCCAGATCCGAAATACCTGAAATTTCCTCCAGATCCAAAATATCTGAAATACCTGAAATTCCTCCAAATCCGAAATACCCGAAATTTCCTCCGGATCCGAAATACCCGAAATTTCCTCTTCAATCTAACACATAGTATCGCATACTTCAACACTCCACCTCGATACTATATCCATCTCCATCATAAACTCAAATGCACCCAAGAATTTCCTTCTACCTTCAACTAAGAAAGTTTGAATGTTTCCCCAATGAACTTCGGCATAGCCACCGCCCATTGCGCTTCACTAACGAGTTCAGGCATAACCCCCACCGTCGATGAAGTGTTGAAACATCCAACTCCTAAACCAGTCTCACCAAAAGACAATGTACTCGGGAGTCAAAACGAGTACTTACCATGAAGATAGATATCCAATCTCTCATCAATATTCCTTTCCAAACAAACAAACCACTCTCTCCAACCGTGTCACCCCATGGCACCTAGCAACTCAACAAGCGAATTAAGTTCGAGCAATGCTCGAACTTCCCAACTGGCAATGATTTAGTAAACATATTCGCCGCATTATCCTTTGTGTGCGCTTTCCGAAGGTATACTAGCTTACCCTCATCCGTGGCTATAAGAAATGGCTCTCTCACCTCAATATGCTTGGTCCGTGAGCTAAACATCAAATTCTTCACCAAATGTATAGCACTCTGGCTATCACATCGAGCATCGATACTCTCATGTTCGAAACCTAAGTCACTGTAACAGCTCGAATTTTAATAACATGTTAAAACCATAAATTAAGGCAGAATTAATTATTAAATTAAGAATCAAGGGAAACGGGTTACTCCATTACGTTCGTCTCGGAATTCTGCTTGAAATAGAGTCTAAGTTTGCGTAAAACAGATACCGTACGAAGAAGATATGGACGAACGAAGTTAGGCAGAAAAACCAGAAACCGGCCAGAATGCACTGGCGCACTTGGGAAGTGCGTCAGAACAAAATTGCACTGGCACACTTGGTAAGTGCGCCCATGCAATTTTGCATTGGCGTACAGGGAAGGTGCGCCCAGGTCGAGCAGAAACCTGCTTGGTCAAGCCTTGGCTGGCCAGGTCGGGTTCTGGTCGAATTTCTGAGATCTGGTGTGTCATTAGAGCTAACTTGTCACTTTCTGATTGGATTCTCTTGAGATGGATGGCCTTGATTAACTCTAGCTTCATTGACGGCTCTAATTAGTTTGAAACCCTATATAAACAGTCTCCTAGCCTCATTCTCTTTACAACATTCTTCTCTAACCTTATGCTGCTCAAACTCTTGATGATCATGGCTTCTTCTTCTTCCTCTAAAATAAATAAATCGTGAAGATTATTTCTTGAAGACTATGGCTACGAATTTCTTATTGGGAATTTTCTTCTACAATCAAATCAAGATTCAACGATTCAACAATTCAACGATCAATTTCCAAACTTGACTTCTGCATCAAAATTTCTTAGACCACGATCTGTAAGTTCCAGTTACTTTTAGATAAAAACTATAAATCTAATATGGGCATGTTAAATTGGAATTGATTTATGTATGATTCATATCTATTCTTGTTTTCTTCTTGGATCTTGACTATTGGGAATATTGTCTACGACGTTGAAACTATTGTTAACGACATAAGACTATGACTACGTCTATGACTGTGAACATAAGACCATGACTATGCCTATGACTATGAACATAAGACTATGCCTATGCCTATGCCTATGACTATGACGGTGAACGTAAGACTATGCCTATGACTATGACGGTGAACGTAAGACTATGCCTATGCCTATGACTGTGAATATAAGACTATTGCCTATAACTATGACAAGGACAATTGTGGCTAATCACCTATGAGGTTATTGCCTAGGATTATGACTATGAAATTAGATCTAAGCTTGATTTTCTGTTCAGACCTATTTTCTTTATTTGTCTTGATTTTGGGGATTTTTCTATTTAAGTTAGATCTATCCGTGTTCTTGAATCTAGATTATTATTCAAACCTTTTCATGTTCATAATGTTATGCCTGCGATGTTTTAATCAATTTATTCAGTTACGTCATGCCTTGGAAATAAATTGATAATAGAGCAATGTTTATTGTGTTAATCTATGCCTGTGGTTCTATTCTATCATCATGTTGAATTGGGAATTATGAATAAGTCCATTCATATGTATATTAACTTGGAATATAACCCGTGATGACAAGTTGTGTAGTTTATCATGTTATGCAAGTTTTAGGTTGTAAAATCATATCACATATGTGACCACATGTTAGATCTACATGTTTATGTGTATATGTTAAATCTATGTCATATTTCAAGTTCACACTTATTCATATGCTCGTGATTGATTTTCAAGTTCACATATATGTAAGTTGATCTAGTCTATGTTGCAAATTCACACACATATATATATATATGTTGATTTAGTCTACGTTGCAAGATTTCACCTATGATATTGATGTTGATTATTTTGCAAGTACACACCTACGGTTTTCATATTGACTATGCCGATAATGCCAAGTTTACACCTATGTCATTTTTACGTTAATGAATTGCTTTATGCCAATTTTGTGTACGTTAAATTAGGCTAAGTTTTTAGCCTAATATTACATGCCAAAAATCACGCGGACGGAAAATTAGTCTAAGGTTGTTAGCCTAATATTTAGACTGGGTAGCGTTGGAAAAAATTGGTAATTGTAGGAAACTTGCCTTGAAAACTTGACACGAACTTGACATGAATCTTGAACATAGACATGACACTAGAATGAACTTGAAAATGGCCAACTCGAGGTTGGGTTGAGTTTGCAGTGTAAATTTGCCCGGAACCGCCCGGCAAATCCAGTGACTGCAAACAATAGGATCCAATGTGAGTAGTTGGTCATATCGCGCTTGAAACCCGAGGTTAGACTGAGTTGTGGTATAAATCTGCCTGGAACCACCCGGCATATCCAGTGACCACAACAACAGGTCTAATGTGAGAGGTTGGGGTGCATTAATGAATTAATGTCGCATGATAGGGTTAAGTCATGAACATGAAAGACAACACTTAACCAACTTGAGACATGATTGGGAGGGTTAGGTCATGAACTTGAACGACGACACCTAACCAACTTGACACGTGAATTGTAGGGCTAAGTCACGTACTTAAATGACAACACTTAGCCAATTTGACATGCTAGACTGATAAGGGTTAAGTCTCATATTTAAATGACAACACTTAACCTGCAGGAGGGAAACCCTAGTTACGCGGTCCATTTCAGCAGTAACCCACTAGATGTATCATGGTTCCCTGGAACTAGGCAGGGTGGGGCACGATTACTGGGCTGATTGTAAGCGACCAAAACGACGGCTGTGTTGGTGCGCCAGTGTAGGTTCAGGCGGGCTATGGTCGTGCACGTGGTCCGGAGTTGAAAAGGCAGGCATTGGGAATTAGTAGGTTTATCTGTGCATTCTTGATTTGTGTCGGTGGTTGGCACCATAGGGCTTGATACACCCTATGGTGGACCTAGCACAAGTGACTACATTCGTGATAGTGCCGTATGACACAGACACATGACGAGCTAGAACTTGTAGGGAGCCGATCGACTAGTGGATCGTTTCATTGGACCTAGAAATGGGTCATTTCATGATATTGGGCCAAGGGATCATTTCAGGATTAATATAAGACATGGATTTTGGGATTCTAGTACAGTTGATGCAGCGAACCTTGAATACGTGGTCCTATACTTGATTTATACTTGATTTATCATGTTATCTTAGTCTATCTTGCCTATCTTGTCATCATCCGTATGTTTACTTTCAATTTAGACATGTCATGTTACCTTTATTTGTTGTTACGCTGAAAGTCACTTGGACTTACCAGCCTTTATGACTGACCCGTTTTATTTCGCCTCTTTTTCTTCCGTTTCCCCCCCAGGTTCTCAGGGAGGAAACTCTAGCACTTAGCTTGGATTTCACTTGCTTTCGGTTCAGCTCATGTACGGTTTGATCTTGAGCTATGCTATGGCTGCGTTTCTACTACCTTTGGGGAATTAAACTACTTTTGATGTTTTAAGTTTATGCTTCTTGGTTTATGCAAGACAGAATTTGTTGTAATGAAAAATAATGTCTTTGCCTATTTGGTACTTTGAATGAAAAAGGCTTTGACTATTTTGAAAGTAATAAAATTTATCTTTTGATTCTTCCGCTGTTTTATTTATGTTCTGTCTTGTAATATTTCTGTATTTGTTTACCTCGATAACGCTCCTCCAAAACTAGTGCATTCCCTTTGTGAGTGACCCTAGCGGAGGTGGGGTGTTACAGTCACACAACAGTCGCTTCAAGTAGAGTGTCTCCTTTGCCGCCTCCACCGCGGCAATCAACTCCACCTCCGTATTGGATAAAACAACTATGGTTTGCAATCTCGATCTCCAGCTAATGGTTGTCCCGCCAAGTGTGAAGACATACTCGGAAGTTGATTTCCTTCGATCCCTATCTCCGGCATAGTCCGAGTCACAATAGCCAACCAACTTGCAACTCCTCTCATCACTACCTCCAAAAACAAGACCATGAGATGTTGTGCCTATCAAGTATCTCAATATAGCCTTCACAGCTTCCCAATGCGATTTCCCCATATTAGCCATATACCAACTAACCACCCCAAAGGCATTTGCAATATCGGGCCTTATATACACCATAGCGTACATTAAACTACCAACCGCACTTGCATATGGCACCTTTTCCATATAAGCCTTGTCTTTATCCCCGATAGGTGATCCGTTATCTGAAAGCTTCATATGCAAAGGTAAGGGTGTATTTAGCGCCTTTGCATTCCCCATGCGAAACTGGTAAAACACTTTCTTAATGTACTCCTTTTGAGTCAATCTTAACTCAAAATGCTTTCGGTCCCTTTCCATGCCCAAGATTTTCCTTGCTTCTCCAAGATCCTTCATTTCGAATTCTGATTTCAAAAAGCATCTTCAACTTGTTGATTTCATTTTTATCCTTAGTAGCAATGAGCATATCATCCACATACAAGAGTAAATACACCCAATCACCATTTCCTAACCTCTTGAAATATACGCAAGCATCCTTGATGCTTCGATGGAAGCCACTCTCAAGCATGAAATGATCGAATCTCTTGTACCATTGTCTAGGTGATTGCTTTAACCCATATAGTGATTTCTTCAATTTGCAAACCATGTTAGACTTACCATCTACAACAAACCCTTTCGGTTGTTGCATGTAGATGTCTTCATCCAAGTCTCCATGCAAGAAGACAATTTTCATATCAAGTTGCTCCAACTCCAAGTCATGGATATCAACTATGGCTAATAAAACCCGGATAGAAGTATGACATACCACCGACGCAAAAATTTCATCATACTCCTTTCCTTTTCTTTGTGCAAACCCCTTTGCCACTAACCTTGCTTTGTACCTTCCATCATCCTTCACCTTGTAAATCCATTCGCACCCTATAGCACGGTTTCCTTGAGGAAGTGGAACCAAATCCCAAGTTTGGTTCTTTATCAATGATTGCATCTCTTCCTCCATGGCGTAAATCCATTTCGATCTCTCTAAGGCCATCGGCTCATCTTGGACTACATTGAGAGCATAGTTCAAATGATCACAAAAGCTAAGGTAGTTCCAATCACCATATCTTTCGGGAGGTCTTATTGCACGTCGACCAACCCGGGTAGCAATATTATCACCCAAACTCCTTTCGGCTCCACCTTGAGTCGAAACTTCTCTAGTATCATGTACATCACCAACATCACTAGAGGAACCATGTGGACTATGTGATGTTTCATCAACCGCTTCTACCGCACGAGCTTCTTCTTCAACTCTACTACCACTTGGACGGAATGTGTGAATAACTTCCTTCTCCTTTGATTCACCATGAACCAAACCCGGAACATCCGACGAGCTCTCATTCTCCTTGAATAAAGCCGACTCATCAAAGGTGACATGACGAGAATTAACAACCTTCTTCGTTTTCGGATTCCAAATCCTATTGCCTTTCATGCCGTCCATAAAACCAAGCAAGACCCCCTTGAATGCTCTAGCTCCAAGCTTATCATTCCCCGGATCATGCACATAAACCGGACTACCAAACACACGAAGATATCTCAAGTCAACACTCTTCCCCTTCCACACTTCCTCCGGAATTTTGTTATTAATGGCCGAGCACGGAATTCGATTCACAATATGCACTGGGGTTGACAAAGCTTCGGCCCAAAATTCCTTAAACAAACCCAATATCAATCTCAAGCATCGAGCTTTCTCAAGTAGAGTTCGGTTCATTCTCTCCGCTACTCCACTAGATTGCGGATCTCCCAGTGTAGTAAAATGTCTCCAGATTCCGTGATGCTTACAATACTCCAAGAATTCCCGGGAAACATATTCACCACCATTGTCAGTCCTTAACACCTTCAAAGTCTTGCCACTCTCATTCTCAACAAGAGCCTTCCACACTTTGAACTTATCAAATGCCTCTGACATGGCCTTCGTTACATACACCCATACCTTTCGAGACAAATCATCAACGAAAGAAATGTAATAACGAGCTTCACCCAAAGAAGCAACCGAAGCCAGTCCCCAAACATCTGAATGAACATACTCAAGAACCTCCTTTGAGTCATGTTTGCCTTCATCGAGTGATACCCTTGTTTGCTTCCCCATGACACATTCCTCGCAAAACTCTAGTTTGTTGAAACTCTCACCCTCGATTATCTCCCGCTTCTGAAGAATATCCAAAATCCTCTCCGAGACATGTCCCAATCTCAAATGCCACAACCGTGTCGCATCCAAGTCACAGGAACTATCAACACCCACACAAGTCTCACCTCCTACGGTCACACCTTGAAGCAAATATATACCATGAGTCCTAGAACCTTTCATAACCACAAGCGCCCCCTTCGAAAGCCTCAAGCAATCCTTCTTGATAGTGATCTTGCATCCTAGAGAATCCAATTGCCCCAAAGATATAAGCAACTTCCAAAGTCCCGGAACATAGCGAGCATTGGTTAGTGTGCAGACAACTCCATCAAACATTCTTATTTGCACGGAGCACTACCCATCGACTTGCAAATAGCACCATTTCCCATTGCAGTTGCATTTCCCTCTTTGACTTCAAAGGACGAAAAACAATTTCTATTTGGCATCATATGATACGACGCACCCAAATCGAGCACCCATTCGTTACCCGATGCTACTTCCGTCAACACATTCTCATCTATCTCACCATCCCCACTCTCCACAGCTACGGATGAAGATGCTACTTCCTTCTTATCTTTGTCCGGACATTCATTCTTCCAGTGTCCCGGTTTCTTGCAAATAAAGCACTTGCTATTTCTCTCTTTCGATTTACCTATTCCACCAGGCTTCCTTGATTTAGAACGCCTATGGTTTCCTTTCTTCATGTTCTTTTCTTTCTCCACAAACAACCCGTGACCACTACTAGCTCCACTACTACCCTCACTCATCTCCTTTATTTGATCTCTCAACTCCTCACTAAGAAGACTCGTCTTGACATCATCAAGAGTCAAACTATCCCGGCCATAGATCAAACCATTTGAGAAACCCGTATAGTGATCCGACAATGAACACAATAATATCATCGCTTTTTTCTCTTCTCAATCTTCAAATCCATGGCCTTCATCTTCATAAGCAAGTCATCAAAGGCATTCAAGTGTGCCTTAAGCGAATTATCCTCCTTCATCTTGAAGGTGAAAAACGTCTACAACAAGATCAAACGGTTAATGAGCGACTTCTTCAAATACAATTCCTCCAACTTGTCCCAAATACCTTTAGTGGTAGTCTCACCACTAATTTCGGTGATCACCTTCTCCCCAATAGCAAGTTGAAGATTAGTGTAAGCCCATTCCTCCATCTCCTCTCTCTCAACATCTGAGATATCACTTGGCAATAAGTGTGTATCAAATACTACTCGGTGTACCCGATTCCGCCGAAGAACCGCTTTTATTTTCCATTGCCACTTCTCAAAGTCATTATCACCATTCCACTTGTCAATTACCATTGAGAACCCGACGCCGCATACGAACCCCGTACATAAGGCGCCACACTATTCGAGCTTCCGGTTGAAGGACTTACCGAGCTATTATCCGTTTCCGGCATTTTCACAAACACCTAATGTAATGGCCTGCAAATCCGTACTATCTGAGTTGACTACATACATCACACATCCAACTCAAATATCACAGAAAATACGAATTATTTTTTTTAGAAGAAAAAGGTAGAAGAAGAACAGAAATAACAACACAAAATCTCACATCGCAGCGTAACAAAATATAGTATATCATAACTTTTGAAATACAAAGTTTAACTGCATCATAAGATTATCAGAGTACAACACTTACAATACAGCAGAAATAAAAACCACTATATATCTAACATTGAAGCCTCCTGCTCCAAGCTCCTTTAGATAGATCTGTAAAATCCTGAACTACTTGACTGCCCGTAAAAATTTGGGCACCCAAGAGTTTAGGTAAAACAAAACAAAATAAATTCTGGGTCAGTCATGGGACTAGTATGAGTAAATAATTTAAAACAGTTTGAGAAAATAGACGATATGTCATAAGACCACGCCGTATAACACGGAACGAGTTTTTCCCTTATGAGTATCCAAAACACTTGTTTTACTTTCAAAAGTCCTTTTGAAAGAAACGATAATCTTTATAGAAAAACTCTTTTGATATTATAATAGTGTCTAAATCAAATAAATAACAATCTAGTGGAACTTTTGCATCTCACGCTTCACATATATTTAATATACAATCAAAACCGCGAGCACTTATTGGGTAATGAATTTCCAACTATGACAAGGTATGGAACCACCTTCCGATAGTGTATCTCTAGAGGAGAATACACTGGGTTCAACAAGAACATCTTGTAACCCGGCCACACATGACCGACCACTCATTTCGCTTGAGTGTATCGAATGTATATCACCAACGGTTGGGATCAACAACCGTTTCCCGAATGGGACAACATCGAATAGAATAAGGAATTAAATGAATTTCTCTAGATAGGTGATAATACACCCTAATGGAAGCTACCCACATAGCCATGCTGCCTACCCGATTTTTGTCATTTCCCGGTTGTTGAGGCCTGAGGCTATGATTACTTATCATTACTTGATAGCACAATCACTTTGAATGCCACATTGTCAGATCCGTTAACCACTAATTGATTTGCACAAATATATTCTGGATATTATGCTAAGATAATAAATTATCCGCCACCGTATATTTTTACACAGACCAACATATATGATCATTGGAAATACTTTGTCATACATTCGTCCATACACCTCGTTCTAGGACTGAACGAAACCGAAGGCACAATTTCCATTAAATAGAAAAAGCCCTTGCACTTTTCACCGTCTTTGATTATCTTCAAAAAATCTAATTCGCAACACTACTGCCAATACAGAGTGGCTCTCGGATAATAATCCAACTGGTCTCTCTATATTGATAATGATATTGGCAAACACTTCGATAGTCGGTTATTTAACTATCGAAGAAAAACAAGCATCCATTCATAGCATCAAACAATCACTGGGCCCTTAATTAATATTTCATTAATTAAATCTCTACTCCATTTCCTTATCAATATTTGTTAACCAAATCTTTTCGACAATCATCTTGGCCTTTTACATTATTTGGAAAACATATCCATATCTCACCTTCTTTTATTCTCTATACATAGAAAATATCTTCTATTTATAATTGGAAAACATTCTAATAACTTATCTCTTTCACGCCCGTTCATTTCTACACTCAGGAAATATTTATTTATTATATTTCAACAATTCCACTTCCTTGGGTTAAAACGAATGTTCTATAAAACACTGTTACAACAACCCAAAATATTTCATTCAACTAAATTTCTTTAAACATCTCTCTTCGAGACTGAATCTTGTTACTTATCGGTTAATAATGAAATCAATCAAGTTGGGGTATAACTACCTCTCAGACCTTGACTGAAAACATCGTTAACTTCAAAACAGACAAGACCACTTACCTCGAATAAACAACATCATAAAAACCAAATATTCATTTTAAAAATATGTATATGGTTCGCTTTCTATTTTTAACAAATCTAATTTATAGATTTCATTTTTGTTTACAATATTCTATTTTTAATTCTGTTTCCTTATCGAATTCTATATATATCGATATATCGATTTCTAATTATCAAAAAATATTCTAACTCCTTAAATTTTTGGAAAATTTCGCCATAACCTCTTTTGTACCGGTCGATAGATCAAACCTCAACTCGCCTCTCTAGGCCCTTTCCATTCAAAAAGAAAATCAAAAAGCCAAGTAGCTTGCCAATTCGGCGCATAAAACCTCATATGGAATTTAAACATGTACCTTATTGTCGAGCACACAAATTATAATCTTTATACACTTCACTCCAAACCTGTCTAATCTATGTTCACCTGTTTTTCGATTTATCCCAACTCAATCTAGTCATTCCTAACTCAATTTGCTAATTTATTCTTTAATTAGCTATTTCGCCAAATCCCTTTATTTTGAACATATCATGCTCAAATATATTTTAATTCGCTTATAAATAAGTAGAATTTCATTTCCAACTTGAGTTTCATATTCGATTTCGAATATGAATTCACAAAACCAATTTACTTATCCAACGCCAATTTCGATTCAAAACTCGATTAACGAATTATTATTCCAATTAGTTAATCCTATTCAATACTCAAAAATATGATTTTTGTTTCGAAAATCATTTTATTCACTTGTCTTGAGTTCATATTTATTTTACAACTCGGGTCTGGATTTTTATAATGAAGATCTAAGTCTTATTTGCTAAAAATCCTTTTTACTTATTTAAATAAACCGTTATGGTTTAATAACGATTATGGCGCTGTTTTTTTGAAAATTTGATTTTGACATAACTAAAATTCTATAAAACGAAATCCAAATTTTTCTCTTTCATTAGAAAACTATTATCAGATCGGTCCTGATGTTTCTTGTTTCGAAAAATTCCGACTTAAATTGAGTTCTATATACTCAATTAAAGTTCGAAACGCTAATTTACGAACTACCGCGCTGCAGCTAGTTCATTTTAATTATATTTAAATATAAACGTTTAAACTTCATTTATAATAAATTTCAACTCTATTCTAATATATTTTTAATATATATTAAATCCAATTTTCAAATCCAACTTAATATTTTCGATTATCTCAAATCATCGATTTTTCATTACTTGGTTACAAATTTGTTTATAACTCAATTTGCTATATTAAATTCCAATTCCTTTTATAAATAAATTATTTATAAAATTCGATATAATTGAATTCCAATTTAAATCCCTTGGATTTGACTTAATTCATTTTATATTCAGAATATCGAAATATAACCCATCATTCCCTTTCTGAAACGATTTCCAATTCATGGTTAAATTCATATTTGAATTTAATTTTCTAAGTTATCAAATGATAACTTATTTTCCTTAATTTATAAACGTTGTTTATAAATTTAACTTTCTTGTTTTATAAAAACAAGTTTCCATTTCGATTTCATTTCAAATTCTACTTTTCAAATTCATACTTGAATTTAAAGCACTAAATTATCCAATGATAATTTGTTTCACTAGATTTATAAATATCGTTTACAAATCCAACTTCCTTGTTTTATAAAATAAAACAAGCTTCATTTCAGAATCTGTTTGAAAACCAAACCTTATTTTGGAATATTTTATTTATTATAACTTATCTATATAAATGTAGAATCTATTTTCATATTTAACTTTAAACTTCTATTAAATAAAATCCTAATATTTTCTTTTGAAAATATTTTATTTAAATAAATTTGATCTAATCGAATTTAAATCATAAATCCATATGGATTTATTTAAATTCACTTTACATTGAGAATATCAGAATAGATTTATCGTTCCTTTTTTAAACTAATTTCAGTTCCCTTTTTAAATTCACCTTTTGAATTTATATTTTCCAAATTATCCAAATGATACTTCATTTATAACATCGTTTATGAATTCACTTCAGTTTCCAGATTTTCCAATGAAGATCATTCCATTTTATTTATAAACACCGTTTATAAATTTACTTCAATTCCCTGATTTTTTATTTATAAACATCGTTTATAAATTTCAATACTTGTTTTATTTATACAGAACAAGTTAATATCTTTAATCCATTCGAATTTCAAATTTTATCTTTAGAAAAATAGAATTTTACATTTAAATCTCAAATATCGTTTTCACGTTATTTTTATATATCAACATTTTAGCCTAGTGATATTTAAATATCCCAAAACACTCAATTATCAAATCACGGGTTTTATAACACATCATTTATGATAATATATATGAAAATAAACAGTAATAAAATTTGAGGAATCCCGTTGGATTCCTCCAACCTATTTTTCCTGCATCCACAGACGTTAGCCAACATAAATAATACCCATCCTGCTTCGAGGCAGGATATCGCGGTATGAAGGTCATCCACTATATATATTGTGGGGCGCATAGGGAAATCATCCACTAATGATACCGCGGGTATCCGCTAATGATACTACGGGAATCCAACCACCAATATATATATATATAATAGCCACAAACACCAATCCTAAATAACTAATATATATATATTTATAATAGCCACAATAATATTTTAATGCGACCAAACAACCAACAAACAATTATTTTTAACAAATAAAAATAATTCTAAATAAATTTGAGTGAGATTTACTCATCGTGAAGTTTGTCGTCGGTATAGCGATTTATTTTCGATTAAATTAGACATAAGTTTAATTTAACCGAGAATCCGCATTTGCCCCAAATAAAATTCCAGATTGTACGATCTGCAACTATGAATCCAAATATCCTACTTCCGGATCTTCCAACCTTGTATAAATTAAACACCAGATTTCTAAGGAATTGATTAACTAAATTAGTGACAAAAACTTAATTAACTACATTCAATTTACTTCCATCTCATTCCTTAATCTACTTTAATCATGTTTTAATATTCCATTTATAAGAAAACATGATTATACATATGTGATCAGTTAAAAAAATCCTAGGTTATTTAAGTAAATTACCTATAATCCATGCCAAGAACCCTAAGGGTAAGGCCGCCTATCCTCTTTCTCCTCTAAAACATTAACTTCTTTATACTGAACACATAGCAAGTAAATCACTGACCGTCCATAAACAACCACACTTCTTCTCCCATTTCTAAACACCTGCTACATAACTGCTTTTGGCGTGCCTTTACAGTTCAACTCCTCACGCCGACCTGCTTATACAATGATGGAGTAGCTACCATTTCCCCTTCAGCTCCTTACAAACGTCGTCAACAGAATGTCGCTGCCCTTTTCAATGTTGTCACTCACTCTAGATTTCCATCCCCAGAACTTGATTGCACCTCCGCCTACTCAATTCCACATCGCTCCTTTATCAACTCGACACAACTCCATTTCTCGAAAAAAGGGATCGTGACCTGCTCCATTTCCTACTGCGACATTTACTATCGCTTTTTGATTCAAGCCACTGAGCTTGTCCAACTCCTCCTGAAATCAACCTTCTGCCTTCGAGAAACCCTGCTAGCCTCCTTATCACGACCGTTTCCCGATGTCTATCATCGCCAGTGAGAATTTTGAGTGCCCTAACCCCTTCACTACTCGAGCAAGGGCCACTACTTGAACGCTAACCCTATATGGGTTTGAGTGAAATGGATTTAGGATTTTTAGAATTAGTTCTGAATTTTATTTCAAAATTGCAAAGGGAAAAACCACAGGTTTCTTTTATTTACTGAGGAAATGAATGAAATGTGCAAGAGGGGGTGTTGCGTTTATATACAGATGAATACTTAATTGTTAAGGAGATAGAACTACGCAATAGTACATTGAACTTAATGTGATTTGAGTTTTAAAAGATTTTGTTTCTTTTTAAAAAGATACTGATTTGATTTCGAACCTATCCACAATCAAATATCGAGGGTCCATTAATTTAAATCATGAACCGCTATTTTAGCGTATAGACCGACATTTCAATATTGTAGCGTTGTACTGAACAATTCAGAATATATTTTTATATTTAATTTCAATGTATATACCATATTAAATTAATATAATTTAATTTAATTTCAGAATTAATCAATTCGTTGGTAATAAGTTATTTCTATTATCGTCCATATTCAAACATAATTAGTATTGATCATCTGAATTGTTTTAATTCAGTTTTTGACTTCGATTTGAATTATTTTTCGTATTACGAAAATTTAACATATTCGATATTAAACCGAAATCAATTATTAAATCGATAACTTAATATAAAAATTCATTTATATTATCAAATCAATATTTAAAATAAATATTAAATATTCAAAATTAATCGACCAAAAATCCGGGTTGTTACATTCTTCCCCTCTTAAAAGAATTTCGTCCCCGGAATAACTAAAGTAGGAAAAATCTTTCAATCCCATTAACTATTCAAAAATTCACTTTGTTGAACTCAACAATTCATATTTCTACAATTTTGTTCTACCCAAAACTTTTAGCTTCCATTCATATTGAATATCATATATGCCTATATTCATTTTATTAGAATGATTTACAATCAATTTATATCTAACCCATATTTTATTCATATGTATTCATATTCATTCCAGATTCATTCAAATTGAATTTAATCAATTTATATACTTTGATCCATTTAACTTGCTTAAGTTAAATTTAAATTCCAGAATTCAAATTCCCGGGTTTTTATTTCAAATCCTTTCGAAATCACATAAATATATACATATATTTATTTCCAATTCAAATTCAAAACATTTGAATATTCAAACTAACTTGTTTGCTTTCAAACAAATTTCCTTCAAAATCTTTTCTAAGGCAGCAATCCATCACTTATAACTCGAAAATGAACACTGATGATGTCGCGATCATCATCAGAATTATTTTCCAGCCACTATAGTGAGTTCAGTGCTTTATCACTTTCAAAATCCATCTCAAGATTATTTTTATTCAGAATCCTTCAAACACAAAACTATATTGTTCTAATATACTTCAGAAAATTTTTCAAACTTCTTAGGATTTAAATTCCAAATTCTGGTTTGAATTCAATTTTAATTCATCTCAATTGTACATTTAATTCATATACGAATTCTATTTTGGTTATATATAACATTCCAATTTTTATAATCTAATTTGATTACAATATTAACATCCAACACATCCATATATTATAATAATTTCAAAAACGTTATTCGTTTTCTATCAAAAATAGAATTTTTGGGTAAAATTATTTCATTTACACATTTTAAAACGATATTGTGTCAAAATTTTCAGTTCAAGTACTTATAAATTCCTATCGACTTCGTGGCGTCCCACGATTCGATCAGAATTCATAAACCACTAACCAGACTAGCCAACACAATATAAAACAACTTTTATACTAATTAACAAATACACTTTCTCTCGTATATATACAACACTCAACTCATTCTAGGATACTACTAATCCTATCTCTAACGAGCACAACCCCACCAAAGCCTAGGTGTTCGCTCAACCTACGCTCTGATACCCACTGTAATGGCCCACAAATCCGTACTATCTGAGTTGGCTACATACATCACACATCCAACCCAATTATCACAGAAAATACGAATGGTTTTTTTTTAGAAGAAAAAGGTAGAAGAAGAACAGAAATAACAACACAGAATCTCACATCGCAGCGGAACAAAATATAATATATCATAACTTTTGAAATACAAAGTTTAACTATATCATACAATTATCAGAGTACAACACTTACAACACACCGGAAATAAAAACCACTATATATCTAACACTGAAGCCTCGTGCTCCAAGCTCCTTTAGATAGATCTGTAAAATCCTGAACTACTTGACTGCCCGTACAAATCTGGGCACCCAAGAGTTTAGGTAAAACAAAACAAAATAAGCTCTGGGTCAGTCATGGGACAAGTATGAGTAAACAATTTAAAACAGTTTGAGAAAATAGACGCTATCTCATAAGACCATGTCGTATAACGCGGAACGGGTTTTTCCCTTGTGAGTATCCAAAACACTTGTTTTACTTTCAAAAGTCCTTTTAAACGATAATCTTTATAGCAAAACTCTTTTGATATTGTAATAGTGTCTAAATCAAATAAATAACAATCTAATGGAACGTCTGCATCTCACGCTCCACATATATTTAATATACAATCAAAACCGCGAGCACTTATTGGGTAATGAATTTCCAACTATGACAAGGTATGGAACCACCTTCCGATAGTGTATCTCTAGAGGAGAATACACTGGGTTCAACAAGAACATCTTGTAACCCGGCCACACATGACCGACCACTCATTTCGCTTGAGTGTATCGAATGTATATCACCAACGGTTGGGATCAACAACCGTTTCCCGAATGGGACAACATCGAATAGAATAAGGAATTAAATGAATTTCTCTTGATAGGTGATAATACACCTCAATGGAAGCTACCCACATAGCCATGCTACCTGCCCGATTTTTGTCATTTCCCGGTTGTTGAGGCCTAAGGCTACGATTACTTATCATTCCTTGATAGCACAATCACTTTGAATGCCACATTGTCAGATCCGTTAATCACTAATTGATTTGCACAAATATATTCTGGTTATTATGCTAAGAGAATAAATTCTCCGCCACCATATATATTTACACAGCCCAACATATATGATCATTGGAAATACTTTGTCAGACATTCGTCCATACACTTCATTCTGGGACCGAACGAAACCGAAGGCACAATTTCCATTAAATAGAAAAAGCCCTTGCACTTTTCACCGTCTTCGATTATCTTCAAAAAATCTAATTCGCAACGCTACTGCCAATACGGAGTGGTTCTCGGATAATAATCCAACCGGTCTCTCCATATTGACAACGATATTGGCAAACACTTCGATAGTCGGTTATTTAACTATCGAAGAAAAACAAACATCCATTCATAGCATCAAACAATCACTGGCCCTTAATTAATATTTCATTAAATAAATCTCTACTCTATTTCCTTATCAATATTTGTTAACCAAATCTTTTCAACAATCATCTTGGCCTTTTACATTATTTGGAAAACATATCCATATCTCGCCTTCTTTTATTTTCTATACATAGAAAATATCTTCTATTTATACTTGGAAAACATTCAAATTACTTATCTCTTTCACGCCCGTTCATTTCTACACTCAGGAAATATTTATTAATTATATTTCCACAATTCCACTTCTTTGGGTTAAAACGAATGTTGTATAAAACATTGTTACAACAACCCAAAATATTTCATTTAACTAAATTTCTTTAAACATCTCTCTTCGAGACTGAATCTTGTTACTTATCGGTTAATAATGAAATCAATCAAGTTAGGGTATAACTACCTCTCAGACCTTGACCGAAAACATCGTTAACTTCAAAATAGACAAGACCACTTACCTCAAATAAACAACACCATAAAAACCAATTATTCATTTTAAAAACATGTATATGGTTCGCTTTCTATTTTTAACAAATCTAATTTATAGATTTCCTTTTTGTATACAATATTCTATTTTTAATTCCGTTTCCTTATCAAATTCTATATATATATATATATCGATTTCTAATTATCAAAAAATATTCTAAGTCCTTAAATTTTCAAAAAAAATCGCCATGACCTCCTTTGTACCGGTCGATAGTTCAAACCTCAACTCGCCTCTCTAGGCCCTTTCCATTCAAAAAGAAAATCAAAAAGCCAAATGGCTTGCCGATTCGGCGCATAAAACCTCATATGGAATTTAAACATGTACCTTATTGTCGAGCACATGAATTATAATCTTTATACACTTCACTCCAAACCTGTCTAATCTATGTTCACCTGTTTTCCAATTTATCCCACTGAATCCGGTCATTCCTAACACAATTTGCTAATTTATTCTTTAATTAACTATTTTGCCAAATCCCTTTATTTTGAACATATCATGTTCAAATATATTTTAGTTCGCTTATAAATAAGTAGAATTTCATTTCCAATTTAAGTTTCATATTCGATTTCGAATATGAATTCACAAAACCAATTTACTTATCCAACGCCAATTTCGATTCAAAACTTGATTAACGAATTATTATTCAAATTAGTTAATCCTATTTAATACTCAAAAATATGATTTTTGTTTCAAAAATCATTTCATTTACTTGTCTTGAGTTCATATTTATTTTACAACTCGGGTCTGGATTTTTATAATGAAGATCTAAGTCTTATTTGCTAAAAATCCTTTTTATTTATTTAAATAAACCGTTATGGTTTAATAACGATTATGGCGCTGTTTTTTTGAAAATTTGATTTTGACATAACTAAAAATCTATAAGACGAAATCCATATTTTTCTCTTCCATTAGAAAACTATTATCAAATCGGTCTTGAGGTTTCTTGTTTCAAATAATTCCGACTTAAATTGAGTTCTATATACACAATTGAAGTTCGAAACGCTAATTTACGAACTACCACGCTACAACAAGTTCGTTTTAATTATATTTAAATATAAACGTTTAAACTCCATTTATAATAAATTTTAACTCTATTCTAATATATTTTAATATATATTAAATCCAGTTTTCAAATCCAACTTAATATTTCTGATTATCTCAAATCATCGATTTTTCATTACTTGGTTATAAATCTGTTTATAACTCAATTTGCTATACTAAATTCCATTTCCTTTTATAAATATATTATTTATAAAATTCGATATAATCGAATTCCAATTTAAATACCTTGGATTTTACTTAATTCAGTTTATATTCAGAATATTGAAATAAAACCCTTCGTTCCCTTTCTGAAACAATTTCCAATTCATGGTTAAATTCATATTTGAATTTAAATTTCTAAGATATCAAATGATAACTTATTTTCCTTAATTTATAAACGTTGTTTATAAATTTAACTTTCTTGTTTTATAAAAACAAGTTTCCATTTCGATTCCATTTCAAATTCTACTTTTCAAATTCATACTTGAATTTAAACCTCTAAATTATCCAATGATAATTTATTTCACTAGATTTATAAATACTGTTTATAAATCCAACTTCCTTGTTTTATAAAATAAAACAAGCTTCATTCCAGAATCTGTTTGAAAACCAAACCTTATTTTGGAATATTTTATTTATTATAACTTATCTATATAAATATAGAATCTATTTTCATATTTAACTTTAAAATTCTGTTAAATAAAATCCAAATATTTTCTTTTGAAAATATTTTATCTAAATAAATTCGATCTAATCGAATTTAAATCATAAATCCATACGGATTTATTTAAATTTACTTTACATTCTGAATATCAGAATAGATTTATCGTTCCTTTTTGAAACTAATTTCAATTCCCTTTTTAAATTCACCTTTTGAATTTATATTTTCCAAATTATCCAAATGATATTTCATTTATAACATCGTTTATAAATTCATTTCAGTTTCCAGATTTTCCAATGAAGATCATTCCATTTTATTTATAAACACCGTTTATAAATTTACTTCAATTCCCTGATTTTTTATTTATAAACATCATTTATAAATTTCAATACTGGTTTTGTTTATTCAAAACAAGTTAATATTTTTTGTCCATTCGAATTTCAAATTCTATCTTTAGAAAAATAGAATTTTACATTTAAATCTCAAATATCGTTTTCACGATATTTTTATATATCAACATTTTAGCCCAGTGATATTTAAATATCCAAAAACACTCAATTATCAAATCACGGGTTTTATAACACATCATATATGATAATATATGTGAAAACAAACAGTAATAAATTTTGAGGAATCCCGTTGGATTCCTCCAACCTGTTTTTCCTGCATCCACAGACGTTAGCCAACATAAAAAATACCCATCATGCTTCGAGGTAGGATATCGCGGTATGAAGGTCATCCACTATATATATTATGGGGCGCATAGGGAAATCATCCGCTAATGATACCGCGGGCATCCGCTAATGATACTGCGGGAATCCAACCACTAATATATATGTATATATATATATAATAGCCACAAACACCAATCCTAAATAACTAATATAATATTTATAATAGCCACAGTAATATTTTAATGCAACCAAACAATCAACAAACAATTATTTTTAACAAATAAAAATAATTCTTAATAAATTTGAGTGAGATTTACTCACCGTGAATTCTGTCGTCGATATAGCGATTTATTTTAGATTAAATTAAACATAAGTTTAATTTAACCAAGATTCCTCATTTGCTCCAAATAAAATTCCAGATTGTACGATCTGCAACTATGAATCCAATTATCCTACTTCCCGATCTTCCAACCTTGTATAAATTACACACAAGATTTCTAAGGAATTGATTAACTAAATTAGTGACTAAAACTTAGTTAACTACATTCAATTTACTTCCATCTCATTCCTTAATCTACTTTAATCATGTTTTAATATTCCATTTATAAGTAAATATGATTACATATATATGATCAATTAAAAAAAATCCTAGGTTATTTAAGTAAATTACCTGTAATCCATGCCAAGAACTCTATAGCTAAGGCCTCCTATCCCCATTCTCCTCTAAAACATTAACTTCTTTATACTGAACACATAGCAAGTAAATCATTGACCTTCCATAAACAACCACACTTCTTCTCCCATTTCTAAACACCTGCTACAGAACTGCTTTTGGCGTGCCTTTACAGTTCTACTCCTCACGCTGACCTGCTTATACAATGATGGAGTAGCTTCCATTTCCCCTTCAGCTCCTTACAAAAGTCATCAACAGAAAGTCGTTGCCCTTTTCAACGCTGTTACTCACTCTAGATTTCCATGCCCAGAACTTGATTGCACCTCCGCCTACTCAATTCCACATTGCTCCCTTATCTACTCGACACAACTCCATTTCTCGAAAAAAGGGATCGTGACCTGCTTCATTTCCTACTGCGACATTTACTGTCGCTTTTTGATTCAAGCCACTGAGCTTGTCCAACTCCTCCTGAAATCGACCTTCTGCCTTCGAGAAACCATGCTAGCCTCCTTATCAGGACCGCTTCCCGATGTTTATCGTCGCCAGTGAGAACTTCGAGTGCCCTAACCCCTTCACGACCCGAGCAAGGGCCACTACTTGAACGCTAACCCTATACGGGTTTGAGTGAAACAGATTTAGGATTTTTAGAATTAGTTATGGATTTTATTTCAAAATTGCAAAGGGAAAAACCACGGGTTTCTTTTATTTACTGAGGAAAGGAATGAAATGTGTAAGAGCGGGTGTTGCATTTATATACAAATGAATAATTCATTGTTAAGGAGATAGTACTGCGCAATGGTACATTGAATTTAATGTGATTTGAGTTTTAAAAGATTTTGTTTTAAAAAAAAAAGATATTAATTTGATTTCGAACCTATCCACAATCAAATATCGAGGGTCCATTAATTTAAATCACGAATCGCAATTTTAGCGTATAGACCGACATTTCAATATTATAGCGTTGTACTGAACAATTCAGGATATATTTTATATTTAATTTCAACGTATATACCATATTAATTTAATTTAATTTAATTTCAGAACTAATCAATTCGTTGGTAATAAATTATTTCTATTATCGTTCATATTCAAACATAATTAGTATTGATCATCTGAATTGTTTTAATTTAGTTTTTGACTTCGATTTGAATTATTTTTCGTATTACGAAAATTCAATATATTCGATATTAAATCGAAATCGATTATTAAATCGATAACTTAATATAAAAATTCATTTATATTATCAAATTAATATTTAAAATTAATATTAAATATTCAAAATTAATCGACCTAAAATCCGGGTCGTTACATTCTTCCCCTCTTAAAAGAATTTCGTTACTAAAGTAGGAAAAATCTTTCAATCCCATTAACCATTCAAAAATTCACTTTATTGAACTCAACAATTCATATTTCTACAATTTAGTTCTACCCAAAACTTTTGGCTTCCATTCATATTGAATATCATATATGCCTATATTCATTTTATCAGAATGATTTACAATCAATTCATATCTAATCCATATTTTATTCATATGTATTCATATTCATTCCAGATTCATTCAAATTGATTTTAATCAATTTATTTACTTTGATCCATTTTACTTGCTTAAGTTAAATTTAAATTCCAGAATTCAAAGTCTCGGGTTTTTATTTCAAATCCTTTCGAAATCACATAAATATATACATGTATTTATTTCCAATTCAAATTCAAAACATTTGAATATTCAAACTAACTTGTTTTCTTTCAAACAAATTTCCTTCAAAATATTTTCTAAGGCAACAATCCATCACTTAGAACTCGAAAATGAACACTGATGATGTCGCGATCATCATCAGAATTGTTTTCCAGCCACTAGAGTGAGTTCGGTGCTTTATCACTTTCAAAATCCATCTCAAGATGATTTTTATTCAGAATCCTTCAAACACAAAGCTATATTGTTCTAATATGCTTCAGAAAATATTATCAAACTTCCAAGGATTTAAATTCCAAATTCTGGTTTGAATTCAATTTTAATTCATCTCAGTTGTATATTTAATTCACATACAAATTCTACTTTGGTTATATATAACCATTCCAATTTTTATAATCTAATTTGATTATAATATTAACATCCAACACATCCACATATTATAATAATTTCAAAAAAAATATTCCTTTTCTACCAAAAAAAGAATTTTTGGGTAAATAACTAATATATATTTATAATAGCCACAGTAATATTTTAATGCAACCAAACAACCAACAAACAATTATTTTTAACAAATAAAAATAATTCTAAATAAATTTGAGTGAGATTTACTCAATGTGAATTCTATCGTCGATATAGCGATTTATTTTCGATTAAATTAAACATAAGTTTAATTTTACCCAGGATCCACATTTGCTCAAAATAAAATTCCAGATTGTACGATCTGCAACTATGAATCCAAATATCCTACTTCCCGATCTTCCAACCTTGTATAAATTAAACACAAGATTTCTAAGGAATTGATTAACTAAATTAGTGACTAAAATGTAATTAACTCCATTCAATTTACTTCCATCTTATTCCTTAATCTACTTTAATCATGTTTTAATATTCCATTTATAAGTAAATATGATTATATATGTGATTAGTTAAAAAGAATCCTAGGTTATTTAAGTAAATTACCTGTAATCCATGCCAAGAACCCTAAGGCTAAGGCCGCCTATCCTCTTTCTCCTCTAAAACATTAACTTCTTTATACTGAACACATAGCAAGTAAATCACTAACCTTCCATAAACAACCACACTTCTTCTCCCATTTCTAAACACCTGCTACAGAACTGCTTTTGGCGTGCCTTTACAGTTCAACTCCTCACGCTGACCTGCTTATACAACGATCGAGTAGCTACTATTTCCCCTTCAGCTCCTTACAAAGGTCGTCAACAGAAAGTCGTTGCCCTTTTCAACGCTGTCACTCAGTCGAAAATTCCATGCCCAGAAATTGATTGCACCTCTGCCTACTCAATTCCACATCGCTCCCTTATCTACTCGACACAACTCCATTTCTTGGAAAAAGGGATCGTGACCTGCTCCATTTCCTACTACGACATTTACTGTCACTTTTTGATTCAAGCCACTGAGCTTGTCCAAATCTTCCTGAAATCGACCTTTTGCCTCCGAGAAACCCTGCTAGCCTGCTTATCATGACCACTCCCCGATGTCTATCGTCGCCAGTGAGAACTTCGAGTGCCCTAACCCCTTCACGACTCGAGCAAGGGCCACTACTTGAACGCTATCCCTATACGGGTTTGAGTGAAACGGATTTAGGATTTTTAGAATTAGTTCCGGATTTTATTTCAAAATTGCAAAGGGAAAAACCACGGGTTTCTTTTATTTGCTGAGGAAAGGAATGAAATGGGCAATAGGGGGTGTTGCGTTTATATACAGATGAATACTTCATTGTTAAGGAGATAGTTCTGCGCAATGGTACATTAAATTTAATGTGATTTGAGTTTTTAAAGATTTTGTTTCTTTTAAAAAGATAATGATTTGATTTCGAACCTATCCACAATCAAATATTGAGGGTCCATTAATTTAAATCACGAACCGCTATTTTAGCGTATAGACCGACATTTCAATATTATAGCGTTGTACTGAACAATTCAGAATATATTTTTATATTCAATTTCAATGCATATACCATATTAAATCAATATAATTTAATTTAATTTCAGAACTAATCAATTCGCTGGTAATAAATTATTTCTATTATCGTCCATATTCAAACATAATTAGTGTTGATCATCTGAATTGTTTTAATTCTGTTTTTGACTTCAATTTGAATTATTTTTCGTATAACGAAAATTTAATATATTCGATATTAAATCGAAATCGATTATTAAATCGATAACTTAATATAAAAATTCATTTATATTATCAAATCAATATTTAAAATAAATATTAAGTATTCAAAATTAATCGATCAAAAATCCGGGTCATTACACCTAAAAAGCACCAATTGCTCTGATACCAACTGTTGGGACCGTTGTGATTAATCCGATTCAAGACCACTCGGCTCAAATATCTAAACCATAAGTGCTAGCGGAGGACTAGATCGTTGTTAGACTTCCAAAAAAACAAATCAATAACTCTAGTCACAAACAATAATCGACTAATCACGAACAATCCATATCTCAATCACAAGCAAGAAACTAGTGACAATAGTAGCAAAAATGAATCACACAAGAATTTATAGTGATTCCACTAACATCTTGTTAGTGTACATCCACTTTGGAGAGAGTATTTTATTACCACGGTGAAAGGAATACAAGAGATTGATCCAATGACCACTATACTTCAATATAGAAAAGAGTTTGAGGAGAATAGAATTGAAGAATTGCAAATAGGTTATAAACCCTAATTAAACCCTTGAGAACAAACCCTTGATTTCTATCAAGTCTTGAAGCTCTTGATTCTTGCCTTTTGAAAACCAAATGATAGCTTATATAGGCATAGAGAAGTATATGGAAATTCCCAAAATTTCCTTTAGATCCGAAATACCTGAAATTTCCTCCAGATCCGAAATACACGAAATTACCTCCAGATCCGAAATATTCGAAATACCCGAAATTTCCTCCAGATCCGAAATACCTGAAATTTCCTATAGATCCGAAATACTCGAAATTTCCTCTTCAATCTAACACATAGTATCACATACGTCAACATTCAGTACTCTCTTCCTTTGAGTTTTGTCAATTGCAAAATTGTCACTAACTCAAATTTAAATGACTTTCCTTGCACTAATAATAAGCGTATTTAAATGAATTGCTTATTCCTTGTACATGTTGTAATTAAGTGCGTAATTTTAGTTTTCACACTCGGTTACCTAAGCTATTACATGAGCACTTGTCGTTACTATGGAATTTACTGATAAGTTAACGATGGTGCACATCATTTTCTTAATGAAAAAATTATCATAATTAGTGTTCACTCTTGTTTAAGCAAATGTATTGTTTTATTTTATCAAAATATCCATCTATTTTACACATGTTGATTACACATGGGCTAGTCACGAGAAGAGAAGTTCACTTCCACTCTTGTTTCTTTTATTTTAACTCAATATCTTTATTTAAACACGCACCCTTTATTTTACACAAAAGCAGAACCGTTGCCACCTACTAAATAACGAGTGTGTTTGTCAATTCGATGGGAACTAAAAATAGAAAGAAACAGAAACACATGATAAAAGCTTCGTTAAGCAGAGAGAAACCTCATACAAATGTCAGATGCCTGAAATTTCAGGAAAGCCAAACAGAATAGCATCAGATGCATGCCTAAAAATATTATAATAGGCTTGACGAATCATGATCAACCTGGTAGTCTGTTTAGCTATGAAGACCAAAGGGTAAGCTGATGCAAACTTGGCATTGTTTAAAACTATCAAAACTATCAACTTACAGGATGGTTTAGCTTTTTTTGTTGATAGGGGTGAAGCTTCTTCTGTTTCCATGCCGGTTGCTAAGCCATTTGATTGTCAGTAGGTGTTATTCTTGCGACTGATAATATTTGAAATTTCTGTAGTGTATAAAGCTCCATAAAGATGACTTAGTTGAGATCAAGGGAATACCAAGTTCACAGGTAAGAATGTGGAAGATATATATATATATATATTCATCTTATTATTTGTTACATTTATTATGTACAACATTAAACAAAGCAAAAAAAGTATCTTCCAAATGCTCAGGTTGATGTGGAAATAAAATTTGAAATGGAAGGCTTGAAAGGAGCAGAATATCTCAGTAGAAATCTGGTTATGGATCCTCTGAGACTATTGTCTATCTGTTTTGTAAGCAACTTGTTGATGTGAAAATGTATGATATATTATCGGGACATAGAAAATTTGATAAAACAATATGTATGAAAAGTTGATAAAACGATATGTATGAAATGCTATGTTGTATGAGTGATATGTATGTAATATTATGCAGTAATTTATATATTTGTTGTTTGTAAAAATTTGTTATATTAACATACAGATAACAAATTTTTTTTTTGGTAAAGCCGATCGATTTTTAAGATGAACGCAAACACATTTCATTTTGACTAATAATAAAATACAATGAAGGACAGGTGATTGAGGTCAAACAGTCAGCTGAACAGTTTTCAAGTGGACTATCAACCATGATTACATCAAAGATGTATGGGTTTTCGCGCACGAAAACCAAAGACATTGCATGGTGATACGTTTCATGTTACCAAATTACTTATCCAACACATTATCTAGTACATAACATATGACATAGCTTCAATCAAAGCTAAACCAACAGAACCAGAAGCTTCATTGTCGAGTTGGTTCCTGAACAAACCTTTCTTCATGCTTCTCGTGATAGGAGTTTTCTTCTCACCCGAAGAAGAGGCCATGTGAGCAGCTTGAATGGAGACGTCAGGTGGACGTAGCTTGTACCGTGGAGGTGAAGCAATGCTATCATACGGGTTATTTGCTTGCACATGTATGATACTGCTTGCAGAGTTTTTCCTTTGCTCACAGAAGCAAAAAGTTGCATGTTACAAGCATTCCAGTGGTATAAGGATTTCTTAACATTCTCATATTTTCGAATATCCAAGACATTGTTGCACGTCACTAAATTAAAATCATTTACCTCTTTCTCTAACGGTAAACGCCAACTAGGGTGCAAATCCTCATTGTTGTTAAGTATGCCAGAGATAATGCCAATAATCTCACGAAGTCCCCTAACTTCGGATTCATCATGTGCACACTGTGCACGAACATTACCAGAGCTCATCGCATCACTCTCCTACTGATTTATGAGAGTCATAGCTGGGTCTTTACTGCTATCAACTAAATTAGCAACAGTATTGGCTATTTGGCTCGCATCCACTATTTCATTGGCTTCTTGCTTTTCTTCTTGTTTGGTAGCTTCATCCAAAATATCGCTTACATAATTATAAAATTATTTCCTGCCTTGCATGCATGCTCATTTAATTTAGTTTGCTATCGTATTATCTCATTGCCTTCTATAACTCCTGTTTCTCTTGCTCTAGCTTCATCCAGATTCTTACCTTGGTTGTTAACTATGGGTGTTTGAGCGAAAGCCTTGACAAGCATAGCATCAACATCTGCAATCTCACCCTCCTCGACTTCAGTTTCAGTTTCGTTAGCTTCAAGGTTAATAGATGCAATATTAAGCATACCAAAACTATTAGGGACTTTGACCCCATGCTGTCTAACAATGTTCTGGCATTGACATGATTTTGCTTCTTCCTTTTTACATACTTACTAATCGTTTTCTTCACCCCATATTTATTTCTAAACATTTCTTTCCTCTTGAAAGGAACACTACGCCAGCCGTCATTCTTATTATCCTCCATGTCTCTCTCTCGATTCTTATTATTCCCTTCCTTATTTTGTTTCACTTCAAAGCTTGTCTTCTTCAAGTTTTTACTAGTGTTATCAGCTTAACCTGCAACTGGAATACTTTCAAATGATGTTGAAGGAGAACCATTATTCAGAGTGTGTTTAGAGCTTACAGTTATCCTTCAAATGGCCAAAGACTTTACACACAGTAAAAATCTCAGGCTAGTGAACCGTGACCATTTGAATACTTTTAGCAGGTAACTCAACCTCAAGTTCATTGATTAAAGGGTTTTCTGGGGTCACTTTGGCCATGCACTTTTCGTAATCTAATCATTCAAGACTTTCAGTTATAGATAAGAAATGTTTGTGTGTGTAGGTGTCTGTGTGTGTATATATATAAAAGTTGAAACAATGACAAATAAATCTAAAAATTAATAATGTAGATAATAGTTTCAGAAACGCTATTGAATAACAAATGTTATAGAATCAGACATTGGGAATGTTATAGTATAACTAAATAAATGCAATAGAAATTTGTAAGAAACGCTAACAATTAAGTGAACAAATGCTATAGAAATATAACTGTAAACACTATAAATCATACAAATAAAATGCTATAGAAACATGCACACAAACACTATAAGAAGTAAATATCAAAGAGTATATTATATAGCGTTTTTTGTTTAATAGCAAACAAAAACGCTATACAAAATTCATTTTTTATAGCGTTCTTGTCCTTGCTATTTAATGTAGAAGATCTAACATAGCATGTTGTTACATGGCATTCTCTAAAACGCTATATTAGGATATAATAGTGTTTTTCAAACGCTTTGAAATCCCCATTTTATTGTAATGAAACCTATATTTCGTGAAATTTAAGACGTCACTTGTTTATTCGTATGGTTAAATTTTGTTTCATGACGTGTCTATACCATTTTCAATCAATTAATCCTACGGTCTGAGATCCCCCAGTTCCACTATAAATAAGATCCTACACCTAACTATTCTCTTACACTCAAATCTTTTCCTCTTTGGTTTCCATTTGCCTGAGGCAGAGCCCTAAATTTAAATATTTATAGAAAGAGATTTGTAAACATAAAAAATATATAATCAGCCTAGGGATGGGATATGCGAAGGACACAGATAAGAGCTAAGTTCTCTAGGTGAGTGTTATAATTATTCAAATTTTCAAGTAATTTAAAGAAAATGGTTCTTAATAGGTGTTGTTTTTCTTACAGTCTTTCAGTTATTTTTTTGTAAGTACTTTCTGTTTTTGTTAATATCTGCAAGTTTGTTTTTTTTAGTCTTTTTCCCTTCCATTTATTTTATTTCTTTTAGTTAATTTCAGGCCTCGAGTCAGTAATCTACCACAATTTGGCATGCATGTTGGATCTTTCATCGGTACGAAATTCTCCTAACAATATCCAAGATGTGCCTCCATCTCATTCCCTATGACTGAGCTTTATCTACTGGTTTGTTATTCATCATGATTCGGCAACTGGCACTGGTATGACATCTACTATTTATCTGTTAACCGGTTATCTACCATGATTTTGCATCCACAACTAGTATGGACCTCCACTGTTTATTTACTGGTCTGTTATCTACCATGATTCGGCATCCATGTTAGATATCTCAACTATTGGCCAGTTATCTACCATGATTCGACATCTATCTGTCACTGCTACGAAACCTCCAAAATTATAATTCTCCCCATCTCAACCCCTGACCTGAGTCTTATTTATTAACTTAATCCATGATCTAAGTGACATTTCTCTTAGCCTAATCCCAAATCCGAGCCCAAACCATTGACTCAATCCCTGACCTGAGCCTATAATATTTTATTTTTGTCATAATAGGTTATATATTTTTCATTTATTATGATGTTCTAAAATGTTAGTATAGTTCTCAATTATCTTAATAAGCTATTTATTTCTCTTGCTTCGAGAAGTATAACCCTTGTCATAATTTACTGCAAATTCCTATAATTTGCATAATTCAATTTGATTCTTTTTTATTACAGATCTATAATTTATATAAATGTTTTCTGTAAATTTAGTATTCTATTATTTAATTCGTATTCGTGAAGCTTGCGCTTTTTACCTTATTTTTATGCAAAAAAGGGGATTAAACCCGCGTCTTTAAACTGTCATTTACATATCTGTGTATCTTTAGGACAAATGTAAATAATTATAGAAACACGTGAATAACTAAAAGAAATAGAATATCGTGTAAGGGAAAAAGACTGAAAAACAAACTTATTGGAATTAACTAAAAACTATAAGAAACGATAGAGAAATACTTACAGAAAAATAACTCAAAAGCTATAAGAAAAACTACAACTATTACAAACCCTTTTTTAAATTACTTAAAAATATAAAAACTTACAATGCTCGCCTACAGTCCTTAACTCTTATCTGCAGCCTTCCCAGATCCCATGCTTAGGCTGATTATAAATTTTTATGTTTAGAAATCACTTCGTAGAAATATTTAATTTTAGGGCTTACTTCGGGAAAAAGGAAGCCAGAGGGAAAAGATTTGAGTGTAAGAAAATAACTGGGTCAAAGGTCTTGTTTATAGTGGAGCTTTGGGATCTTAGGCCATAGCATTAGCTGATTAAATCTGGTCCAAACAAGTCATAAAAATCAAGTTTAACCATCTGAGTAAACAAGCAACGTCTCAGGTTTCATGGAATATAGCTTTTAATGTTGTTAACTCGTGCCTAGATGAAAATCATCGAGGGTACTTTGCAGGTTGATCTAGGGTAGGTCGATTAGGGTATGTCAGATCAACCTTGGTCGATATGCATATATAAATTCTAAATATTGCCGAATTCTTATTCTTTCTATTATTTTCTCATACGAACTCTGATTTAGACAAGTTATATATGCAAATTTCATAAAATTGCCACGAACTCAATGGTACAACCCCCATAGCTAAGTTCTAACAATTTCACAAACTTAATTCATTATTTAATTAATTCTTTAATAAAGTATTGTTACTTGAATTTTGGGTTGTTACATTCTTTTCTCCTTAATTATTGCATTCCCGAAATATCTAGGGACGGAAGAATGAATGAAGTAATCACAATCAATGCCTACACCCTTATACTTAAACATCATCCATTGTATCCATTGTCCTTAAGTTTTCTAATGTCATTTATGTTAGTATGCAATAGCGTAGTGTATATGTTCCTAATTAATGCAAAAGATTGGAAAATCTACCGATTCAGTCGACCTTCTTTTTTGTTCAGTTATGCTGATATGCATATATATATATATATATATGTATGTATGTATGTATATATATATATATGTATGTATGTATGTATGTATGTATATACCCTAATAATAACCGATAGTCCTATATATATGCTACAATCATCATCCATATGCAACAACCATATGAATATCGTCCATTTATAACAACCATGAAAATAAAATAAAAATGCACATAAATCCATCTGCATATGCTTGGTGTTCTAGTTGGCCGATCTCTAATAGATAATAGTGCCTAGTGTGTGTACATGCGTTCATTTACATCCACTTGCATCCATCACACAAAACATGTTCTATTAACTTGTATACAATCAATCTTACCATCCACAGACTTAATCTTAAGATCTACCCATCCTAAAAATACTTAGAGAAAAGTTCTTGATCAAATGAAAAAGCAAATGATATAATATCTAAATAAATTTGTTAAAAGAACGTGAGTATGGAACTTGGATTATTCTAAGATACCCAAGTTGCCTTATTAGCAAATTCTCACTATGTGAAAAAAATCGTATTGTGAAATAGGTTGAAGCCCTACTTTAGGATGTCGAACTAATGACTCGTACCTCTTATCCATTTCTTCTAACTAAATGGTTCTCTTTGTAATTATCGAGTCATTCTAACCAAGTCCGCAGGAGATTTTTTTTCATCTTACCCGCTATGGTTGCTCTAAAAAGAATCATTCAAGCAAGTTAACCAATTTTTTTCCAGAGATTTTCTATCTTCTATCTATTCGTCTTTACATTTTTGAGTCTTTCTTTAACTAGTTTCTTATGGTTATGTTGCTATTACAACTTACTTACAATTCTAAAGTCTACCTTACCCTCCAAGTAACTTCACGGCCTCATTTATTTTACCATATTCATGTTTGAAATTCACACCTTTTTTATCTTGCATACCTCTATCGGTTCCACTTGTATTATCCATGTAACAACCTGCTTGGAACCGGCCTAAATTCCAAGCCAAAGAAGGACGACAAGAACTTAGAACTGTTCTTAACAAATCGTTGGTTTCTATAAGAAATGGAAATTACAGGTCTAGACTAAAATGAAATCAAATCTCATAGCAGAATGGACAAAATGTAATAATCAAATAGGTGTATCTATCATAAAACGTAATAATGTCAAATACATCAAATCCCAAGTTACAACTAGCAAGTCAAGGTACATCATAATGGTAACTAAGATACAATAAGATATAATAGAAAATTAAATAATAATCGCCATCGCCAAGCTCCATCATTCACATCATCGTCTAGCTCCACCATTATGCCTAATATGTATTATTAAGAGGAGGACGTTAGAACAACAGTTCAGATAAATAAAATAGTTTAAGCATAAAAAGGAAACTTATTTCCTATACTTGGCAATTTAAAACTTATCAGGTTTATGTCTAAGAGAATATAAACACACATGTACGAATTTTACATCTACTCATATATACTAAGTGGAAAGTGTGAACCTTTCTTGATCACTTAAGGTCATTAAAACATGGGCGGAATCCTATGCTCACTTAATACCCCTTGGCATACCCTAGTCACTTACGACCTCGTTTCCTTGTAGACTACATTATGTATATACATGTACATATTCTCTCAACTTAATGTGAGAGATAGTAATCATTCACTTAATATCGGGTTTTAGGTAGACGCTCGGTATAATTTATAACCCTCCTAGCTATCTAGTTGACATTACAGGTGAACTCTTAGCCACTCAATACTTCCCTTCGATAGGCAGTTTCCCTTACATGCTCGGTGAAACTCTTAGTAGTCCAGCCCTAGTTTTTCCTTCACTTAGCCCCTAGACAAGAAGAGAACAACTTTTGGAGAACTGCGTCATTCATTCATGACCATTTAATACTTTATAATTATTAGAGAATGGCGAACCCATAGATCACTTAATACCTATTTAGAGCGGACCCTATAATTTTAGTCCAAACCTAAGAAATAGACCCTTAGGTGTGAACCAAATCCAACAACTTAGTACCATCATAAGTGGATCAACCACTTAATTCTTTCTCTAGGCAGATCTATCATATGCTAAATAGCCCATGACATTAAACGTCTCACATTAACCCGACTTCTTATAACTACTAGATTTGTTGGGTTGTCGAGGCAGACTTCTACTACTAGTAGGGGCTAACCTCGCATGCATATGTCATTTAATATTTCTAAAGGCCATTAACTCAAGTACCATACAAAAATTTCCTAATGGGACATTTAATAGGAATTTCCTAATTTAACGCAATAAATATGCATTAAAGATACGTGGATTATGATATTTAATAATTATAAATACTTTTAGGCGTAATTAGAGGCACACGTAAAAGAAAGCACATTAAGTGATGGAATATCAATATTTTCGCCAAACAAAAGTATACAAGTCATATTCATCCAAGTCCACAAGATGGCATATAAATTTTTATTTTAAAATAAAAGCATTAATATGAAATAAACATAAAATAACACTTTTAATCCTATGTTCTTAAGATTACAACAATAAACAGAAAAGGACAGGATGAATAAACAATATTATATGTACATTTTTTCCAGTATTATTTTACTATCCTTCCACTTTGAGTGATTTATAGGCAAAAGTAAGGATTTTGACCACATGTATTTTATTGTACCTAGATCTGGTATTTTAAAAATTGATATTTAAATACATATGAGTTACGATATCCAAGTTCACACTTATTTATGTCAATTTGGGATTTACAATCAAAAGGAAAATAAAAGAGACTAAATTATGAATTTAACAAAAAACAAAAATAGGAAAATCATTTTTATTTATATTCTCAATCAAAAATCCAAATGATTGGGGGATTTTGTGTGTTTTGTTTTCGTGAATCCTAGACCCCTGTAGGCATAATCAATCCATATTTATACTAACAAGCTATAGAAATTAGCTAGATTTAAAGAATCCTACTCCCAAAACAACAAAGAGAGATGTTACTACCAAAATAAACCCCTAACATAGGCTGACTGTGAAGGGGTATTGGAGGAACACAAACACAGAAGAACCTTCCGAAAGAACAACTAGAGAAGACCGAAAGCGGGAAAGAATGATTTGAGAGAAACACAAACCGACACTCCCCCCAGGAAGAAAGGAGCTCAGAGACAACAAAACGATAGCGAAGTTAATCCAACCGAGTCTATCCGATAGAGTCTCCCCGAAAAGAGAGTCCTGAAGTGAAAGGTATCAAGCCAGAAGTACAAAAATATTATCCGCAACCAACTTCCGAAATAGCTACTTCATGAATGACGAAAGGTCACATCGATAGACAACAGAGACATCACCGATAGCTATCTTCCGAAAAACCAGATTGTCCCAAAAGCTCCATCGGAAGGCTAATTGGAACCCGAGCAGAGATACATGCTATCAGTGTTATTTTACCTAGTACAAGAACCAATAGCGGTTTCAAACCGGCAGCTATCTACATGTGTCACAAGGACAAGCTCCTCTAAGTATTCAACAGAAAGCCGGAAGCCTACATCTAGAAGCTTGCATCTGGGAGCCTTCACCCAGGAGTTGCTACCGGGAGTTCAAATGCCATCCGAAAACCCCACGACAACAAGCCCATATTAGCCTCGAAAAAGCCCCGGTTGACTGGGACCCTCACTTTGAAGATTATAATTAGCACCACAAGGACGACTGATAGCTAAAATCCTGAGACCAAGAAAAGAAGTGACCGGCCTAGGCCCATGCAGGCCTAATAGCCTAACAGCGGAAAGGGCCCCGAATTCTCTATAAATAAGACCCCAAGAGTCACATAAAGGGGGATGAACTTTTTATTTCTCAATCTAGTTCTTTTCTTCTAAAAAAGGGAGCAAATCCTCAACTCTTGTAATACATCTATAATTTATAAATGGAGAATTCCGAGTCTTAAACATCTTGCGATTTGATAATCTTATTATGCCGTAATAATGAAATAGGAAGTTAACACTAAGCTTTTTTAATGAGAAAATCAATCATGGCATCTTAGCAATGGAGGAGGAGCTTCGTAGAAATGCGAAGTCTCCTTCCCCCTGCCTCGGGGGTTTGCCACTTTGATTGACACTCTCATGATGAGCTTAACACTTCCTGACCTCAGAGAAAGCGGGTCATCTGCAAGTTTAACTCGATCTCAGATGCGATACGGACCCCCTTTTTTGTGCTGGTCCGGCGCGGAATGATTGTCTGAGTTAATGAACATTGCGATGCCTTCTTTCCCAAATAGAGGGATGCGTTAGCCTGTTTTCTCTTCTTATCATAGTACATAGCATCACTTTCATGATTTAAGGAGCAATTGATTTCATAAAACCTTGCAATATCAAGCTAAATAACCTTCCTAAGGTCATTTCGGAACACCACCGCACATCATATGTGATGTCCATCCTCTGGAAGCAGAATAACTAATCATTAGAATCAGAATTCCGATGTCTAAGGGAAGGTGAATTAGCTTAGATTCACAAGCTTCGGAATGAGCTTCGATAACTCCGAGTCATGACGGTGTCAATTCCCATAAACACATGTCCTAAATAGCTTAATCGGGTGTTGATGGAAAATATCGTTAACATTTCGGCGCTAGAAGGAGGGCCTGAACCTCCGTGCTTATGGTTAATTTGTCAGAATTAATTTGGTGAATTTATTGCTCCATGACAGGAAAGAGTAAATCGAAAAGATTAGAGGAACGAAACAAGGAATTGGGCCCTAACACAACCGTTGAAGGAAATGTGGATCTAACACTCAACCCAGACAATTACGAAAAAGGAGCTGCATCCAATCCACAAAAACCACCAAACTCAAACTCCATGGAAGATAATGTCGCAAGAGTATTGGTCTTGGAGAAACAACTCCAAGAAATGCAGGCTCAAGTCAACGTTGTCTAGGCACAGAAGTCCTCAAGGCTCACCAGATCTAGTTAGAGAGAGATGAATGAATCTCCGAAAAGAAAGGATCCTATTCAGCAATCAGAAGCCAAGGAGAAGCTTAAGGTGACTTGTTCCAAGAAGAAGAAGTCCCATCTGATGGGAATAGACCATCAAGGGAATCAGTGCGAGTAGGAATAGTCTGGGAGTTCCACCTCCAAAGGTTACAATCCCAAGAGAGTAAACTATGACAACACAGAAGCTTACATCAAAGACCTCACCCAGAAGACCGTCAAGGACTTGTTGGGAAGCAAGGGGAAGAGGACCCAAGATTACAGGGTTAACGACAACGAAAGAGCAGCTTCGTTCATCGATGAAATTATGAACACCATAATACCATCGAGAGTGAAGGTTCCAACCATAAAGTATCTTGGGACAACTGACCCTAACGATCATCTAATGGCTTTCGACAGCCAGATGGATCTGTACAACGCTTCCAGAGCCGTCAGATGCCACCTTTTCTCGGTTACCTTTCAAGGGGCGGCGGCGAAGTGGTATCACCAGTATAGGGAAAACATCATTTACTCGTGGAAACAATTCTCCTACGAATTTTCCGCGTAGTTATGCATATGCAAAGATCCAACAGTTGACTACACAGTCATTGCTAACATCAAGAAGAGACAAGGGGAGTCTCAAGGAGATTATCTTAAGAGATTCAACATCGAGGCTCTAAAGGCCTAGGATACAAATGACCGTGACAAGTTGATTGCCGTACACTCAGGGTTAATCGAAAACACCCCCTTCTGGAAGAAGTTATATATTCACGGCTATAAATACTTGCAAGACTTTCATTTCCAAGACGACAAGTTTATTCGCACGGAAGAATTGTACTTCACAAAGAGGAAGTTCAAGACTCGAGAGAAAGGAGGAAGGCCAAACTTTGGACAGAAGCTCCTAGATGGAAATCAAAAGAGGTCAAGGTGGGATGATTCTAATACCAACTCGGTTTCTCTAAACAAGCCCATCTCGTATGTGTATGCTATTGCAAGAGAAAAGGTTAATAACTTCCCTGTCTCGTTCAAAGCCAAGAATTGCCCTGAACCTTATTCTGGCGGTAGGTATTGTGAATTCCACAAAATCAACAGACATAAGACTGACGAGTGCAAGGTATTGGACGGGATTATTTAGAAGCTGATCCGAAAGGGACATCTGAAGGAATTTGTTTTAAATAAGACAACATTAGCTCAACATGCAAGTGGACAACAGAAGGTTTCATTAAATGCGATAGGAGTTGCTACGGAAGAGAGAAACCTAGACTTGGGGCCACCCATAAATCGAATCAATGTGATCCATGGAGGGCCACACCCTACCGGAAGCTATCCGAAAGCAAGAAGTCAATATATGAAAGAAGCAATGAAGGGAATATTCTCCATTCAAGAAGAACAATCGTTGAAGAATGCACGTTATGCTCTCAAAATGCACAACCTAGTGGTTTCTCCAAAAGAAATGAAAAGGAGGGGTCTGCTGCCGGCATAATGATCCCCTTATGATAACAGCCTAAATAGGGCTCTCTGTTGTTTCAAAGATCCTTGTAGATATAGTGAGCGCCGACAATATCATCTTTAAGCACACTTTCAATCAGATGGGAATTTTCGAGAAAAAGTTAGAACCAAACAACGAACCAATCTTCGGCTTCAACAACAAGGGGTCAACTCCGGTGGGGCAAATCAACCTTCTAATTCAAGTTAGACTGCCTTCACTACACAGGACTTTTGAGATTCTCTTCGTTGTGATCGATCAACCATTATATTGTAATGCCTTCTTTGGGCAGTCAACTCCGGTAGGGCAAATCAACCTCCTGGTTAAAGTTGGACTGTCTCCGCTCCATAGGACCTTTGAGACTCTCTTTGTTGTGATCGATCAACCATCATATTATAATGCCTTCTTTGGGAAACCAACTTTAGAGAAGATGGATGCCTTTCTTTCTTCCAAGTATCTAATGTTAAAATTCCTAACCAAACAGGGATGGGGTACCATCAAGGGAGAACAGTTTAGTTCTCGCGAATTGTACTTCGCAACGATTGACAAATACAAAAGGGTGTGTTCTTCGTACTTTGATTCTTCTACTGTTTTTATACCTTTGGGTAGTGGATCCTTACATCCCACATTTGAAGCTAATATAAAAATGGATAAGGCTAACAAATGTGCAAATGGTAGGTACATTTCTTTGAGAAGAAAAAGGAAAAGGTCTGATGATGTAAATCTGACTGAAGAGGGAGAAATCACCACAGATTTGGATTTTAGAGGAGACATTGAAAGAATAAAACCAACAGAAGAAGTGGAAGAAGTAAATGTTGATTCAGAGGACAAATCGAAGGTCATCAATGTAGGGAAAAGGCTAACAGAGCCCCTCAGAAGCGATCTAATTCGGTTCCTACAGCTCAACAAAGATGTTTTAGCTTGGACTCATTCATACATGATCGATATCAACCCTTCTTTTATGAGCCATGCCTTGAACATTGACCCTTCGGTAACTCCGGTCCAGCAAAAGAAGAGTTATACCTAAATATGGCTGTTTCAGAACATGCGATAAGCTCAATCCTAATAAGAGAGAGTAACGGGATTCAACACCCCATTTACTACGTTAGACGAAGGCTAAAGGACACAGAAACCCGATATCTAGTTATTAAGAAACTAGCGTATTGCCTAAACCTTACCGCGCAAAAACTCAAAGGCTACTTTCAAGCTCACCCTGTTAGAGTTTTAACTAGTTTTCCGCTCAAGCAAGTGTTTAGCAAACTGGAAACCTCAGGGAGGCTAATCAAATGGGTGTCGAGCTTAGACAATACGAGATCGAGTTCCACCCTCGAGCAACAATCAAAGGACAAGCTCTCGCATATTTCGTGAATGAATGCACGAGCTTCATTTCAGAACAATCAGTTAAATAAAATGACTCACAGACCAAGTGGCAGCACTTTGTAGATGGAGCTTCTAATGAACAGGGAGTAGGGTAAGATTATGTTATAATTATCCCTGACAGACACCACTTGCACTACGCCATGAAGTTAGGGTTCCCGACAACCAAAAACGTGGCCGAGTATGAATCAATGATAACCGGTTTGAATCTGGCACTACAGTTGAAGATACCACAAATAGAAATCTTTAGTGATTTGCAACTGATGGTAAACCAAATAAAACAGACATATCAAACCAAGGATGAGCGGCTAGTCTTATATATGAAAAGGGTATTAAAGATGCTTTCCCGATTTGAGGACTTCTTAGTTCATCAAATACCCCGCGGGGAGAATGCCCAAGCGGATTCACTAGCCAAGCTAGCTAGTTCCCAGTGTCCCTCGAAACTCGAATAATTCCCGTGGATATAAGGAAAGGCCTAGTGTTGAGCGGGAGGAATCAGAAATTGGGAAAGAGTTATTGGTCTTACCTAGATCCCAAGCCTTGAGAAGGGAGGACGAAGGAAACAAAGAGGGAAACTCCAATGGGGAACCTCCCTTAACGGAAACAAGTTGTCATCACAAAGTTACATGGGTGACTCCCATAGTAGATTACCTCTTAAACGGAATTTTAGCCCTTATTAAGCAAGATGCGAGGAGGATAAAACACCAAGCTCCTACATTTGTGATTATAAATAATATACTCCATAAAAAGGGAATTTTGCTTCCATATTTAAGATGTGTAAGTTCTAAAGATGGACTTAGCCTGTTAAAAAAAGCTCTGGAGGGATGGTGTGGGGACCATTCCAGTGGAGTTAAGCTGGCCAAAAGGGTCATGCGACAAGGTTAGTATTGGCCACGGATGTCTAGTCAAGTAGTTGAGTACGTCAAGAATTGTGATAAGTGTCAAAACTACTCTAAAGTACCTCGACTTCCTCCTAGCGAACTAACCACTATATCAAGCCCCTGGCCATTCGATGTATGGGGAATAGATTTAATTGGACCTTTACCAATCTCCAAAGGTGGAGCTAAGTATGTTGTAGTAGCTATCGACTACTTCACCAAATGGATAGAGGCATAACCCCTTCTGACAATCACGTCAAAAAGGTGTTAAGATTCATAATAAAAAATATAGTTACCCGCTTCGGAATCCCTCACAAAATCATATCAGATAATGGAACACAATTCGAGAGCGAAGAGTTCACCCGATTTTGTGAGAAAAATGGAATCATCAAAAGTTGGAAGAGGTTCTCGGTCTTCTATCTATATTAATAACCGAATCTAGGTTGGTTCGTCTCTTCACAAATACCAAAGGGGGTTCCGGTCTTCTACATATTAATACCCGAATTTGGGTTGATTTGACTCTTCACAAATACCGGAAGAGGTTTCTGGTCATCTATCTATATTAATACCAGAATTTGGGTCGATTCGGCTCTTTACAAATTCCGTAAGAGGTTTCCGGTCTTCTATCTATATTAATACCCGAATCTGGGTCGATTCGACTCTTCACAAATGCCGGAATATGTTTCCGGTCTTCTATCTGTATTAATACCCAAATCTAGGTTAATTCGACTCCCCATAAATACCAGAAGGGGTTTCGGTCTCCTATATGTTAATACCAGGGTCTAGGTTAATTCAGCTCTTCATAATGCCAGAAGGGATTTCCGATCTCCTATCAATACCCTAGTATGGGTCGATTTCGTTCTCCACAAATGCCTAAAGGAGATCTCTAATCTTCAGTCTTCAGGTTACCCAAGCGAGGGTTGATTTAAAACTACCATTAAGGTTTCATAATGAAATCTAGCATTAAGGAATGATTCAACAGAAAAAGTATCTAGAAAGAAAAGTTTGACTTGGAAAGTCGAAAACACCCCTTCATTAGGGATGGGGGCAAATGTTACTACCAAAATAAACCCCTAACATATGCTGACAGTGAAGGGGTATCGGAGGAACACAAACACAGAAGAACCTTCCGAAAGAACAAATAGAGAAGACTGAAAGCGGAAAATAATGATTTGAGAGCAACACAAATCGGCACTCCCCCCAGGAAGAAAGGATTTCAGAGCCTACAAAACGATAGCGAAGTTTATCCAACCGAGCCTATCCGATAGAGTCTACCTAACAAGAGAGTCCTAAAGCGAAAGGTATCAAGCCAGAAGTACAAAAAGATTATCCGGAACCAGCTTCCGAAATAGCTACTTAATGAACGACGAATGGTTACATCGATAAACAATAGAGACATCACCGAAAGCAATCTTCCGGAAAACCAGATTGTCCCAAAAGCTCCACCGGACGGCTAACCGGGACCCTAGTAGAGATACAGGCTATCAGTACAAATTTACCTAGTAAAGGAACCAATAGCGGTTTCAAACCGGCAGCTATCAACATACGTCAGGAGGACAAGCTCTTCTAAGTATTCAAGAGAAACCCGGAAGCCTACGTCTAGAAACTTGCATCCAGGAGCCTTCACTAAAGAGCTGTCAAATGCCATCCGAATCCCCCCCTCTCCCGGATAACAAGCCCATATTAGTCTTAGAAAATCCCCAATTGACCGGAACCCTCACTTTGAAGACTTAATTAGCACCACAAGGACGGCCGAGAGCCAAACGCTCGAGACTAAGAGAAGAAGCGGCTGATCAAGGCCCAATAGCCTAGTAGCGGAAGGTGCCCCAAAGTCTCTATAAATAAGACCCCAAAAGTCACATAATGGGGGGCGAACTTTTTATTTCTCAATCTACTTCTTTTCTTCAAAAAAAAGGAGCAAATCCTCAACTCTTGTAATACATACAATTTATAAATGGAGAATTCTAGGTCTTAAACATCTTGCGATTTGATAATCTTGGTGTGCCGTAATGATGAAACAGGGAGTTAACACTAACCTTTCTTATGAGAAAATCAACCATGGCACCTTAGCAATGGAGGAGGAGCTTCGTAGAAATGCGAAGTCTCCTTCCCCTGCCTCGAGGGTTTGCCACTTTGGTTGACACTCTCATGATGAGCCTAATGCTTCCTGACCTCGGAGAAAGGGGGTCATCTGCAGGTTTTTAACTCGATCTCTGACACGATCCGGACCCCTTTTTTGTGCTGGTCCGACGAGGAATGATTGTCTGAGTTAATGAACATTGCAATGCCTTTTTTCCCAAATAGGGGGATGCGTTCGCCTATTTTCTCTTCTTATCACAGTACATAGCATCACTTTCATGATTTAAGGAGCAATTAATTTCATAAAACCTAGCAATATCAAGCTAAATAACCTTCCTAAGGCCATTTCGGAACACCACCGCACAACATATGTGATGTCTATCCTCTGGAAGCAGGATAACTAATCGTTAGAATCAGAATTCCGATGCCTAAGGGAAGGTAAATTAGCTTAGTTTCACAGGATTCGGAATGACTTTCGATAACTCTGAGTCATGACGGTGTCAAATCCCACAAACACATGTCCTAAATAACTTAATCCGGCTGTTGATGGAAAATATCGTTAACAAGAGAAAACCGTTAATTAATCCAGATCTGAATTATAGCCACACATGAATGTTCCTTGATTCTTCTTCCTTTAAAATTGTAGATATTAGATCTAATAATTCTAAGGTAGAATAAAATAAATAAAATAGAATCGAATTAGAATATAATAGGAGGAGGGAAAAAAGAAGAGCTAACCTCCACCCAACTAGATACTAACACTGACAGAGGCAAAGAAGAAATTAATTAAGGTAGAAATCCTTAGTATATGTGACTGAAAGAGAGGGGCAAAGGTTCTATTTATATATATCAAAGTGTATAGGAACCGTTGGATTTAAATTATAAAATTCAAGCCATCTATTGATTAAAAAACCGGATATATCAAAACAAAACATACCCACCACCTATCCTTCCAGGCTTGAAGCGGTCAACTTCCCCCATATGAGGGAGGCGGACAGGGAAGTCGACCCTTCTCCTAATGGGGTGGTCGACCCCCTTATGAGTTAGGCAGTGTGAATTTAATTCACTCGTTCGGTTTAAATTGTTAATTAATGTAATTGATTCATTTTTATTCTATTAAAACATGTCCCCTTGTTACACACACATATATTTAATTATTCGAGGTCATATTCGTGCACGTTCTCTCTACTAATACACTTGCTGATTTGTTGAGCTATGTTATCTAAAAATGTTCTACATTGTCTATGTTTGTATACCATTATATTGTTACGACTTGAATTTTAGTTATACATATAACTTTGAATTTAAATACGGAATATTCCTCTATGCCAATTATATTTATTTTATTCCATACTTGTCCAGTTGATTTCAAATTCAAATGTGTATGTTTATTATTTATTATTTTTTATATTCAAACTTTGTTATGTGCTTATCTTCTTCATACAGACTCCGTTTTCAACAAATAAAATATCAAAATGAATTAGAATCTCACTATGAACATAATAATGATATTTTCATGGCCTAATTCCCATGTATTAAATATCCATATTTTTAGCCTATTACTATTTACATTAAGTTGTTATTATTTTTAGTTATTTATGTCTACTTATGGTATATTTTATGAAGTGTTATATTATTCCCCTTATAGAGATTTTGTCGCGAAATCTTTTTAAAGGGATGAAATACATAACTCATTCTAACAAACATGTTATACAATCAAGTTATTTATTTATACATCCATAAAACAACCACATTCAATGTGATTTTATACTGTAGACACATAAGTTGAGCTCGGTCCTAACGTGAAAGTATAATCGTGATGCTTTATGTATGATGCAAATCTTATTATGCATATAACTTCTATATGAGTGTACAACGCATTTGTGTTGCAACCAATTCCTACCGTTCAATCTAGCAATCATAATACAACCAGAAAATCATAATTTTAAAGAGAAAAGTCTAGAGCAGAAAGGCTAAAAAAATTAAAGTGTTCATGCCTTCCGCTAAATTTTCTCCCTAACGTACTTGAATCAATCTAACTTAACGTTGTGAAGCCTTATAGTTCCATGCTCTATAATATCCGTGGTCTTACGAGATGCCAAGAGTTTCGTCTTAGTCCTCATTTCTGTTCTCATTTCTGATTAGGCCCTACAAAGATTTGCCACATTATGCAGGTATCTTAAACATAAAAGTATAAAATATAATAGGATCCAATCATCAATAACCTCTCTTATTTTCCATCATTGGCAAAGCCACAAAAATACAATGCCTACTTTCTAACGTTCACAAGCTACCTAATCAAATTTGACTTTTTCCAAAGTCACCAATTATAAACTTGGTTCAAGAAGAAATTTATCGATGGTTATCCCATTAATACTTTGATAATTTGTATTGCCTCCTTGAAATAATTCAAGAGCGCCCCATCAACTACCAAAAAGGTAACTATGTTACTCCTAAAAAGATCAATATTATTTCTATTGTCTACAATTGATGAGGAATCCTTATACCTAAAAAATTTCCTAAACCAATTTTTTTTTAATTAAATTAATTTATGTTCTAGTCCATACTAATAACAAGAACAATCCGTATATGTTCTGATTTGTTGAAATCCAAGTTTTATAAATGCTCCTTTGCTATAATTTTCATAAATTTGCCCAATCAACAATAAGAAAAGAGTATTGACTTATTAAAAATACAAGGAATGAGTATTCTTTTATTTGTAATAGATAGTATAAACTACATACAAACATGTAAATTTACACAACTCTTCCTTTATATTTTGTGCATATTCCTTACAATTTCAGACAGTCTTTTTGTGAAAAATGACAAAAGGGCTAATATATAAAAATGAAACAGATATACGTAAGCCAAAACACAAATGGATTAAAACTAAAAAAAAAAGATAATTTACGCAAATCCTACATTTACATGGCTACGCCTATTTCTTAATCACATGCATTAAATTTTTATTCCTAAGGATGACATTCTAGAAGCTAAACTTCCTTGTACTCAATATTCCAAAATTATGACATCGAGACATTCCTCATCATGGGTTGCACATCTAATTCCTCGTTAACTTCTAAATTCCATATGTGGTTAATCGTTAAGTAAATGTCCCCATATAATCTTTCTTATTCACAATAAAATTTACAAAGTGGTTTTAAATCCCTATCAACACAAGTATAAATAGGAATACATTACTTTCACCACCTTATACCATTTTCCAATCATCATTGTAGACTACTAGCACTTACAACCTCAAAACATAAGAAAAGAAAATTATTATGGAAGTTATCACTTACAATCAAGTGGTATAAACAGTATTGAAGTCTTAGTCCTTTATTGCAAACTTAACATATCATTCTAGTACTTTTTATTTTCTCAAATTTTCAATTTTTTCTTTTCTTATATATATGGTCCGTCCATATTCCTGATTAGTATATCCATAGTAGTCGAATTTGGACCGTTTAACAAATTCTTACTTAATTTCTTTTACCTCTTTGAGAATATATCGACTTAAATCATTTCCAATCAGTCCCTATGAATTCCATTTTTCTCTTATTAATTACAAAGTTATGTTATTATCCATTAAGTCAGCAATTAATATCCATGAATCCCAAATTACGTAACTTGTCCTATATCGATATATGTTTATTACTAATCACTAGATATGACTATAAACATACTAGTTTCTAAACTAATATATAACCTAGTTTACAATCAAACATTGATTTAGGAAATCTTGGATTCTATATCAACTTTTCAAATATAGATTTTTGGAACTGATACAAAAATTTCCATATTAGGTTTTACAACTTATTTTATCTAACCCTCGAACCTAACTCTAACTTATCTAATTTTCTATCCTTATTTAATCCAAGATTATTTCTTTTGTAAAGGTATAATTTTAGCTATTCTCCAAAATAAATATTTTTTCATGCTATTGTTATTTTTACCATATATTCAAACAATTCATCAAAATATATTGAATTCAAAAATGAGTATGTAATGTTTCATTAAAACCTGAAGTATTAAATTTTCAATTTTCTTTTAAAATGTAACTCTTTTACAAAGAGTGCGATGTTTCTTATTTTGCTAATGTGTTTACATGCATCTTTTAAAATAAATCATTCTTTAATAAGAATTCCTTTATTTCTTACAAAACATATTATTGATGAACAATAAATACCACTTTTTAAATTAGCAAAGTTTTCTCTACTTTACCTACTATGTTGGCCGCAACACGAGATTTCCTTGGTTTTCCCAGAATACTGCTCCTTCCCTATGTCATAGGCTCGGAAGTGATGTGGGAAGGACTTCCTCTCCTTGCTATGCGTAGATGGTAAATGGAGTGTCATGCTTGGTGTAGTGCTCAAGGAAGTTACCGTTTGGTCATTTCTATCATAGTTGTACTTTTCTGTTGCAATAGAGCCTAGGGTATGCTGGCCCATCAGTCCTTTGTACTGATTCTTATTGTTTCTTTATAATTGGTTGTGCATGAAATAATCTCCCTGTGTGGAGTTGAAATTGTAGTCTAGAAAAAGTGTCTGGCTCCTGTGTTGTAACCTAGACAGGATAATGGAGGACGGACCACCTTAAAACCTGAATTTGTAGTAGGCTGGTAACTACGAACCTTCTATCTTACTTGTATTTATTATTGGTTATAATAAAAGTGTCGCTTTAAAAGTCGGTTGACTTTGCCCAAAAAGATAGTAGAGTTTTAGAAGTATTTATTAAGGGTTCATAATTTCTAAAACAAGAGTGAGATAACTTCTTTTCATTTTAACATTTTGAATGTCAACTTTTAATGCTTTTCAAATGACAAACGTTTTTTTGGCAAAGCTGACCAGTTTTTATAGTGGTTGCAACCACTTTTCATTACAACAAATAACGAATACACGAAATACAAGAGTTAGATGGATAGTCTAACAACTAGAGCTAGTTTGAAGTGTGAAAACACCGAAAATAACAGACCAGAAGTGAGGCAGAAACACCTCAACTACTAAACAACAATCCTACTAATCCTCCAGACCGGAAACTAGAGAACCCCGCTGTCCTCAACAGGGTGATATACATGACCGTAAATATAAAGATTGGGTCGGGGTTAAAACCATCAGAGTTAGTGTCGTAGATAAGCTTCCTATCCCACGAAGCATCATAGAACATTTCCATGTTCGATATATCCTCATCTCTACTAGCATCCAAGACAATCCCATCCCCATCACTACGGTAAAATAAACACTTAACTCATCACCCTCCTCTATCACGTAAGAAAAAAAGTTATTATCTTCTGGGGAGAATCTCTTCGCCGAGGGTAAATAGTGCTAAGAATGGTCAGATAGAGATCATATAACAGTAGGTTACCAGATAGAGGGAGGACAAGAATGGTAGTAACAGGAGAGGAAGGCGATCAAGAAGGAAAGGTACCAGAAGGAGAGGTACTAGAAGGAGCAGTCGCTTGAACAATAATAAGAGATGTGACTAGGACAGTAGGAACGTCAGGCGTGGGGGTAGGTGTGACAGTGGGATCAACTAAAGGGGGTTGGGTCACCCTAGGAATCCGAATCCAAACTCTGGGAGGAGGATGAATAAGAGGCAACTAAATTGGAATAGGAGCATCACGAGATAACTTACAGGATTCTGAGATGTGGCCAAAGGATTGGCATGAGAGACAGAGATCAGGCTTCCAGTTATACGTGACATCCATAAACATTCGTGGCCATCAAGGCTAACCTTGATCTGATTGGGAAGCAGCTTGTCTGGGATCAAAGCACGAATGTAAACATAACATTCTCTACAAAATGTACTGGCGTCAAAGCACCTAATCTTATCAATACAATTAGCCAACCAATTATTCCCAACTAACGTCTGGAGAGTCGGGGGGATATGAGTGAGGTTAGCCCAAACCGGGATAGATAGAATTTTCTCTTTAGCATGTCCAACGAATGATTTCCAGGTGGTGGCAACAAATGGCTTGCCATTGATGATGGAGGGATATAAATCTAAAACACATCTTCTCTCCTTTGCTATCGAGAATTTAAAATAGAAAATACCATCAATATATAATCAATATCTTACGACAATGCTCACAAACTTCTAGGTACGTGGCTTCAAATCAAGGAAGAATCCGGCTAAAAAATCCATCCAATGTTCAATACCCTCTTGTACTACTTCACTCGGAGGAGAGTGATCACTGGTTGAGTATAAGAAAATACATGGAATGTAAACTCCAGCAGAGCGGGGCAGGGAACCAAAGAGGGGTGGTCATTTCCTACTAGTAGCTTTTTTAGCGGCATTAAAATAAAAGGTTGTGTGCATCTAGCGATAGTAATAGGCTTAATTGTATTCTCTGCATTAGACGATACTGCCACATAACCATTGCTACCATCTTGTTCTAAACCACAATCGTTGCCATTTACAGTCATACCTGTGGCCTCATTACACTTCTTTGGATGGGCGGAATTAACGATACTTGAGCTGGAGTGAAAAAACAAAAGCCTTGTTCCTTAGTACTACTTCAGCAAGTTGGGAGACTCGAACATAGAGCAGGAGCCTAAATGATCTGCAGGTGAGACACCCAATACCTTAACCATAGCTGACTTCGTAGAAGATGCAGTCTCATGGTCACACGGAGGCATACCCAAACCAGACACGCCAAGTGAGGAGCTACTATACTACGGCTAGATATGGTGTGAGATTCATCATCAACAAAAGGTTTGGACGCAGCCTGTTTCTTCTTCATTGGCATGGAAGAGATGAGGCGAAAAGGATAAGAAAGAGGTGGCATAGACGAGGCTCGGGGGACTTCTTCATTCACATTAATCTATGTTTTGATAAAGCATATATATATATATATATATATATATATATATATATATATATATATATATATATATATATATATGCGTTAATTCTAATTAGTTGTATCTTAAGGATGCTCTTCAAAGAACATTTAATGGTCATAAATTACTGAATCAATTTATTTGGAGTAATCGGTTGCATTTGTTCCACTCATATTATTATTTTCTCATATACTCTTTGTTACTAAAAGAATTAACCATTTCATTCCTAACCAAATTTCGGTAACAAATTTTCTATCATTTTCTATCAAATAACTATATCTTTTACCATTTATCCTACCAAACATTTATACAATCTACTTTTCAATCTTCTTTATTTTCAGTTAAATCTCAAATTATTATTACAACTAGTGCAAAATCTTGAAGGAAATAGTCTTTTCAAATTCATTTATTTCATGTGAAACTCAACTTAGAAAATATGGGTAAAACTAGAAAAAGTTGGAAACTATTATTTTATTTAAATTTTAGAAGTTGTTACGTGAAAACTGTGATGGTTAGGGGTGGGCGCGGTTCGGTTCGGTGCGGTTTGAAGCTTAAACCGCTTTCGCACCGCATTAAACGGTTGATTAAAAATACAAACCATTATACTAGCTGTTCAAACGGTTCAGTTTCTGTTCGGTTTCAATGCAATACGGTCTGATTTTGGTTCGGCCCGGTTTGAACCCGTATTAAATATAAAACAAGAAAATTACTTCCATCAACAATCAATTTACGATTGTATGACATTGTGCCACCTGAAGGTTAAAATACATATTGTTATCTTTACTTTATATAACTACAACATACGTTGAAAATAGAATATATATCGTTAAATTATAAGTTAGATAGGAATTTACTTATTTTTTTATCATAACATTGTCGGTGTAGCTATGCGGTTCAGTTCGGTTTAATATGGTTGAGTTCAAACCGTAACCAAACCGTACCGTTGCGAGTCGGTTCGGTTTGGGCTGTTTACTTTAGATAGAGAATCCAGTGTGGTTTTCTGCACCGCTTTTGCGGTTCGGTCTGGGCGTTTTCCGCATAGCGGTGCGGTTTATGCCCACACCAAGTGATGGTAATAAAATTACCATTTAAAATTATTCACTATTTTTGGCTTCAACAACTTAGATTTCGTTTCTACTTTTCTCAAAGCTCATGAATGCAAACTTTTTTTTGTTTTCAATTAAGCATTTGTCTTTTTTTAAGGATTCAACTTTTTATTTTCTTAAAAGTTTACATTTCTAATTTATCTATCAAAAGTAATGGTGAAATTTTCCAAAGTCCTTAAAAAATATTTTTGTTTTCAAAAATCTTATTTCTAACTTTTTCCTAAATTGGGAAATTTTCGTAACTTATTATCTATTAAATGTTCCAAAATTTCATTTTTACAAATTATTTCATAGTATTATCAAAAATAATTTTTGTAGGTTTCCTAGCAAAGCATTTTGCCAAATTGAAAAAAAAAATCATATTTAATATTTCCTCTAAACCTTAGTATTTTTACCTCTTACCATTTTAATAGAGATTGATGTCCACTTTTTTGTGGAAGTTTTCTCTTTCCTTAAACCCTTTCTTCCATGTTCTTATTATTCTGTTTCTTTTCTTAATTTCTGCCTTTATGAATGTCCTTTATGCCCATTTTATCCAACTAAGTGACCCTCGCTTTATGGACATTTAATTTCTTATTCAAAGTCAAATGTTCATATCTTCGTATAAATGGTCATAATTGTCTTATTAATATCTTTCGTTTCTTCTACCCTTTTACTTGTTGACCATTTAATACTCTTTTCAAATTTTAAATTTTCATATTTCTTATTACAGAAGTTTATACCGTTAACAAAAGTTGTACTTCCTTTTCTCCTTAAAACTTAACATATTTTTTTGCAAGGAATATTAATTTGTCTGCGTTAATTGTTATATTAACGGACATTTATTTCAAAAAAATTCTGACCATCTTTCCCTTATCTTCACCATAAATGATATAAGGATTCTTGGATTAATTCTCATGTATGGCCTACTAAATAGAGAATTCCAATTCTTCCTATATATTTCAATACTTTGGTTTATTCTATTATATGTTTTATACAGTTTTTAAAATGATAGGAAATATCAATACATGGCTTCTAGGATATAGCAAAAAACTAATGTCAAGACTTTCCTAGAAGGTCTTATATACAGTTTTATAGAGATATGCATACTTTCTACGTATATATATTTCAATCCTCTGATTTATTCCATTATATGTTTATACATTTTTTAAAATGATTGAGAAATTTGTCTATCACTACATGGCTTCTAGGATGTTGCTAAAAAACCAAGGTCAAGACTTTCTTAAAAGGTCTTACAGATACCATTTTATAGAGATATGCGTACTTTATATATATAGTATAACTTTTGAAAACTCTTTTTCAAAATAACAAGCACGTCTCTCATACGTATAATCTCCCGTAATTGGCCAACGTAGACTTTAATACCAAATGTAACAAGCTGCTCGGAAATGGGAGAAATTCCGACCCAGAAAATGCCATTGGAACTTAGAGTCGTTTTCTACAAAAAATGAAGATAATAGAGCCAGAGTAAAACGAAATCAGATCTCAGCAGAACGGATAAATTATAATAGTTAAATAGGTGTACCATATCATAAAATATCATAACGTGAAATACATCAAATCTCAAGTCACGACTAACAACTCAAGGTACATCATAATGGTAATTGAGATACAATAACATAGTAATAGTAAACTAAATAATAATCGCCATCGCCAAGCTCCATCATCCACATCATCGTTTAGCATGCTCTGCCATCCTGCCTAACCTATGTTGTTAATAGAAGGGGGATCAAAACAACAATTCTGGTGAATAAAATACTTTAACCTTAAAAATGAAAGATATTTCCTATACTTGGATGTATGAAACCTATCTAGTTTATGTCCAGGCGAATATAAACACACATATACAAATTTTACGTCTACTCATGTATATTAAATGGAAAGAGATGAATTTTTCTTCGTCACTTAAGGCCGTTAAAACATTGGCAGACTCCTGCAATCATTTAATACCCCTTGGCAGATCCTAGTCACATATGACCTCATTTCTTAGTAGACTACATTATATATATATATATATATATATATATATATATGTGTGTGTGTGTGTGTGTGTGCCACTACACCATATTGGCTATTTTGCAACTCCCAAGTGCGGACATTTTGCAACGGCTTAGAGCCGTTGCTAAATTGCAATGGCTAAAGGCCGTTCCAAACTTTATTACCATGGTCAAAGTCTGTTCTTCATTACCCAATGATCTAAATTCGTTCTACAATTAAGTACGCCCTTGCATACACCTCCGTTCTTCAATCCAATCCAGTATATCCCAATACCCTTTCTTTCTTTTTTCATTCGTTTTCCATTAAAAAAAAATCCCAGATCTAAAACTAGATCTAGATCCTTTTGTTCCAAATCGACAACTATTGCTCTATCTCGTTCGAATTTTCTCCAGGTGCGTTTTTCTAGAATGCAAATTTTCAAAGATTCCATTGTATTGATTTTCGTTGTTTTGTGGATAGATTTTGATCTACATTCTCGCTGTTGCGAATGATATGCGTTTCTCAAATTCCTGTTTAATAGTGAATAAATTGGGGTTTTTTGATGCAAGTTAAATAAATTATGTGCTGTAAATTGGGTGAAAATACTTTCAGAAAACACATTAAGGCAAGGGTATAATGGGTATTTCGATGATGTTTACGAGGAGGAGGAAGAGGACAAGGGGTCGATTAGGAAGTTTGCGAGGTTGGGTTTTCGGGATTAATTGATGTTGTTGACTAGTTGCTGAGATTAGAGTTTTCGGGATTAATTGGGTGTTTTTTTTTTTTTTTTTGCACTAGCAGTGACACTTTAATCATATCACTTATTGGCATAAGATTTTTCTATTTTATTAAAATACTAAATATTTCTAATTATTTTTTTAATCCACTTTTAGCCGTGATCTATGCCTTTTTATGATTCTCTTGCTTGAGTAAATTCAAACTGACATATGTTAGTATGCAAATGTTATGATTGGTGATTTTGTTTAATCAGGTTTAGCAACAGTTTGATCCGGCTACAAGCTACTATGCTTTAGTGTATCGACCTGCTGTTGCTGATGGTGATGTTCGCTTCTCCCCCATATTTGCACCATCTGCCGCCACTACTAAGTATGTACTTGTCCAGACGGGTCAGGCACAACAAGAGGTTTGCCCTTGAAATTTTCTTTTCTTTTCAAAAATGTTATTCAATACCATTCATGATATTTTATATGAGTTATAGTAACTGATCTGAATTAGTAGGTTCTTTTTCTTCCTTTTTGTACTTGTATATGCTAAATCTCCTTTATTAATTGTTTTTTATTAAAGAAATGCACCGACAAGTTGAGAATGCTAACGATTGATTACCGTATTTATATTGTTCTTAATTTCCCATAAGCAGAAAACAAAATACAACTATTCTCCATAAAATTGAATGTGCTTTTCCATTTTTATTGGAAAATTAATCTTCATTTTTTATTAAAATGGAAGACCTATTGGAGAAATAATCAAATTTAGCTCTGTAATTTTTATTTTCAAAATGGTAAATTGTTAAATACAATGACAGGTGAAAGCTTTGATTGCTTTATTTCTTGTAATGATTATTTGCTTTTTTTTGGGTAAAAACAATTTGCTTCGACACTTAATATCTCCTTGTAATATGCGTATGCATCTTAACTTGTCAGTATGACTATTCAATAATAAAGAGCTACTTCATAATTATCAACTAATTGTTGTTGCCTTGTCCTTGTACATTGTATATGCTTATTATATATGTTAGTTTGAGCCAATGATGGAAGTTTGTATGGATGTTCATAATATGTATACTTTTTTCCAAAGAGATGCATGTATCACAGTAAATAAAGCGTACAAATAGGCAACATCTGGTGCAGCTTACTAGTTACTACTTCATCGACATCCAAATTGAAACTCTTCAGTGTCATTGTCCAGTATGGACCATGGTTAGTAAATATACGTGACAAAAAAAAGTTGTGCGTGCGTTTCCTAGGACCATCACCAAGTCTATCAACGACAATGACCATGGTAAGTTGATAGTAAACAAACTGCACCGGTAAGTAGATAGTAAATTATACTTCCATAGTGTAAAAATGACATGCAATGGGATATGCACGCCTACACCCGTGAAAGGAGGAGGGGTAGCAAGCAGTGTAGGCAGAAGAAGTCAAGGTCGAGTATGCAGACTCAGATGATCGTTTGATTTCAAATTCTCTGGTAATCCCTAACCAAAACCAATTCTTTACTTCGGTTTTTGGTTCTGTTACCGTGGATACAGGTATGGTATAACTTGAATTTTGGGATGTCAACTGATACCTCAAACCATGACTAATACTATAAACATTGTTTAGAATAGTATGTTCCTGTGATTTACAAAAGACACTAGTCAGTTACTTTTTTTTTGGAGAAGCGGAGGGGCAATATAACAACGTTGGTGATTACAATATAATGCCGACATATACATGCACATATACGTATATGTAGCCTAGAATTATCCTTACTTTTGAAAAATTATTATGTATCATAGGAATATGTTTCGTTCCCATCATGCAGCCTTGCAACGTTTGATTTCCAGAAAATTAGTGTCGAGATCAGGGATAAAACTTCGCATCTACCCGACGTGCCGGCAAGTGGAAAAAAGGCTTTAATTTGCATTTATTTATAAGTTTATAGTTTGAGGAAAATATTAATGCATCCCTGGTATAGAGTGGTATCATGGGTTGCTTGAAGAACGGGATCCATGAGACGGTTGATATCCATGTACATTGTATATATTCTTTTTTAATATTTATCAATAATTAAATGTTTATATGTCATATACTTACATTAAGTAATATCTGTTGCGCATACTGAGATAGTTGGATCGTTTCTAAGAACATGCTATTTCGTAAAATTCAGGGTTGAACAAGTACTGTAAATGTTTATAAAATGCATGTTTGCACATGCATAGTTTTTTTTGGTGTATGTGTGGTTTTTTTCCCTTTTAGTGGCCCCGGATTTTTTTTGGCGAGGGGGGGGGGGGAGTGGTTTGGGTAGAGGGGTGAGGTTGGTATGCGTGTGTGTTGTGGATTCCCTATTACAAGGAAAGCTTCCTTTTGGGTTGTTTGTTAAGTATACATTTGGAAGGAAGGTATATATGAACAAATTCCCCTTAAACTACATGATACTCTTCCACTGTCTCAAATATTTAACAATATGTTTTGGTCAGAGTAAAAGTTATGAATGTTTTTTTATGTTCTTATTAGTGTAGTAGTTACACTTACTTCCATTTAATATTATAGGCAGATGGAAGGGTTGTAAACTTAGCTCTTATATACCCATGTTTCCTGGGTTCAAGAATGATTGGTATCACACTATTTCTCTGGATCTTTGGTGATACTTCTCTTCACAGCAGTGATGACTGCCCCATCTACGTATATGTTGTCGCTGCTATTTCTATGTTAATAGTTGCTTATGATTATCGGGTACCATCAAAATGAATTATATTTTGGGTTGGCCTAAATTACGGGAAACCATCCTTTTTTTTCTCGGTAAATGATATTGGTGTACCAATATTATTTTATAGTGAATGGTTGAGTGTGCGCACGCACATATATCTCATGGGTTTCTTGCAATTGCAAATTGCAGTATCTGTATCTATTCTGAACTTGTTTTTTGTATTTGATATAGGAAATTGGGTTTCTTGTGGCACTTTTCTGCCTATTCCTAGTCTATGTTGGTTTGATTTTACCTTCGTTAGCAAGATATAGGACAATGTAAGCCAAAATTTTGCAGAAGTTTATGGGCATGTATGTATGTGTGTGTATGTATGTATGTATGTATGTGTGTGTGTGTGTGTATATATATATAAATTCCTTTTGTTTTTGTTTTCATGCAGCTATGTCCCAAATGAGCTGCGTAGCGGCATGATAACTGTATCATTGGCACTTGCAAATGCGGCACTATGGTTCATTTTAATCCAAGTTTGTTCTTTTTATCTTTACCATTGTTATTCCATCCTATAAATATAGAACGTTGAGTTTATCATATCAATTAAAATACCATGTTTCCTTTCGTGTAGGGTGGTTATTATCGCAATCTTGGAAATGCCGCTATCTTCTCTTTTTCAGCAATTGGACTTTTAATAGGAGCAAGCTGCCTAGATGTACTCAGGCAGAAGAAAAAGCAAAGTAGGCGAAATTGGCACAAATTATAGGTAGAAACAGTAGCAGTCAAATCAAGTTCATTTGTTACCATAAAATTAAGCATAGGAATCAAACCAATAGGAATTGTTGCATAGAATAGAAAAAAAACAATGAACTATCCATTTTAGCTGCAGCAGTTTGAACAGTCCGTTTATTATCATCTTTAAGAGCAGTGATCAAATTCCATATGGTTTGCATGGATTGATACGCCTGAAATCTGTAAACTTATATAAAAAATTTATAATTATAATAGTTAATATCAGTTTTAGTACCTCAATTTACCTTTACTCCACATTTGTCTTTCAAGTTTTTATGACAAGCATGTACTTATTGATGTGCAGGAAATGGAGAAAGGAGAATACTGAAAGAAAGGCTTCACTTGACTGAATATTCTTTTAAATCTCCAACTGCAATCAGTTTAGCTAATCTTCATTTGCTAGTGCTTCAAGCTGAAATCATGTACCTTTTTTAGAATTTGAAATGAAAATCGAGGCTTAAAATTTTCATTCAGACTGTCCATGGCGTTAACCTTCTTAGGAATTTATCTGTTATAGTTTGGAGGTTTATCCTTCTTAGGAATTATTGTTAGAAACTCTAAAGTTTGTTTATTTTGAATATATTGGAAATATTTTGTATATTGACCTTTGTACTAAGTATGAACTGTTGTGGTATTTATATCAAATATGCGAAGATTTATACTGAATATGAACCGCTGGAAATGATCCAAAAATCAATATTAATTTATTTATTTTTGTTTTTCAATTTGCAACGGACTAGCCGTTGCGAAACAAATATTTGCAACGGACTTTAGCCGTTGCAAAAATAATATTTCCCGATACTTGGTAAAATTGAGGTACGAATGTAAGGGGATACGAAAAGTGCCTTGAAGTCGTAGTACAAAGTGATGCGGATTGCTTCGTGGGATATGGAGGAGCGGGGTATGAAATGAGGTGCTGGGATACCAATTCCAACTTGGTGGCAGGATATGAAAGGTTGGAGGAGGCCTCGAGGGATATAGATACGAAAAGACGTATGCCGATCCGAGAAGTCATATTTACAGGAATTCAAATTTGGGAGTTTCGTTATGGTATTGGAAATACGGGGAGTAGTGTCGATCCAGCGAGGTAAGTTTTGGGGATACAATTTGCAGTATTCTGATCCGGGGAGTTGCCTGGTAGATACAAACTAGTGAAGTGGTATTTTGAGGATTTGTGAGTTCGGGATACGAGCATTCTTGCCTATGTTATGAAAAGCACGCTTAAGTGATGCTTAAGAAATTTTTGCAACTACATCGCTTAATTTTTTGAAAAGCGGGAGGCATTAAGCGATCAGTGCTTAAGCACGCCTTTCTAGCGCTTAATAGTGCCTCGCTTAAATTTAAGCATTTGTGTAGCAGTATTAAGCAATGATTTATTTATATAATAATTAAGCAGTGCTTAAGCGTTGCGCTTAAGTGATAATTAATTACCTTTAGGCATAGTTTGGTTGTGCATGATCTAACGCTTAGGCATCGCTTAAGCACCATTAAGCGAAGTGAACCCTTCATCGCCTTGTCTCGCTTTGCGCTTAATATAATATAGATTCTTGCACGACCCCATCTGGGCTCGAGTCCTAACACTACAACAAAATGACCCTATTACAACGGTGGAACACGGTTGTAATATACATTTTACAACGGTGGGCAAATCGTCGTCTATTAAGAAGTTGTAATAGACTAACATCTTTTACAATTTTTTTGCACTGTTGCAACACCGTTGTAATATGTATATTTTACAACTTATTTCCACCGTTGTAATAAACTTTATTACAACAGTTATGCACCGTTGTAATAAAATATACTACAGCTGTTATGCACCGTTGCGATTGACATTTGGGTTTTAAAAAAAATAAACATCATTTGCAACTGAAAAGAACAATACACTAAATATAGCAATACTCCATAAGCAAATCCGATATTACAGTTATTCAAACTAGTTTATTAAAATACTCAAATATTCAATATTACAAACAATAAGTTTTAGACAACACTGTTGTATTACAAACAATAATTCAAAATCTTCAACAAGTGCTACGATTTTTATAAGAACCGAAAATTTACATGATCCTTTGGCTTGTGAGACCTTCATACTCAACTTGTAATGCTTGTGGAAGATCAAAGTGATACAATGTAATATGAGGCTCAATACCTGCAAGTATTGAAATATCTTAGTCTAATTTACAAATTTCAAAGAGACTGGATTACTTGAAATTTCTGTTAATCATGCAACAGGTTATTGAAATTCAAAAGGAACAGCTTCTTCATATATGAGGTTTCAAACTTGCAACAAACAACGTGAAAACAGGTTATTTCTTTTTTAGTTTATGCATAAAATCCTTGGAACAAAACACAATTCAACTCTACATTACATCATATACATTTAATACTACCGTGTGATATTAATAAATATGAATCAGAAATATTAGATATCCTCATTTTAACAAGAATTGACCTTGCAAATTGTCAAACTTAGGTTGTCTCTCAGCACATGAAAGAGCATTTTTGAAGTTCTGAAGTTTTAACAGTCCAGACTCCTTATCTATACAGCTAACAGCTCTGAAACTACAGAGAGAGAAAAATTCCAAATTAAAAAAAAAAATCGAGACCAAAAGAAAATCAACAATAAAGCATTCATTCTTGTATGCTTCAATCAATTTGAGCAACTTACAGAAATCTCAACAAATTGCCAATAGTGCCATCCACATTTATCAAGGAAGACGATATCTCCTTGAACCTTTTGTCATCTAAAATACTCTACAAGAAGAACGGAAAACCACACATCTAATATTTATATGACAAAAAACTGACTAAAAAAATACTATTAAAATAGCAACTAGGGAAAAAGTGCTTCGAAAATATTACCTTAATACTTGAATTGAATTCTGTTAGGTAATTTGCACCAAAACATCCATCTTTTGGCAAATACAGCTGATGCTCTAGCAACCTGCAAGTAGAGAATACCAAAGTTATTTTCAATGGAAAATATATCATAGCACCAATATCAAAAATTCAACTTAAGATCAGATTGGTATATCGCCTTATTATATCTTCTGTGGTAGGAGGAACAAACAACAGCTTTCTATGCGAAAATCGAGATCTGACTCTTTTCTCTAAGAGCTAGTCAGCATCCTGCATCACAATAAATTGACATAATATTACATCTTTCTACAATACAGAAGTAATATTGAAATTTATGTTTCAATAGAATTTCCTTGTACCGCTTGACCTGAATCCCAAGATATGACAGCAAACCATCGCCGCACCCAAAGTCAGAGCCGACATCAAAATTGACGCAACCGACGTTAGAAACACGACAAATACCGTCAATTAAATTAATCCACCCAATGTTTCCCCATCCGAATATTGCCTGCCGAACATAATCACCGGCGGATCTGACGGTCTGAAGAGATACATGAAGCACCAGGTGGAAAATAGGCCAATGGGGACGATCAGGGCGGATTCGTCAGAAGAGAAAGCGCTAGAACCTTGGCTATGACAGCGATGTAATTGATCTTGAAATAATTGAGATTTTTGCTGATACGGGAGGTTGCACTGGAGATGGAATCGGGTTTGGAGAAGGTGGAGCGATCGACAAGCTCTGACCAAGGACGGCGGTTGGAGAGAGCTTGACGGGTGGATTCGGTGAGGCGGTTGGAGAGAACTCATGGATACGGTGAGGAGGAAGGGGAAGAAATGTTTGATTGGATGTAGTACAGCCTGTAAAGGTGACCTAATTAGCGAGATATATATTTATTTATTGCAGCGCATGGATTAAAGTTTCAAAATTTGAGTAGGGGGAGGGCATATTTTCGTGTTGGAGCCAAAAAATTTCAACAGTGGCAGACGAAAGTTTAAAAATTTGAATAGGTGTGGACGGACAATTTTTGGCGTTGGAGCCAGAACTTTAAGATTTGGTGAAATTGTTTTGAAAGTGGTCTAATAAGATAAGGTAATTAGATGCTATTTTTAGGATATATCATTTTGAAAGCCATTTAATATGGTAAGTTAAATGACATATAGTAGCTACTTATTAATTTATGATTATCCTTTTCTATAGTTTTCTTGAAAAATTATATTAAAACATTATATAAAAGTAGTTGAATTTTTTTGTTACAATATTAAATATTACTTTTTAATTAACTAATATTACTTCTTAATTATTAGTTAACACTTCTTATTAGTAATTCTAAAATTTTAATTATTCGTTTTAATTTCAAATTATTACTTTATTATTAATATTAGTTATTTCATGTTTTCAAATAATTATTATTAGATAGTAATGATTAATTATTAATATTTTTATTAAATTGTTTAATAATTGACTTTGTTATTTAATTATAATTATCAATGTATTATTTAAATAGAAAAGGAAAATATCACCTATTCCAACATATACATTTTTTACAACTAACTATTTATTAATAATTAAGTACTAACTATAAAAAAATAATTACTATTTATTAATTTATAAGTACTAACTTTTAATAGTAATTATTATTTATTAATGATTCCTAAGGTTATTTGTAACACCCCACCTCCGCTAGGGTGGCTCTTGCAAGCACTCTGACTTTGGAGGGGCATTTGTACCAGGTAAACATGCATAATGATATATCAAGACAGAACAAGAACATATGTATATATGTAAACAGAGTAAATAAGATAAGTAAAACAGCGGAAGATTTCAAACTATTTCAAAACAAGTCTGGTACAACATAATGTCAACTTTCCAAATACACAAGTCTAGATAAAAACAACATCACTGAAAAACTGAAATTGTAACAACCCGTATTTTCAATAACCTGTTATAACATAAATCGAGGCAGAATTTAATTCAAAAATCTGAATCAAGGGAAACGGGCTATGCCATTGCGTTCGTCTCGGAAAAATACGCGAAATAGAGTCCGAGTTTTCGAAAATCGGAGTCCGTATGACCCAGTTAAGGCCCATCGAAGTTTTCAGAAAATTCCTAAGTAAAAACATATTTGAATTTCAAGTTCAAAATTGGGAATTAGGGCAAACTGGCGCAGGCGGGAAAATTCCCGCCAGGACCCCCATGTCGACAGGCATGTCGACAGGGTCCCCAGGGTGTCGACAGCCCTGTCGACACGGGGTGGCCGGGCAGTTTTGCCTGGCGCACCATTTCTGATCTGGGCTTGGTTGTGTGGCTTGGTTCTGGAGAATTCCGAAATCTGATGGACCTAATTCAACTAGGGTTTAATCATATGGTCTAAATCACTAGCCTAATCTATAAATAAGACCCTAACGTACCCTAAATCACTCATTATTCATTCTAGCAACTAAACTATGTCAAAATCAAAACTCTCATGGCCTCCACTCTCTTCATACAATTCCTAAACAAATTCCTAAGAGATTTCCATGCATACAAGTGTATTTAGGCTTGTATGATCCTCTTTAGCTTGCATTAAAGTCTTGTTTCTCTATTGTCATCATAAAGGAGGAGTCTTGATCAAGTTTGCTTGCATTTTGGGGTTTTATTTTGTTGCATAAGGGGTTTCTTACATTTGCTATACTCATTTGAGTCCGCATAAGCATTGTAAGCCCTCTTACCTTCATTTTAGGAACTCTAAAGTTAATATGTGATGAAAGTTGGGATTTATGCATGTTTAATAAGTTATGCATGCTTATGCGAGTTCACTATGCTATGTTATGCATGTTTAATGAGTTATGCATGTTTATGTGAGTTCACTATGCTATGTTACACATGTTTGATAAGTTATGCATGTTTATGCAAGTTCACTAAGCCATGATTTGCAAGTTTAACAAGTTATGCATGTTTATGCAAGTTCACTAAGCCATGATTTGCAAGTTTAACAAGTTATGCATGTTTATGCAAGTTCACTAAGCCATGATTTGCAAGTTTAACAAGTTATGCATGTTTATGCAAGTTCACTATGCCATGATTTGCAAGTTTATTGAGTTATGCATGATTATGCAAGTTCACTATGCCATGATTTGCAAGTTTATTGGGTTATGCATATTTATGCAAGTTCACTATGCCATGTTATGCATGTTTATGGTAATATGCAAGTTCACTATGCTAAGTTATGCAAGTCTAACATGTTATGCATGTTTGTTGTGATATGCAAGTTCATCATGTATGTTATGCCAAGTTCCCTCTTCCTATCCTTTATGCGTTATTACGAATATGTAAGCGATAGAATGACGTTGGGGGGTTTGGGTAAAACTTAAAATACATGAAAATATAAGATTGGGAATTTACCTATTAAGTTAGGTCTACCCCTTGGGAATTTACCTATTAAGTTAGGTCTACCCAAGTATTTGTTGACTTGTAATTATGTTTTGAAATAAAGTGGACATGACACTTAGAAAACATAAGTGTGGCCAACTCGAGGTTGGGTTGAGTTTGTAGCGTAATTCTACCCGGAACCTACCGGCTTAACTAGTGGCTACAAACAATAGGACCCAATGTGAGAAGTTGGTCATGTGGTGCCAAGACCCGAGGTTAGACCAAGTTGTGGTGTAAATCTACCCGGAACCCACCGGCTTAACTAGGTAACCACAACAAAGTCTAATGTGAGAGGTTAAGGTGCATTAAATTAATTAATGCCTCATGATTAGGGTTAAGTCAGGGTCCACTAATACTTAACCAATTTGGGGATTCGAGGGATTGAAATGGGGTTAAGTTGTGAACTGTCGGTTACACTTAACCAATTTAATCCATTTGGGGATTCGAGGGATTGAAATGGGGTTAAGTTGTGAACTGTCGGTTACACTTAACCAATTTAATCCATTTGGGGACTTGAGGGATTGAAATGGGGTTAAGTTGTACTTAACCAATTTAATCCATGATTAGTGAAGGGTTAAATCGCACTTAACCCTCTTAGGAAACCCTAGCAACGTGGTCTGTTCCAGCAGTAATCCCAGTTTGGTATCATCACAACCCTAGAGGCTAGGCTAGGGCGGGGCACGATTACTGGACTGATGTAAGCGACCAAAGCGACGGCTGAGTGGTACAGCGGTGCGGGTCCAGGCGGGCTACGGACGTGCACGTAATCCGGTATTGGACAAACTCGAGGCACGGGTACCAGTAGGTTTAGACTGTGCATTATTGCTTCAGTGTCTGGGGTTGACACCCGAGGGCTTGATACACCCGAAGGTGGACCCAGCACAGTCTGACTACATCCATATGTGGGCCGTATGGACACCAGCACTTGACGTGCTAGGCTTATAGGGAGCCGATCGACTAGACCGTTTGGTTGGACCTTATATTAATGTCACTTCATGTTATTGGGTCAAAGCTTGGGCCAAGGGATCAATACCTATTATGTTGGTTTGCTAGTACACCGTGGTGCAAAACTTAACCTTGTTTATGCGATGACACCTCTATCTATCTTGTAGTTAATTTATCATGCCAGTATGTTGTTATCTATGATCATCTCAGTTTCCATCATGCTGTTAACTTTATTAGTTTATAGACTGATCGTAGCAGGGCTTACTCAGTCTTTTTGACTGACCTGTTTTCTTTCGCCTCTTTTCTTCCGTTCCCCCCCCCCCCCCCAGGTTCTCAGGGAGGGAATACAGGAGCCTAGCTTGGATCTTAGCTGCTTTCTTGGATAGCTCATGTATGCTTTGGACTTGAGCTCGCTATGGTTTTTCCACTTTGGGGATAGCTACTTTTATGTTTTCCTTTTCAGTTTCAGATGATGTTATTTTATGTACTAGACTTGTTTATTTGGGAAATTGACATTTTGATGTACCAGACTTGTGTTTTGAAATGGTTTGAAATCTTCCGCTGTTTTATCTACTTACTCTGTTTATTTACATATATATATGTCATGTCCTGCCTTGTTATATCATTATGCATGTTTACCTTGTTTTAAAACGCCCCACCAAAGTCAGAGTTGCTTGCAAGAGCCACCCTGGCGGAGGTGGGGTGTTACATTTGGTATCAGAGCATATGGTTTACGAGAAGGGATAAAAAGGTTCTTAAAACTTTTGAAAAACTATTTTCAAAACCAAGTATAGAGTATTTTCCAAAGAAAAGTCTAGTTATTTTTAAAAGCTATTCCCCAAAAGCCATTAGCACTATCCTTTGACCCCTCGTTTGAACTCTTTTCTTTTCGTTTCCATCATGTCTGATAATCTCATCTTTCCCGAAGGAGTAACAATACCCGATTGGTTTCGTCGGTACTTGGAAGTCACGGCACCGGTCCCAGGTGTCTCTAATGTTGTCTTTCCAGTCAAGGCCGCTGTTCCTCCTCCTCCTTCCGTAGCTGATGTTCCTCTTCTCCCTCAGCCTACGGATTTTGCGGAAACTTGTAAGAGCTTTAAGATGATGGGGGGCAAGAATTTTAGTGGAACATAGACTTTTGTAGAAGCAAGGAATTGGTTGAAAGAGACCGAAGATCTTTTAGCCACCTTTGATATAAGTGACCGCATGAAGGTTTTATTAGCAGTATGGTTGCTAAAGGAAGAAGCTGCAGGTTGGTGGGTAGTCACCACCGCTGCTAGGCCAATTGAGACTTGGGATGACTTTAGAGGAAGGTTTGGACTGAGGTTCTTATCACTGAAGCAAGGGGACATGACTATTAGGGAATACATAGATAAGTTTAATCAACCGGCTCGGGTCGATTCAGACTTGGTTAATACAGCTCAGAAGAAGGCCCTACACTTTGCTCTAGGATGAAATGAGCCATTACATGGTTTGGCCATGTCTCATATACCCTTGGGGGCGACTTTCGAGAATTTGATGAATATGGCCCTACTTCAAGAAGAAGATAACAATGACAAGAAAGAGGTCAAGGCGAATGAGTCTCAAGGCAAGAGGGTAAATTCCGGGAAACGAGGCAAGAGTAACAACAACCGCAAGGACAAGCCAAGAGAGAATAGGAAATGCAACTTCTGTGGTAAAGTTGGACATATATCCAGGGAATGTAGGAAGAAGAAGAGAAAGCGGGGCGAATGCTTCCATTATGGTGAGTCTGGACATCTCAGCAAGGATTGCCCGAGGAAACAAGGGCAAGGTCAGACTCAGTGTGCAGGACTATCTGGAGGGCGAGTTCACCCCCTCAACACCGCTCTTCCAGCTCATGATAGAGGTAGTGTTCCGTTGAAAGTCTTGTTTACATTTTCTGACTTTCCCTGTTCGTACTTTGTTTGAATCTGGCACATCGCATAGTTTTATTTCATCTGATCTAGTTGAAAGTTTGCACCTAAGTACTAGTCTAGTTGATGATCCCGTATGTGTTTCAAATCCAATTGGGGGTTCTGCCCGTTTGACTATGGTTTGAGTGGATTTGAAAATTTCTATCTTGAATTCTCGTGGGATGTTTATATTCTCGGTTTAGGGGATATGGGTTGGTTTTGGGCATGGAATGGTTGTCCTGTTTTGGAGCCATTCTTGGTTTTTGTATATAGGGTTGTGAGGCTCATGACTCGCCTCGGTAATACCCTAGAAATTTCTAGCAACCCTATGGGTCCCGTCATGAATCCCTCGACTCGTCTATCGATAGTTTGCAATCTGTGAGGGTGGTCCGAGAATATCCTGATATCTTGGGTGGAGTGAAGGGGTTACCCCTGGACGTGGGATAGATTTCCGCATTATCTGGTTGGTAATACCAAGCCAGTTTCGTGGCCGGTTAGGCACATGACCTCACGAGATGAGAATTGAGAAAGCAAGTCAAGGAGTTGCTTGAGAAGAATTTCCTGAGACGAAGCATTTTCGAGTAAGGTGCTCCAGTAGTATTCGTTACTAATGTGGACAGTTTGCTTCGCTTATGTGTTGATTATCGTGAGAAGAATAGACAACTGTTACCAAGGATCGATGATTTGTTTGATCAGCTTGTAGGAGCATCTGTTTTCTTTTGATCTAGCTACCGGATTCCATCAGCTTAGGATGGCTGAGGATGGAATTGACAAGACTGCGTTTAGGACTCTAGATGGATTTTTAGAATGGCTAGTCATGCTATTTGGTTTGACTAATGTACCCGCATATTACGTGAACTTGATGGGTAGGGTGTTTAGGGAGTCCTTGAACAAGTTTGTCGTGGTCGTCGTAGACGATATTTTGATCTCCTTAAAAGAACGAGGAAGAGCATGATAGACATCTCAAGGAGGTGATGGATACGCTTAGAGCCACTAGTTGAAGGTCAAGTTCTCCAAATGTCACTTTGGAGGAAAGAAGTTGGATTTCTTGGGCACATAGTTCCTAAGTAAGGCTTAGCGGTGGATTCCGCTAAAGTGGTTGCGGTTTAAGACCGGAAAACTCTGAGGAGGGCAATTGAAGTAAGAAGCTTTCTCCGTTCGGCTAGTTAGTTAGCATTCCCTGAGCTTAGACTTACTCTTCAGGATCAAGAAGGGGGTTTCACAGGAAGAAGACCCGCAGTTAGTCAAGAACATGGACCAGTTGATTCGAGGCGAGATGTTAAGTCACCTCGCTAGATATATTATAGATGATAAGGGATGACTAAGGCGCGATGAGAGATTATGTGTTCCTCGAGTGGAAGACTTGGTAAAGAAGGTTCTTGAAGATGCGCATCACTCGAGGAGGTGGCCGAGTTGGTCTCAGGATGCATGTTGTGCCACCAGGTTAAGGCCAAGTCATAGAAGCCCGGCGGGCCATTACCTCCATTGGAGGTTCCGCAAGGGAAGTGTGAAAACATCTCGATAGATCATGTGGATAGATTACCTAGATCAAAGAAAGGGTATACAGGTAGGTGGGTCATAATAGGTAGACTCACTAAGAGTGCTCATTTCAGTCCGGTGAAGAGCGAGAGGACTGCATCATGGTTAGCAACGGTTTACCCTCAAGAAGTTGGCCAGTTTTGAAATAGCCTACAGGAAGCCATGGGTAGGCAACTGAATCTAGGTATGGCCTATCACTCATAGGCGGATGGTTCATTTCGATTAAGCATGAGTTATAGAAAATCACGTTTATAAGGGCAATTGGCAACGTGGATTGGTATTTTCAAGAAAAGTTCTGCTGCGTGGAATACTTTATAGTAAGTAGACGAGATCCAGGATTCACTAGTGAATTTTGGAGAGCTTGCATGAAATCATGAGGATACAGTTATGTTTAAGCCAAGTATACAGAAAGAAGAATAAGTGGAAAAGGAAGACGAGAGGCGATAATAAAATGAGTTCCAACTCGAATTTGGGAAATAGGAGTTAGGAAGCCAAGAAATCATGAAGTAAAAGACGGTCAAAGCACAGCGGAGTTAAGCTCAAGGAAACGTGACTAAGAAGAGTGAAGACTAGATACGCGCGTCATATCTCTTTTTAAGAGTGCATCCTTGATCCTTGTTTTCCTGGGGAGCTTGCTTGCAAGTTACCTTTTGTATATATCCTCTCGGTCCCATTCTCGATCTTATTTCTGTTGTAAACTCCATAAGGGGGTTATGACTCATCGGTTAGTACTATATGTCAGAGTTTGAATGGATTTCTTGTAATCCAAAAAGGAGTTTATCTAGTTTATCTAGTTTATCGTGTTTATCTTGTCATGAGAACCTTAGGTAGAAACCCTTTGGATGAAACATGTGTTTGAGACATGTTATGTTTGATGGTTGCAAGTGGTTGCAAGTGTTTGCAAGTGGTTACTCGTGGATGCATGATACACATTAGGCACTAGATCGGCTCACACACTCCTCATATTGCATGTGCATGAGTGTTTATGCATATTCTTGGATGAAATTTGTATGCAATCACATGGATGTTGCATATGGATGTATGATTGAGCACGCATGTAGATATTATACATTATGTTAGGGATTTGCATACATATGGATACATTTCACTAACATATTTTGCATTGATATTTGCATTAGATAAGTACATATACACACACCTTTGCATATGATCATCCAGCATTTAGAATCTTGTAAGGACAATGATTGCTCGTGGATGATGTTTTGAGTAGATGGATGATTGGATGGTAGGATACGTTCTTCCTAACTTGAAGATTTCGGGGATGAAATCCTTTAAGGAGGGGAGAATGTAACAACCCGTATTTTCAATAACCTGTTATAACATAAATCGAGGCAGAATTTAATTCAAAAATCTGAATCAAGGGAAACGGGCTATGCCATTGCGTTCGTCTCGGAAAAATACGCGAAATAGAGTCCGAGTTTTCGAAAATGGGAGTCTGTATGACCCAGTTAAGGCCCATCGAAGTTTTCAGAAAATTCCTAAGTAAAAACAGATTTGAATTTCAAGTTCAAAATTGGGAATTAGGGCAAACTGGCGCAGGCGGGAAAATTCCCGCCAGGACCCCCATGTCGACAGGCATGTCGACAGGGTCCCCAGGGTGTCGACAGCCATGTCGACAGCCCTGTCGACACGGGGTGGCCGGGCAGTTTTGCCTGGCGCACCATTTCTGATCTGGGCTTGGTTGTGTGGCTTGGTTCTGGAGAATTCCGAAATCTGATGGACCTAATTCAACTAGGGTTTAATCCTATGGTCTAAATCACTAGCCTAATCTATAAATAAGACCCTAACCTACCCTAAATCACTCATTATTCATTCTAGCAACTAAACTATGTCAAAATCAAAACTCTCATGGCCTCCACTCTCTTCATACAATTCCTAAACAAATTCCTAAGAGATTTCCATGCATACAAGTGTATTTAGGCTTGTATGATCCTCTTTAGCTTGCATTAAAGTCTTGTTTCTCTATTGTCATCATAAAGGAGGAGTCTTGATCAAGTTTGCTTGCATTTTGGGGTTTTATTTTGTTGCATAAGGGGTTTCTTACATTTGCTATACTCATTTGAGTCCGCATAAGCATTGTAAGCCCTCTTACCTTCATTTTAGGAACTCTAAAGTTAATATGTGATGAAAGTTGGGATTTATGCATGTTTAACAAGTTATGCATGTTTATGCGAGTTCACTATGCTATGTTATGCATGTTTAATGAGTTATGCATGCTTATGTGAGTTCACTATGCTATGTTACACATGTTTGATAAGTTATGCATGTTTATGCAAGTTCACTAAGCCATGATTTGCAAGTTTAACAAGTTATGCATGTTTATGCAAGTTCACTAAGCCATGATTTGCAAGTTTAACAAGTTATGCATGTTTATGCAAGTTCACTAAGCCATGATTTGCAAGTTTAACAAGTTATGCATGTTTATGCAAGTTCACTATGCCATGATTTGCAAGTTTATTGAGTTATGCATGATTATGCAAGTTCACTATGCCATGATTTGCAAGTTTATTGGGTTATGCATATTTATGCAAGTTCACTATGCCATGTTATGCATGTTTATGGTAATATGCAAGTTCACTATGCTAAGTTATGCAAGTCTAACATGTTATGCATGTTTGTTGTGATATGCAAGTTCATCATGTATGTTATGCCAAGTTCCCTCTTCCTATCCTTTATGCGTTATTACGAATATGTAAGCGATAGAATGACGTTGGGGGGTTTGGGTAAAACTTAAAATACATGAAAATATAAGATTGGGAATTTACCTATTAAGTTAGGTCTACCCCTTGGGAATTTACCTATTAAGTTAGGTCTACCCAAGTATTTGTTGACTTGTAATTATGTTTTAAAATAAAGTGGACATGACACTTAGAAAACATAAGTGTGGCCAACTCGAGGTTGGGTTGAGTTTGTAGCGTAATTCTACCCGGAACCTACCGGCTTAACTAGTGGCTACAAACAATAGGACCCAATGTGAGAAGTTGGTCATGTGGTGCCAAGACCCGAGGTTAGACCAAGTTGTGGTGTAAATCTACCCGGAACCCACCGGCTTAACTAGGTAACCACAACAAAGTCTAATGTGAGAGGTTAAGGTGCATTAAATTAATTAATGCCTCATGATTAGGGTTAAGTCAGGGTCCACTAATACTTAACCAATTTGGGGATTCGAGGGATTGAAATGGGGTTAAGTTGTGAACTGTCGGTTACACTTAACCAATTTAATCCATTTGGGGATTCGAGGGATTGAAATGGGGTTAAGTTGTGAACTGTCGGTTACACTTAACCAATTTAATCCATTTGGGGATTTGAGGGATTGAAATGAGGTTAAGTTGTACTTAACCAATTTAATCCATGATTAGTGAAGGGTTAAATCGCACTTAACCCTCTTAGGAAACCCTAGCAACGTGGTATGTTCCAGCAGTAATCCCAGTTTGGTATCATCACAACCCTAGAGGCTAGGCTAGGGCGGGGCACGATTACTGGACTGATGTAAGCGACCAAAGCGACGGCTGAGTGGTACAGCGGTGCGGGTCCAGGCGGGCTACGGACGTGCACGTAATCCGGTATTGGACAAACTCGAGGCACGGGTACCAGTAGGTTTAGACTGTGCATTATTGCTTCAGTGTCTGGGGTTGACACCCGAGGGCTTGATACACCCGAAGGTGGACCCAACACAGTCTGACTAAATCCATATGTGGGTCGTATGGACACCAACACTTGACGTGCTAGGCTTATAGGGAGCCGATCGACTAGACCGTTTGGTTGGACCTTATATTAAGGTCACTTCATGTTATTGGGTCAAAGCTTGGGCCAAGGGATCAATACCTGTTATGTTGGTTTGCTAGTACACCGTGGTGCAAAACTTAACCTTGTTTATGCGATGACACCTCTATCTATCTTGTAGTTAATTTATCATGCCAGTATGTTGTTATCTATGATCATCTCAGTTTCCATCATGCTGTTAACTTTATTAGTTTATAGACTGATCGTAGCAGGGCTTACTCAGTCTTTTTGACTGACCTGTTTTCTTTCGCCTCTTTTCTTCCGTTCCCCCCCCCCCCCAGGTTCTCAGGGAGGGAATACAGGAGCCTAGCTTGGATCTTAGCTGCTTTCTTGGATAGCTAATGTATGCTTTGGACTTGAGCTCGCTATGGTTTTTCCACTTTGGGGATAACTACTTTTATGTTTTCCTTTTCAGTTTCAGATGATGTTATTTTATGTACTAGACTTGTTTATTTGTAAATTGACATTTTGATGTACCAGACTTGTGTTTTGAAATGGTTTGAAATCTTCCGCTGTTTTATCTACTTACTCTGTTTATTTACATATATATATGTCATGTTCTGCCTTGTTATATCATTATGCATGTTTACCTTGTTTTAAAACGCCCCACCAAAGTCAGAGTTGCTTGCAAGAGCCACCCTGGCGGAGGTGGGGTGTTACAAAAATACATAAGTACTATCCCCAAAATAAGTGATAACCATAGCTAGCTTCATGTCAAGACCATACATGAGCTAAAATCCCACAAGCAAGCGATCAGAAATCCAAGCTAAGCTCCAATATTCCCACCCTGAGAACCTGGGGGGGGGGGGGGGGAACGGAAGAAAAGAGGCGAAAGAAAAACAGGTCAGTCAAAAAGACTGAGTAAGCCCTACTACAATCAATGTAAACTGATAAAGTTAACTGGCATGAGAAGCAGGGATGAACATAAGGATAACTACATACTGGCATGATAGATAAAGGTGTCATCGCATAATCAGGTTTAAGGTTTTGCACCACAGGTGTACTAGCAAACTAACATGACTTGAATAAACACGTATTGATCCCTTGGCCCAAGCTTTGACCCAATAACATGAAATGACCCTAATACGAGGTCTAATAACATGAAGTGACCCTAATACGAGGTCCAATAACATGAAATGACCCTAATACGAGGTCCAACCAAACGGTCTAGTCGATCGGCTCCCTATAAGCCTAACTCGTCACGTGTTGGTGTCAATACGGCCCAAACATAATTGTAGTCAGACTGTGCCGGGTCTCCCGTCTGGTGTATCAAGCCCTAGGGTGTCAACCCCTGGACACCATAAACATAAGTGCACAGTCTAGATCTACTGGTACCCATGCTTGACTTCTCCAAATACGGACTACGTGCACGACCATAGTCCGTCCGGAACTACATCGGCGTACCACTCTGCCGTCGTTTTTGGTCACTTACCTCTAGTCCAGTAATCGTGCCCCCACCCTAGCCTAGTCCCTAGGGTCTTAATGATACAAACTTGGGATTACTGCTGGAGTGGACCCCCATTGCTAGGATTTTCTAGTGGGTTAAGTACGGTTTAACACTCTTGCTAATCATGGATTAACTTGGTTAAGTGTAACGATGAGTTCACGACTTAACCCTGATTAATCTACCAAGCCCAAATTGGTTAAGTATTAAGTGGACCATGACTTAACCCTAATCATGAGGCATTAATTAATTAATGTGCCTTAACCTCTCACATTAGGCTTTGTTGCGGTTACTAGTTAAGCCGGTCGGTTCCGGGTAGCTTTACACCACAACTTGGTCTAACCTCGGGTTCAAGGTACAACATGACCAACTTCTCACATTGGGTCTTATTGTTTGTAGCAACTAGTTAAGCCGGTCGGTTCCGGGTAGGTTTACTCTACAAACTCAACCCAACCTCGAGTTGGTCACACTTATATTTTCTAAGTGTCATGTCCATTATGTTTCCAAAACATATTACAAGTTTTCAAGCATTTGGGTAGACCTAACTTAATAGGCAAATTCCCAATGGGTAGACCTAACTTAATAGGTAAATTCCCAATCTTATGTTTTTATGTCTTTTAAGTTTACCCAACCCCAAACGCAATCCCATCGCTTACATATCGCAATAGCGCATAAAGGATAGAAAGAGGGAACTTGGCATAATCACGACATAAAGGTGTTGAAGCCACAAGTTTAACATGGTGGCATATGAAATGTACATATGTTCATATACTTGCATATTACATTTTTAGGCCTCAAAAGCATGCATAAAACCAAACTTAGCATATAAGTGATACATGGTGATAAATAACATGTAGAAGTTGTCATAAGTTCGCATTTAGCCTCACATGCAAGTTATCATAAGGGATATGATAACTTACATGTTGCCAAAATGCAACCTTTAGCATAAAGCTTGAAGCTTTAAGCTCATAAACCCAAGATAAGCTTGCATAACATGATAACATGAGCAAAATGATCAACCCAAACTTGCATAACATAACTTGCATATCATATGGCAAACTTGCATATCATAACATAGCAAACTTGCATAACATAACATGATAAACTTGCATATCATAACATGACAAACTTGCATAACATAACATGATAAACTTGCATATCATAACATGGCAAACTTGCATGGCACAACATGGTAAACTTGCATATCATAACATGGCAAACTTGCATAGCATAACATGGTAAACTTGCATATCATAACATGGCAAACTTGCATAGCATAACATGGTAAACTTGCATATCATAACATGGCATACTTGCATAACATAACATGATAAACTTGTATATAATAACATGGCAAACTTGCATAGCATAACATGGTAAACTTGCATATCATAACATGACATACTTGCATAACATAACATGATAAACTTGCATATCATAACATGGCAAACTTGCATATCATAATGATCAACCAAACTTGCATCATTCATTTAACTTTAGAGTTTAAATATGAAAGTAGAAAAGGGCTTACAATGCTTATGAAGACACAAAAATATATATAGATTGAGACAAAGCCCTTATGCAATCAAATAAACCCAAAATGCAAGCTCCAATAGAAAAACCCTTGAGCCAAAATGATCAAAACTCTTGCTTTATGATGTAAATATGGAAACTTGACTTGAATGCAAGCTAATGACACTCATACAAGCTTGAAAACACTTGTATGCATGGAAAATATCTCATAGAAATAACTTAGGAATTTTATGAAGAGAGTGGAGGCCATGAGAGGAATTATTTTGCCATAGTTTAGTTACTTGAATGAATAATGATGATTTAGGGTTAGGTTAGGGGCTTATTTATAGAGATTAGGATTAGTTTCAACCTTAGGATTAAACCCTAATTCCAATCTCAGCCCTTAAAACCGAATCTGGCCCCAAAACCCCAAAATGGTGCACCAGGCAAAACTGCCCGGCTGAACCAAGTCGACAGCCAAGTCGACAGGGCTGTCGACTTGGGTCCAACCAAGTCGACTGCCAAGTCGACAGGCCTGTCGACTTGGTTGGCTTGGCGGGAAATTTCCCGCCTAGCCTTACAGGCCCGAAATTCGAAATTTGAACTTGAAATTCAAATCTGTTTTGAACTTGAAATTTTCTGAAAACTTCATTGGGCCTTAATCGGGTCATACGGACTCCAATTTTCGAAAACTCGGACTCTACTTCGCGTATTTTTCCGAGACGAACGCAATGGCATAGCCCGTTTCCCTTGATTCAGATTTATAAATTAAATTCTGCCTCGATTTATGTTATAACCGGTTATTGAAAATACGGGTTGTTACATTCTCCCTTCCTTAAAGGATTTCGTCCCCGAAATCTCTAAGTTAGGAAGAACATATCCAACCATCCAACATCCATCTACTCAAAACATTATCCACGAGCAATCATTGTCCTTACAAGATTCTAAATGTTGTATGAACATATGCAAAGGTGTGTGTATATTTACTTATCTAATGCAAATATCATCAATGCAAATTATGTTAGTGAAATGAATCCATATGTATGCAATTCCTAACATTATGTATAACATCTATATGTGTGCACATAAAATACATCCATATGCAACATCCATGTGATAACACAAAAATTTTCATTCATGAATAAGCATAAACACTCATGCATATGCAATATGAGGAGTGTGTGAGCCGATCTAGTGCCTAATGTGTATAATGCATCCACGAGTAACCACTTGCAAACACTTGCAACCACTTGCAAACATCAAGCATAACATGTTTCAAACACATGTTTCATCCAAAGGGTTTCTACCTAAGGTTCTCATGACAAGATTAACATGATAAACTAGATAATCAAGACAAACATGGATAGCAAAAGATATGCTACAAAGAGATCGGGAAGATAAGCAGGATATACTCCTTTCGGATTACAAGAAATCCCTTCCTAACCCAACCCATATTCTACAAAAGCCCAAAAGGTTTAGTCAACCTAACGGACCCCTTCAAACCCTGACATGTATTACTAGCCAATAAGTCATACCTCCCGACAGAAATAGGACCGAGAATGGGACCGAGAGGATATACGTAAAAAGATAACATGCGAGTAAGTTCCACAGGAAAACAAGGATCAAGGATATGCTCTTAAAAAGAGATATGATGCGCGTATCTAGCCTTCAGTCTTCTAAGTCTCATTTCCTTGAGCTTAACTCCACTGTGCTTTGACCGTCTTTTACCTCATGATTTCTTAGCTTCTTAACTCTTATTTCCAAATATGAGTTGGAACCCATTTCATTGTCGCCTCTCGTCTTCCTCTTTCACTTACTCTTCTATCATTCTTGGCTTAAACATAACTATGACCTCATGGTTTCATGCAAGCTCTCCAAAATTCACTAGTGAATCCTGGATCTCGTTTACTTACTATAAAGTATTCCACGCAGCAGAACTTTTCTTGGAAATACCAATCCACGTTGCCAATTGCTCTTACCAACGTGATTTTCTATAACTCATGCTTGAACGAAATGAACCATCCGCCTGCGAATGATAGGCCGTACATAGATTCAGTTGCTTGCCCATGACTTCCCGTAGACTATCCCAAAACTGGCTAGTGAAGATTGAGTCAAGGTTACTAACTATACTTTAGGGAACCTCGTGCAACCGCTTTATTTCTTGAAAGTAAACTGTCGCTAGCTATGACGCAGTCCTTTCGCTCTTTACCGGAGTGAAATGAGCACTCTTCGTGAGTATACCTACTATGACCCACATGCTCGTATTCCCTTTCCTTGATCTAGGCAGTCCATCCACGAAATCCTTCGTGACGCTTTACTACTTCCATTGCGGGGACCTCCAATGGATATAATAGCCCACCGGGCTTCTATGACTCGGCCTTAATCTGTTGGCACAACATGCACCTTGGGACAAACTCGGCCACCTCCTCGGATGATGTGCATCTTCAAGAACCTTCTTTCTCTCATCGCGTCTTAGCCATCCCTTGTCATATATAGCGAGGTGACTTACCATCTCGCCTTGAATCAACTTGTCCATGATCTCGACTAACTGCGGGTCTTCCTTCTGTGAAGTCCCTACTTGATCCAGAAGGGTAGGTCTAAGCTCAAGGGATGCTAACTAACTAATTAAACTGAGAGAACTTCTTACTTCAATTGTCCTCGTCGGAGCTTTTCGGTTTTGAACCGCGACCACTTTAGCAGGATCCACCACTAAGCCTTGCTTAGAAACTATGTGCCCAAGAAATCTAACTCCTTTTTCTCCAAAATGACATTTGGAGGACTTGGCTTTCAACTGATGCGCTCTAAGCGTATCCATCACCTCCTTGAGATGTCTAGCATGTTCTTCCTCATTCTTTAAGAAAGTCAGGATATCGTCTACAAAGACTACCACAAACTCGTTCAGGAACTCCCTAAACACCCTACTCATCAAGTCCACGAAGTAGGCGGGTGCATTAGTCAAACCGAATGGCATGACCAGCCATTCTAAGAATCCATCTGGAGTTCTGAACGCAGTTTTGTCTATACTATCCTCAGCTACTCTGAGCTGATGGAATCCAGTAGCAAGATCAAGAGAAAGCAGATGTTCCTACAAGTTGATCAAACAAATCATCGATCCTTGGTAATGGTTGTCTATTCTCTTTGTTTAACTCACGATAATCAACACAAAGTCGAGGAGAACCATCTGCCTTGGTAGTAAATACTACAGGCGCTCCCCATTTAGATATACTTCGTCTAATGAAGTTCTTCTCAAGCAACTCCTTGACTTGCTTTCTTAACTCTCATCTTGCGGGGCCATGTGCCTAACCGGCCACGAAACTATCTTGGCATTATTAACCAGATAAATGCGGAAATCTATCTCTCGTTTAGGGGTAACCCCTTCACTTCACCCAAGATATCAGGATATTCTCGGACCACCCTCATCGATTGCAAACTATCGATAGACGAGTTGAGGGATTCAAGATAACACAACATGACGATACTCATAGGGTTACTAGAAATTTTTAGGGTATTACCGAGGCAAGTCATGAGCCTCACAACCCTATGCTCAAAAATCAAGGATGGCTCCAAAACTGGACAATCGATCCATGCCCAAAATCAACCCATACCCCATGAAACCGAGAATATAAGCATCACACGAGGACTCTACACTAAAGATAGAGATTTTCAAATCCACGTAGATAATAGACAAATGGCGGAAACCCCAATTGGATTTGAAACACACACGGGATCATTAACTAGACTAGTACTTAGGTGCAAACTTTCAACTAGATCAGATGAAATAAACTATGCGATGCACCAAAATTAAACAAGGTACGAACTGAAAAATCAGAAATATATACAAGGCTTTCAACAGAAATACTACCTCGATCGGAAACTGGAGCGGCATTGAGAGCATGAACTTGCCCTCCTAAAGGTCCAGCACGCTGAGTCTGACCCTGGCCTTGCCCTCGCTTCTTCGGGCAATCTCTAGTGAAGTGTCCCATTTCTCCACAGTTAAAGCAAGTGCCCTTCCTTTTTCTGCAATCCTTGTTTAGATGAGTCAAGCTTCCACAAGTAAAGCACTTCTTTTCCTTCTTATCTTCAGACTTCTCCTCCTTCTTTTTCATTTCCTTTTTGGGCTCCGTTTCCTTGTTTTGAGATTCATTCATCTTGACCTCCTTCTTGTCACTCCTATTCTCTTCATTGAGTAGGGCCATATTCACCAAGCTCTCGAAAGTTGCCCCCAAGGGTATATGAGTCATGGCTAAACCTGTAATGGCTCGTTTAATCCTAGAGCAAAGTATAGGGCCTTCTTCTGAGCTGTGTTAACCAAGTCTAAACCGACCCGAGCCAGTTGATTAAACTTATCTATGTATTCCCTAATAGTCATGTCCCCTTGCTTTAGTGATAGGAACCTTAGTCCAAACTTTCCCCTAAAGTCATCCCAAGTCTCAATTGGCCTAGTAGCGGTGGTGACCACCCACCAACGTGCAGCTTCTTCCTTTAGCAACCACAATGCCAATAAAACCTTCCTACGGTCATCTATATCAAAGAAGGCAAAAAGATCTTTGGTTTCTTTCAACCAATTCCTTGCCTCTACATAAGTCTCGGTTCTAATGAAATTCTTGCAACCCATCGCCTTAAGGTCTTTGCAAATCTCCGCGAAATCCTCTTGTGGATGCTGAGGGGGAGGAGGAAGAGGAACCTCAGCAACAGGAGGAGGAGGAACATTAACTACCGGAGGAGGAGGAGGAACATCGGCGGGGCCGGCTTCGGTCGCCCTAGCCTCCAAAAGTCTCCTATACCAAACAAGTACGTGTACTCCCTCCGGAATGGCAAAGTTATTGGCCATACTGAAAACGAAGAAAAAGATAGATTCAGAATGGAGAAAAACGGAGGAATTTTTGCTAATGGCTTTTTTGGGGAATAGCCTTTAAAATAAACTAGACTTTTCTTTGGAAAATACTTTATACTTGGTTTTGGAAACAGTTTTCCAAAAGTTTTCTAAAAACCTTTTTGTTCCTTCTCGTAAACCATACGCTCTGATACCAAATGTAACACCCCACCTCCGCCAGGGTGGCTCTTGCAAGCACTCTGACTTTGGAGGGGCGTTTGTACCAGGTAAACATGCATAATGATATATCAAGGCAGAACAAGAACATATGTATATATGTAAACAGAGTAAATAAGATAAGTAAAACAGCGGAAGATTTCAAACTATTTCAAAACAAGTCTGGTACAACATAATGTCAACTTTCCAAATACAGAAGTCTAGATAAAAACAACATCACTGAAAAACTGAAATACATAAGTACTATCCCCAAAATAAGTGATAACCATAGCTAGCTTTATGTCAAGACCGTACATGAGCTAAAATCCCACAAGCAAGCGATCAGAAATCCAAGTTAAGCTCCAATATTCCCACCCTGAGAACCTGGGGGGGGAACGGAAGAAAAGAGGCGAAAGAAAAACAGGTCAGTCAAAAAGACTGAGTAAGCCCTACTACAATCAATGTAAACTGATAAAGTTAACTGGCATGAGAAGCAGGGATGAACATAAGGATAACTACATACTGGCATGATAGATAAAGGTGTCATCGCATAATCAGGTTTAAGGTTTTGCACCACAGGTGTACTAGCAAACTAACATGACTTGAATAAACACGTATTGATCCCTTGGCCCAAGCTTTGACCCAATAACATGAAATGACCCTAATACGAGGTCCAATAACATGAAGTGACCCTAATATGAGGTCCAATAACATGAAATGACCCTAATACGAGGTCCAACCAAACGGTCCAGTCGATCGGCTCCCTATAAGCCTAACTCGTCACGTGTTGGTGTCAATACGGCCCAAACATAATTGTAGCCAGACTGTGTCGGGTCTCCCGTCGGGTGTATCAAGCCCTAGGGTGTCAACCCCTGGACACCATAAACATAAGTGCACAGTCTAGATCTACTGGTACCCATGCTTGACTTCTCCAAATACGGACTACGTGCACGACCATAGTCCGTCCGGAACTACATCGGCGTACCACTCTGCCGTCGTTTTTGGTCACTTACCTCTAGTCCAGTAATCGTGCCCCCACCCTAGCCTAGTCCCTAGGGTCTTAATGATACAAACTTGGGATTACTGCTGGAGTGGACCCCCACTGCTAGGATTTTCTAATGGGTTAAGTACGGTTTAACCCTCTTGCTAATCATGGATTAACTTGGTTATGTGTAACGATGAGTTCACGACTTAACCCTGATTAATCTACCAAGCCCAAATTGGTTAAGTATTAAGTGGACCATGACTTAACCCTAATCATGAGGCATTAATTAATTAATGTGCCTTAACCTCTCACATTAGGCTTTGTTGCGGTTACTAGTTAAGCCGGTCGGTTCCGGGTAGCTTTACACCACAACTTGGTCTAACCTCGGGTTCAAGGTACAACATGACCAACTTCTCACATTGGGTCATATTGTTTGTAGCAACTAGTTAAGCCGGTCGGTTCCGGGTAGGTTTACGCTACAAACTCAACCCAACCTCGAGTTGGTCACACTTATATTTTCTAAGTGTCATGTCCATTATGTTTCCAAAACATATTACAAGTTTTCAAGCATTTGGGTAGACCTAACTTAATAGGTAAATTCCCAATGGGTAGACCTAACTTAATAGGTAAATTCCCAATCTTATGTTTTTATGTCTTTTAAGTTTACCCAACCCCAAACGCAATCCCATCGCTTACATATCGCAATAGCGCATAAAGGATAGAAAGAGGGAACTTGGCATAATCATGACATAAAGGTGTTGAAGCCACAAGTTTAACATGGTGGCATATGAAATGTACATATGTTCATATACTTGCATATTACATTTTTAGGCCTCAAAAGCATGCATAAAACCAAACTTAGCATATAAGTGATACATGGTGATAAATAACATGTAGAAGTTGCCATAAGTTCGCATTTAGCCTCACATGCAAGTTATCATAAGAGATATGATAACTTACATGTTGCCAAAACGCAACCTTTAGCATAAAGCTTGAAGCTTTAAGCTCATAAACCCAAGATAAGCTTGCATAACATGATAACATGAGCAAAATGATCAACCCAAACTTGCATAACATAACTTGCATATCATATGGCAAACTTGCATATCATAACATAGCAAACTTGCATAACATAACATGATAAACTTGCATATCATAACATGGCAAACTTGCATATCATAACATGGCAAACTTGCATAGCACAACATGGTAAACTTGCATATCATAACATGGCAAACTTGCATAGCATAACATGGTAAACTTGCATATCATAACATGGCAAACTTGCATAGCATAACATGGTAAACTTGCATATCATAACATGACAAACTTGCATAGCATAACATGGTAAACTTGCATATCATAACATGGCAAACTTGCATAGCATAACATGGTAAACTTGCATATCATAACATGGCAAACTTGCATAGCATAACATGGTAAACTTGCATATCATAACATGGCATACTTGCATAACATAACATGATAAACTTGCATATCATAACATGGCAAACTTGCATAGCATAACATGGTAAACTTGCATATCATAACATGGCATACTTGCATAACATAACATGATAAACTTGCATATCATAACATGGCAAACTTGCATATCATAATGATCAACCAAACTTGCATCATTCATTTAACTTTAGAGTTTAAATATGAAAGTAGAAAAGGGCTTACAATGCTTATGAAGACACAAAAATATATATAGATTGAGACAAAGCCCTTATGCAATCAAATAAACCCAAAATGCAAGCTCCAATAGAAAAACCCTTGAGCCAAAATGATCAAAACTCTTGCTTTATGATGTAAATATGGAAACTTGACTTGAATGCAAGCTAATGACACTCATACAAGCTTGAAAACACTTGTATGCATGGAAAATCTCTCATAGAAATAACTTAGGAATTTTATGAAGAGAGTGGAGGCCATGAGAGGAATGATTTTGCCATAGTTTAGTTACTTGAATGAATAATGATGATTTAGGGTTAGGTTAGGGGCTTATTTATAGAGATTAGGATTAGTTTCAACCTTAGGATTAAACCCTAATTCCAATCTCAGCCCTTAAAACCGAATCTGGCCCCAAAACCCCAAAATGGTGCACCAGGCAAAACTGTCCGGCTGAACCAAGTCGACAGGGCTGTCGACTTGGGTCCAACCAAGTCGACTGCCAAGTCGACAGGCCTGTCGACTTGGTTGGCTTGGCGGGAAATTTCCCGCCTAGCCTTCCAGGCCCGAAATTCGAAATTTGAACTTGAAATTCAAATCTGTTTTGAACTTGAAATTTTCTGAAAACTTCATTGGGCCTTAATCGGGTCGTACGGACTCCGATTTTCGAAAACTCGGACTCTACTTCGCGTATTTTTCCGAGACGAACGCAATGGCATAGCCCGTTTCCCTTGATTCAGATTTATAAATTAAATTCTGCCTCGATTTATGTTATAACCGGTTATTGAAAATACGGGTTGTTACATTATTGCTTATTGTTAATTATTCTTTAATATTAATATTATTAATTATTAAATATTAGATATTATTTATACTTAACAGGCCTCTACTATAATAAGTAGAAAAAGAACTGTTGAAAACAGATTTATACAACTTTCTAATAAAATCGTTTTAATTATTAATTATCAAAAATTAATAACTGAATATTAAATATTAATTCTAGATTTTTTTAATTATTAATGTTAATGATTACTTTATATTAATTAATTGTTAAACATTAATTATTAAATAATTAATAATAATAATTTATTATACTAATTATTAAATATTAAAAATTATTTACTAATTATGTTTATTACAACTGACACAAAATGTCAGTTGTAATAGAAATCTATCACAACTAACAAAACAAAAAAGTTGTTAAAAATACGTTTATTACAACAGTGATTTTACCACCGTTGTAAAAGTTGTAAAAAAATACGTTTATTACAACTTTAGGGAAATGACAGTTGTAAAAACATTTATTACAACGGTGATTTTACCACCGTTGTAAAATTAAAGTTGTAATATGGTATTTTTGTTGTAGTGTAAATGTTTCGGCAACGCTTCCAACCTGTTATGGCACGTGATGGGTCGTGTCGTGTGAGCTTAAATTCACTACAAGAATGGGCTGAAATAGCGACGGACCATAGCGACGGCTAGCGACGGCTAAAAAAAACGGCTCTCGCTAGCCGTCGCCAGCCGTCGCCCAGCGGAAGTATAACCACGAGGCTACAGGAAATAGAAAATCATTTTCCGCCAAACCAAACCCCAAATTAAAAACCTACCTCGTCGATCTGCCGTCGCCTGCCGCCGCCTGCCGCCGCCGTCGCCAGTCTCCTCCCCCCGTCCGGCCTTCTCAAACGTTCTCCATTCCTCCAAACTAATTTCCCTCTCTCTAAGGTATGAATTCTAACCTAATTTCTTGAATTAACTATTTAATAATGATAGAAACGTATGTGTTAGTTGATTATACAATGCTTGTTGAATTAATGTAGTTGGTTTAGTAATGATTGGAACCCTAAATTGTTGATTTAGTTGTTTATCGACATGATGTTTGATTTTGTGTTAGTGTATGTGTTAATGAACCGTTATTTTGTGCGTATGTAGTTATTGGGTATGAGATTGGTGACATGTTGTTGGATATAGGTAGTTAAAAGCGATGATTGTGAAGTTGTTGGGTTGTAGATGGGGTTTGAAAATGAATTTTATTGTGGAAATTATTGGAATGTAATGACTATGTACGTGTGGCGCAAGTAGGATTGTGGTTGATGGTTGATTTTGGTTGAAACCAAATAGAATTATTTTCATATGTTCAAGTATATTCATGTGTGATAATTTATTCATGATACAAATAAATTGCTTAGATAATAAAAATCACATTTTTATTATGTATGATAAAAATATTCATGTGTTTAATAAATTCTTTGAACAATGAAAATCAGTTTTTTATTATATGTATGAACCACTAAAAATGTTAATGTATTGAATAAATTCTTTGAACAATAAAAATAATATTTTTATTGTACGTATGAACCATTAAAAATATTCGTGCGTTGAATAAATATTTTGAACAATATATGTATGTGTTATCGAAATCACTGACATATATTTTTGAATCAGGAAAAATGTCCAATTATTACATTGACCGTAGTTGGATGTATGAAGTTAGAATTGGAATGAAAGGCTCAGCGAAAGAAGATTTCTATAAGGGTGTAAATGAATTTGTTAGATTTGCAATATCTAATAATCGAAATTACGAGGAGCTTCGTTGCCCGTGTAGTAAGTGTAAACTGATGAGGTTTCATAAACCAGACATCGTTAAAGTACATTTGTACAAATCAGGTTTTGTGCCAAATTATTATTTATGGGATCGTCATGGAGAACTTGTTGCGCCTACAGTAAACCCTGCAGTGTCGGAGGTCGAATTAGTTATGACGAATCCAATAGAAGATATGGTGGAAGATGCAGCACGGTCAATGTTCCCTATCGGTCAGGTTGACGATGATGACGTCGGTATAGAAGAAGAACCGAACACGGAAGCCAGAAAAATATATGATTTATTGGCTTCAGCTAAGCGGCCATTGTGGAATGGTTGTGAAAGTGGAACTGAATTATCGGTAACCGCTGAGTACATCACCATGAAATCAAAATTTAACCTTACAGAAGCTGCATTTACAGAGGTTGTACAAGCTGCGAAAAGACATATGCCACCCAATAATCTGATGTGCGATAGTCATTACAAAGTGAAAACACTAATGTCGGCTTTTGGTTTGCCGTACCAAAAAATAGATACTTGTGTTAAAGGTTGCATGTTGTATTGGAAAGATGATATTAATCTTAGAAACTGTAAGAAATGCGGTGGGGAACGGTATAAACCTAGAAAAAAGAAAGGTAAGGAAGTTCCGTATACAAGAATGCATTATTTACCAATCATCCCTAGACTACAACGGTTATATGCATCCTCAGTCACTGCATGTCATATGCGATGGCATAGTGTGCGAACACCTGAAGATGGAACTTTGACACAACCATCGGATGGAGAAGCATGGAAACATTTTGATAGGACGTATCCAACATTTGCCACAAAGAGTCGTAACGTAAGACTTGGTTTATGTACAGATGGGTTTTCACCATTCTCTCAGTTTGGTAGTAAATATTCATCTGGGCCTATTATCGTTACTCCTTTTAATTTACCGCCGTGGATGTGTATGAAAACTCCATATATGTTTCTCACTGTTGTCGTTCCTGGTCCTAATGATCCAAAACAAGGCATCGATGTGTATCTACAACCATTAATCGAAGAGTTGAAAAAACTATGGGATGATGGAGTTGAAACCTACGACATTTCAAGAAAAAAGAATTTTCGTATGTTCGCTTGCTTGTTATGGACGATTAGTGATTTCCCTGCATATGGGATGCTTTCAGGTTGGAGTACCGCCGGTCGTCTATCTTGTCCTTTATGCATGGAAGAATCACAAGCATTTTTCTTACGGTATGGAAGGAAGCATTCGTGGTTTGATTGTCACCGTTGTTTTTTGCATACCAATCATACTTTTAGAAGAGATAAAAAAACTTTAAAGCTAACAGCGGAATGACTTTGCAAGCACCCAAAATTTGGACGAGTGAAGAAATATACGATATTGTAAAGGATTATCCGAAGATCCATGAGACCGGAGAGAAGACAGAAATTCCGGGTAAATCTAACATTCATAATTGGTGTAAACAAAGCATACTCTGGGAGCTACCTTATTGGAAAGATCTCAAACTTCGACATAATATCGACGTTATGCACAATGAAAAGAATGTATTTGATAATGTGTTTAATACTGTTTTGAATGTCAAAGGGAAAACAAAGGACGATATACATTCGAGACGTGACATAGAAGAATATTGTAAATGTCCAGAACTTCATATGAAGCCCAATGACAATAAAAAACCCAAAGCGTGCTATGAACTAGACAACAAACAAATAAAACTTGTACTGAAATGGGTTGAGGGACTGAAATGTCCGGATGGGATTTCTTCTAATCTTCGTAGATGTGTTGACTATAAAAACAATAAACTGAGTGGGATGAAAAGCCATGATTGTCATATCATGATGGAATATTTATTACCAGTGGTGTTCAAAGAATTGTTGCCTGTAAAAGTGTGGGGTGTTTTAACAGAGTTAAGCTTATTCTATAAACAGCTTTGTTCGGCAACGTTAAAAATTGATCGTGTCCGTAAACTTGAAGTAGAAATTCCGATATTGATTTGCAAATTAGAGAAAATCTTCCCTTTGGGATTTTTTAATGTAATGGAGCATTTACCTATTCATCTTCCATCCGAAGCTATTCTTCGAGGTCCAGTACAATATGGATGGATGTATCCTTTTGAAAGGTAAAATTTATGCTTACGATTCAAAGTGACATTAGTGCATATAAATTGAATTAATTTTATTTTAGGTATTTGAACCATCTGAAGAAAAAAGTACGACAAAAAGCACAAGTTGAAGGTTCGATTTGCAAATCTTATCTTGAAGAAGAAGCTTCGTTCTTTTTTTCTCATTACTTCAGTGATCATGTGAACCTATCATTTGTAAGTGCTCCTCGTAATGATGAAACCGTGGAACCCAATTTTTGTCCGACAATGTTATCTGTTTTTAGACAACATGGTCGATCGTCCGGAAAATGTGTAGAAATTTGGTTAGATGATAGAGATCACCATGTGGCACACACATATGTTCTTCTAAATTGTGCTGAAGTTGCACCATTTGTTAGGTACTAAATTTTTAACTTTATTACAGTTATGTGTACATAAATTGTTTGCTAGTAATAAAATCATTTATATTTGCAGTATTTACGAATCAGAAAATCCAAATGGCGATCTCAGTAAAGATTTTGCTAAATGGTTCTCGAAGTACGTTTTCGATCCAATAAACTGCGTCAATGACGAGGGTTTGCAACATCTTGCGCTTGGACCAAAAAGAAATGTTAAGACTTATCCAATATTCTTCGTCAATGGATTTAAATTCAACACCAAAGACCATGGTACTGATAGATTAACATATAATAGTGGTGTATTTGTCAAAGGTAGTGATGATCCCGAAGAGCATATAAACGACTTTTATGGCGTCTTGACACAGATTTTAGAGTTGACATATTATGTACAACCCGTTGAGAAAGTTGCTCTATTCAAGTGCAACTGGTTTAGCAATGTTCCTGGTACTGGAATCAACGTGCATAAAGATTACAAGCTTATAGAAATAAAGCACACATCGCATTACTATAAGTATGATCCTTTTGTATTGGCAAAGCAAGCATTACAAGTTTACTTTGCTCTATTCAAGTGCAACGGTTGGCGACGGCTGGCGACGGCCTGTGACGGTTTTTTGCCGTCGCTATTTTAGCCTTTTCTCGTAGTGATTGCTTTTGGGAATTGGGCCAAAAAGCCGGTTAACATTTCCCATATCAGAAAATTGTACACTTTATAAATAAAGATTTATAATTTATAAAATAAAACACTAATTACAATATAATTCATTAATTACCTAATTCAAATTTAATCCATCTTCTTCCTTCTATCTAATCACCCCCGTATACACACCAGGCACTAACCAATATCAGCGAGTTTCATTCTCTTCTTCTCCTTCCTTCCGCATTTAAGGAAATCAAAATCTGCATGCACCGTCGATCCTTACTCCATGAACTCTACCCATATATCACCATTACGTTGAGCATGAATGTTCCACCAAAATCCTGACTTGCTCCTTGATCCATGACAAACCCTAACCTTGCCTTCACTACGAAATGATTAGACCTACCCGTTTCTTTTCCCTTACTTTCTCTTCATCCACGAAGTCCAATACTCCACTCAAATTCAATAAACATGATCTCGACTTTATCAATTTCTGAACCCTATTTTGTCAACTTGTGCGCTGCTCCACTATTGCTTAACCTAGAACAAAGACGTATCCTTCAACATTCCTCCCGTATGTTAAGCTAACTTATAAAATCTAAAGATTTAAGTGGTGTTGGGTTTACCCTTTTTGCGTTTTGTGCTTTCACCCACACAAAAATGCGTACGAGGCATGTATATCATGAAAAATGGTCATTTTAGAAAATGATGTAACCACATTAAATAGAAAATAATTTGTAATTATTTTCGATGTTTTGGGAAGTAACGAAAGAATGGGAGATGATTTATACTTCCATTGTCCCATCTTGGTCTTCTCTTCATCTTTCTTTCATTTCCTCCACTGACCCCTAACTCTTCTTATTTATAATTTATGTTAAAACTCAAAGCCTAAAACATAATATAAACCAAGCATCGCGTCATCTTTCTAATTCGGTTGATTTCTTTGAATTTTTTTGATTTTTGAAAAATATAATAACAAAAAAAAAAATTATTGAGGAAGGAAAAAAAAGTAAAGATCAATTTTGTTTCTGTCCCCTATTTTTATTAATTGATCCACACTTGAGTCTATCCACATTTAATTTGTCAGTTTATCCACATATGGATGAATTTATTGATTTATTAGTTTATCCGCGTCAGTATGAATTTAATAATTTATTAGTTTATCCATATTAGTATGGATTTACTAACTGTTTTATTATTATTCAGAGTGATGTATTTCTATATATTATATGAAACGCGTCCTTCAGCTTAATGCATGTACAATCAATAATCATGTTACCTGAACCAAAATCAATTGATCTATGTTTACGGAACAATCGTTTACCATAATGCATGCATGGCTAGCATTAAATATTGTAAGACATTTTATTATGTTTCGGTTCATATCACATAAGAATTATCAACATGTTATAATGATTACTATAGTAAATGATTGCTATAACAAAGCATTAAGAAACCTTTTATTTCTATCAAAATCTGTAAAGTTTCTTTTTTTATTGAAATAGTGATCCTAATGAGGAAGTAGCTCCCATTTTATTAATGTATGAAAAAATGGTACACAAAACGTTACCAAACTATAATCATATGCAAATAAATCATCACATATATAGAAAACTTGCCAAGATAAAAGCATTAAAAAAAATTAAATTTTATATACATTATTAAATGTAGCTAAAGGAAAATAATGGGCTAAGAGCAAATAATGCACAGTTTGAGGCAGTTGCGTGATTTGAATAGGCCGAATGTAGTAGGAAATTTGCATATATATATATATATATATGTGTGTGTGTGTGTGTGTGTGTGTGTGTGTGTGTGTGTGTGTGTGTGTGTGTGTGTGTGTATTTGATACAGCCTACGGAAAGCTGCAAAAATGAGAGAAAGTGGGAGAAAAAGATGCAACCACGCATCATGTAGATGAACTAGTCCATTTTAAAAATTAAAATAAACAATGAGAGTAAGAATTAGTGTAGAAAATTAGGGTGGATTAACTAATAGTTAAGGGGAATGTGCATAAAATTCCCTAGCTATACAAGGGGTTGAAAAATTTTGTGTTGAAATAAGCTATTAGGTCAGGTTTACAATAATGAAATTTTGAGTGTTGCGTTGCACAAAATTACGTTTGCATACGAGCTCCGACCGACACAACAAAAATACAATTGTGATCAGAACTTGGCACGGTCTCAAAACAAAAATAATATACATTGGTTGTTGCATTTCAGAAGATCGTAAAAACAATGTCATTTGCTGAAAAACAATCAAATTTCAATATTTTTCAAATTAAGAATTATAAAAAGACAATCAAATTAAAAATACGTTAATAGAAATTGAGTTGAGATATCGATAATAATTTTCCTGATTATTCATTGCACCTGTTTATTATTAAAATGTAATTTACAAATTGAATTTACAGTTTATCAAATTTAAGAGAAATTAAATCAAACCACTAAATTAGTATTCAATTCAGAATCCAAATATTTAAGTCACTGTGTTTATCCTTTATATATTTAAGAGAAATTAAATCAAACCACTAAGTTGTTATTGAATTCAGAATCCAAATGTTTAAATCAATATTGAAGTGTCAATATTCTTATATTTCAAACAGTCACTATATTTGTATTTCAACCATTAAATTAAAAATAAATTCTCATATTTCAATATTTAAAAAATAATTAAATGCTCAATATCAAATGATCGAAATTTTGGATTGTTATGATAGAGCATAATTTATAAATGAAAATTGGCATGGTTATATTACTGTTTCTTTTGTAATCATGGAAATAAACGTTAAAATTTAGTTAATTTCAATATAAGTGAGGGGGTTAGAACAAGAAATCTTAGTTTAATTTAAGGCGACATGTGATACATAAAATTCGAAGTTAGGTACAAAGTGCTTTTACAAAAGTGTGCGTGTTTCTAATATATATTATACAGACAAGGAATATTCACATAGAGCCATAAAGCACACTCACATGTAATTTGTGTATACGAAGAATATTGCAACGGATATTTTGACTGAGGGGGATCAATAATAATAAAACGTAAGTCCATTAATCATGGTTGTTGCTTATGGCTGCTTTCAATTAAACATGCTCATGAAAACCCAATAAAAGATTAAACTAATTATAGATTCCATTCATTAAATTTCGCAGAAACCCGGGTCCTTTCAATTTTCTCTCCTATAAAGAGTCCTCTCCGTCAATCATTTGTCCATCGTATCACTCTCCACTCTTCTCTCTTCCTGTTCCAGTTTCTCAAATCCAAACAAATCTTTTGCGCCATGGCGATCGCTTCTTCAAAATCTACTTATCTCCTCCCCCCTAAATCAGCAGCCCTGTTCTCTACGGCTCCTCGCTCAGTTTCCTCATCTCTCTCGTTGAGATCCAACTTCAACTCCAGAGTTCAATTCAACCTGAAAATCTCAGCTGCTGTCGCTTCAAACATAACCGTCGCTCAAGATCCGAAACTCAAATCTGAAAAGTCGTCAGACAAACCTACGGTCCTTGTCTCAGAGAAGCTCTCGGAATCAGGGATTAAACTTCTTCGCTCGTTTGCGAACGTGGATTGTGCGTACAACCTGTCACCGGAAGAGCTTTGTAGGAAGGTGGCGGAGAGCGATGCATTGATAGTGAGGAGCGGGACGAAGGTGACAAGGGAGGTGTTTGAGGCGGCAAAGGGGAAGCTGAAGGTTGTTGGAAGGGCAGGCGTCGGTATCGATAACGTGGATCTGCAGGCAGCGACTGAGTTTGGGTGTTTGGTTGTTAACGCGCCGACGGCAAATACAATTGCAGCGGCTGAGCATGGGATTGCCCTTATGGCGGGAATGGCTAGAAATGTTGCACAGGCCGACGCGTCTATGAAGGCTGGTATGTTTCTTTGAATATTTATTTGTGCGCTTTCTTCTCCTGAACGATGAATTTTGGTGCAATTTGATTTGGATCTGGCATCAATTGAAACAAGAGTGTTAGAATGGTTGGAACATTAATCTTTAGATTGAAATTACTATGACTTACTCCTAGAGGTATCGTGTTACCGTGGACGATATTAACATCAAGAAACGGTTACTTTTAGAGGAGAAAAAAGGAATATCGGAACAGAGTGGATGACAACAAGGCCAAGTACTATTGTATAGTTTAAGACGATCAGTTCAAAAGCCAAGAAGTATGAAATTTAAATGATTCAAAATTTACCAGAGATCGAACGATTAGTGAAAAGATCTGATGGATCTAATCTCTGTTCTTTGCTCTATGATCTCCTTAGCCATTGGGTGAAACTTTTGAAAGCTAGAGCTATATACAACAATGGCAGTATCTCCCTTATACTGACATGCCATTGTTGATCTAATAAAATTAATTTGATTTGTTACTAATGTAAAATAATTTCCCACACAAATCTCCTTTGTGATGGTGAAAACATACAACCCTTCATTTCAGCTTGTGACTATGGTTCTTTTAATACAACGAGCAGCGAGATAGGCAGAACTAGGAGTTTATATCTGGGATTCCCACCACTGCCTCTTGATAGTTTTTACTCGTGTAAAGACTTTAGAAAATATCTGTATACCATTGTTCCTGTACAACCTTAGTGATTATCTGGACTTACTTCCCTTTTTGTTTTGGTCCTTTGTTCTTTATCTATTTACACCAAAAATGTGATTAATCATACAAGTATAATGGTTGATACCAACTGGCTTGATCGAGTGTTAGCTAGTCTGGGATCAAATTATAGTAGTTGGGGTTCTGTCCACCGTTAGGTACAGCCTTTTCAAAATTTCAGTTGCTTTACCATGAGTGTGTAGGTTGGGTGGACCAGGGTGGGTAGACCACTTTTGTTTTGCTTAATTTTACCAAGTAATTTATCGTATTACTTGTATATGTATCACCTGCTGAGGCATTATGAAATCTACGCAAAACATACAACAAAATTGTTCTACAGGCAATTTTGCATACCTATTTACAACTCATTTGGCATTTCAGAATTAAATTAATAGTTAGTTGACGCCAGTAATTTTTGGTTGCTGTTTCAACCTTATTGTTGGAGGTATGATTACTAACCATAGATGGCAAAGTAATCAACATTCGTGTAGTTTATGCAGTGGGTTCATTGTACCCTGTGAATGTTTGTATTACAAACTAACAATTATCAACACGGTTATGTAATTTTATGTAGAAACAATCTAACAAGTTCGTATTTTTCTTAACCTCTCACGGCAGCATATGGAAAGTATATACAATAATACATAGAAATATAAGCAAATAAGATATGAATTACGAATAATGTCTGTGTTTTTAAGGATTTGATACTTTTGGTGTCAATATAAGAACAGTGACTTCTTGAACGGAGAACTAGGGCAAATAGACAACGACCATGATGACATGTAAGATTCATGAATTATCTTTGATAATAATTATGATACCTAGACCAGAAATGGATTTTCTTTTTGGATGCAGCCGTAAAGTTTTAGAAAATTTATTTTATTCGAACAAAATGTTTGAAGTTTGAATTTCACGATATACAAATATTAATATATATTTATAAAAGAAAATTTGAAATTTACAAGTTTTAAACTCTATTTCAATAAGTAATTACAAGTTTTTTAAAAAATTCGGTCTATTTTTTATTCAAGCTAAGAATTTTTAAATTTGATTATTATATAAAAAGATCATAAATGCATGTTTTACGTGCCATTCTTATTTAGTGTTTTAGAATATGGAAATTCTATTTAAACACAAAATGTTGACACAAATTTAGATTGAAGGAATCTTAACCACAAGATCTTCCCTTGAATTCCACCTCACACATAAAAATAAACAAATCTTATGGTTTAAATTTTGCGTTTTCAGTTCTGTGTTTAATTTTGTGTTCCAATAAGCGCTTCTTTTAGAATATAACATTGAAACATATAATTTTTAAAGTTTAGTATTTTCATGTTTTAAGGGGAGATGTTTAACAATTAACTGTGTGATTGAGATTCAAAGGAGATTTTATGCTATAAGGTTGTAGAAGATAAAATTCAAAGAATGCCGAATAAATCACCCAAATTTCTGCAGAGTGTTCTCGTTTTTTTCCTATATTTATAAACCGCAAATCTTAAAGATATTAATTAATATAGAGGCTAGTAACGATGTAGATGCCATGATTTATTTAGATCATTTGAGAAGCAAGTTGTTTCAGGTGGGGTACTTTGGTGTCTGGTAGATGGGTGTATTTTTCGTTCTTTCAATTCTGGATGAGCGCGTGGGACCCTATCTTCCACGTTATGGTTTCTGTGGCGCTTTTTGCATTTTTATTAATATGTTTTTTAATGCATATACCGTGACAAAGCTATGAAGGACTGAAAGGATTAAAAATTATTATTGAGGGGAACCACATACATCAGCATGCTGAAAAATCAAATAAAGTTCCTTCCTACGTAGGATGTTCGACATGAAGTTCCAAGTTTCCAACAATGGATTTGCAAGGTTTTCCAATATATGGACGTTTATCTACTTATTTATGTGCATAAAGTTATGTTTTTATTTAATATAAGCACGTAAACATCAAGCGTTCGTTTGGTGTCACACCAATTAAATAAGGTGGAAATCTAAATTCAATTTCTTATAGAATATTTGCCGTGCATACAATTAACTAATCAAGGTTAATATTCGCCACACTTGAAGAACCAGCTGAATACTTCACCGGGGATGCTCATTGTTCCTGTGTACACAACTATTGTATCATATCCTGTTAACTCACTTATACAAGACCATTACACTAAAATATTCCTTAAATTTACATCAAACAATACACTCGAACTGATCATCTACATATATATTAGCTGTCAAAATGGCATAAGTTTGGATAATCCAATTCCTCATCTGACGTTTTTTTAATTTCCAGGGAAATGGGAGCGAAACAAATACGTTGGTGTATCTTTAGTAAACAAGACACTAGCAGTTATGGGATTTGGGAAGGTTGGTTCTGAAGTTGCTAGGCGTGCAAAAGGTCTAGGAATGCATGTGGTCGCACATGATCCCTATGCTCCAGCGGATAGAGCTCGTGCCATTGGTGTAGACCTTGTATCATTTGATGAAGCCATAACAACAGCTGATTTCATCTCTCTTCACATGCCTCTGACACCTACCACCTCAAAAATATTTAACGAAGAAACTTTTGGAAAAATGAAAAAAGGAGTGCGTATCATCAATGTTGCAAGGGGTGGTGTGATTGATGAGGATGCCCTAGTCAGAGCTCTAGATAATGAAACTGTTGCACAGGTACTGTTTATGTTTTAAATTGACATGGTTATAATTCTTTTTTTTTTATTATTATTATTATTATTATATATATATATATATATACATATATATATATATATATATATATATATGTTCCGCTGTACCTTTTATATCGCACGTGAATCTTCCTTTGAATTACAACCATTCATTCTGATTTTAATTTTCATTCTCTTTCTCTTTCCACTTAAATAATATAGTGTAGTGGAAAAAGAGAGAAATAATGTATATTAAAATCAGAATGAGTGATTGAAATTCAAGAAGAGATTCACGTGCAATATAAAAGGTGTAGCGGTTTTGACACAATTGGTGATACAAGTGATCTCCACCATTGGATCGCAACCGGACTTTCACTTCATCACGTAAGGATAAAAAAAATCAAATGGTCGAGCTTTTGTGCCTCTATGTTTGTGTTCAAATAGCCGTATATATATATATATATATATATATATATATATATATATATATATATATATATATATATAGGCAAGCGTTCAAGAGAACCACAAAAATGGAGCATCCCAATAGCACCCCTGTTTTCCACCTCTCGTTTATAATAAAGAAAGTGAGTGGGAAATGAGAGAGTCAGTGAAAGGAGAAAGAAAATGAGTTAGTGGGAAATGAGTGGTGGAAAAGTGGAAAGCTAAAGGGGTGCTCACTATTTGGAGTGCCATTCAACCTACCTCATATATATATATATATATATATATATATATATATATATATATATATATATATATATATATACATAGAGACACACACACATATAAAATTCTACATTCATATTGAAAAACCCATATAAACTAGAGACATAAAACCTAAAGATAAACATAGTCCACATCTAACTAAAATTTAATACCATCCAATATTAAAATCCTATAGATACACAGAGGACTATTTTACATAGCGAGGAAAAAACTAAGCTCCGGAGGAAGAGCCAGGTTCACTGACAGATAAACTTGTCAACTTCTTAAATTTCTTTGCTTTCTTCTTCTTTCCCTTGATCTGGTTGACCATATTAATACATTCAGGGTTGTCAATTACTCCACTGTTCACATCTATCGGGAAATCATTAGCTGTCTCATCTGATCTAGCCTTGCATACCGTCTTCGATCTTATCACAATATGGTCTACTGTTTTATATAAAATTTTATATGTCAAAACTTAAAAAGCTTTAATTCAATATATACATGCATGTTTTGATGTGTGTATTCGCTATTGTCCTTTTGTTTCCGCAACACACACACAAGGAGGGTTATATGCAGCGCCGACCCCGGTGAACTGGAGGTTCAAGACAAAATAAGACAGTGCAAAACATGGAGCAAGAGAAAAATGAATTTAATGGGGATCAAACTCCACTGGCATTATGACAACATATACTCCTTACACCCAGCCAAACAACTATCGATTATACTTAACTACAACTGATATATAATGACAATTATAAAATTTTGAGGCCCTAGGCCACCACCAAGGTGGTCTTAGACCAGTGTCGGGCCTGGTTAAATGACACCCATCTTTCACGGTACTCCTTTGCACCTCGATAGTAGCCGCTCATAATTAAATAAATTAGAATGAGGAAAGAAAGTTAGTAGGTGTAGAGAGAAACGAGAGTTAGTGGGAGAAGAGAAACAATAATAACCCCCTAATTTCCACCACATATTCCCGTTTCTCTCTTCTCCCACTAACTCTCTCCCCCCAATAACTTGTTTTATCATAAATGAGAGGCTATTAGTGAGGGCCAAAAGGGGTGCTACATAATAAGCGTGCTCTGGAACTTCCCTATATATATATATATATATATATATATATATATATATATATAAGAGTGAAAAAGTTTATTTAAACATAAAATGGTTACGTAAATTTAAACGTAAGCAATCTCAATCGTCAGACATCTTCCTCGATTCCACCTTCCATTCAAAGACAAATAAATTTAATGGTTCGCAATTCATATGTCCTATTTTGTGTCAATTGTTGTGCCCTCCATATATATACATATATATATATATATATGTATGTATGTATGTATATATATATGCACACACTTACATACATACATGTACACACATACATACACGTACACACACTGAATTTGTATTTTAGATTTGTTATGATCAGTAGCTTATCGTTGCTTCACAGAAAATATCATTCAATTGTAGATAACATAAGGATACTTCCATCGTAAAATTTTAATGTATAAAACTGAACTTTGGATACTTCAATTGGAGAGAGTTCGAGGCTGCTTCTATGTCAAGATTGCCTTGATCACAATTTTTCATTTTTCTAGCAGTTAAGATAGTTCGACAGAGACTTGTATATGAACACCCAATTTTCGGTTTCTTTTTTTTTTTTTAAAAAGAAACCGAAAATTGGGTGTTCATATACAAGTCTCTGTCGAACTATCTTAACTGCTAGAAAAATGAAAAATTGTGATCAAGGCAATCTTGACATAGAAGCAGCCTCGAACTCTCTCCAACGTTTAGTTCAACCTAGGCCCGGATCGGTCAAGGCAGTGTTGCAGTACAAATCCGCTTCGACTCAATCCCGGATCGAGTAGAGAACTCAACCCGATGGAGAGAAGTATGACGTATACAGATCGGTCATAAAATGTTTCGCTTGTGTCGAACCAGACCAATATCGATCCAATTGGACTGTTTTTTTGTGACGCACCCCACTTCCTCCACTCGTTCAACCACTTCTATTTTCTCGCTTACGTCTTAGGACGAACCGATTTCGTATGTCATCTATAAATAGCCTAGAGCATCAAAAATGGGACTTCTGACTTCTTTTACGTACTTTATCTATTGAAAACATTCTACATTCGAGATTTCATTATCTTAAAGCATTGTAATATCAATTTCTTGTAATATTTAAGAGAAATTATAAAGTGGACATAGGCAATTCATAGCCGAACCACTATAAATTGCCGCTGTGTGCTCTTACTCATTTTAATTTACGTTTTCTTTACTTTCGTTCTCTTCACCATAATCTTTGAGTGTCTGTGCCATTTTTGATGTAAACATTTTAGTGCTTTCAACGTGAGACTTTGAATTCTCAGCGTTTAAGATTTTTTTTAATCTACTTTTTGGATCACCAAGTCCGAAGAGAAAATTCCCTACTTCGTTTTTTTAGCAAAGATGGTGTAAAAGCGTGCGACCACCTCCTCCCGGCCTTTCGGAAACTGCTCACAAGAAGAAGCAAATCAACTTGTCACTGCCTTAAACCCGGTTCGACTATGCCGATTCGGGATGGGAACGCGACTGCCCCTTTCACTGCTCCAACAGATTGTGCTCCAGTCACTGCCTTCGCAACTCGTAATGACTTCGTGCAGCTTATGGAGAAATTGAACGAGACGGCTGCCATGCTAAATGATCAGATATGTGAGAACTTTGCTCTGAGGCAGGATATGAATAGAATGACAACGTAATGAAACATATTCAGAAGTCAAAGAGCTTCTACTTCACCACGTCATCATACGGAAGCATCGTCCTCATCAGGAAGAAGCAGAGAAGCAGCGCAACAACAACGATAGTTTGTTAGACCACAAAAATTGCAGGAACTCCGATTGGGCAGACTTCTGACTCGACATAACGAACTAGCACTGTCCAATAATGTTAGTCCAGACAGTGTCGCGCCAGATAATGTCAAGCCTGCCCTTTCACCGAATCGGATTCCTCCCAGAGATCGCAACACTCCCGACACCTCTAGTGCTCCCATGCTTCCCCTTTACGTCTTATGATTGACCGAGACAACAAGGTTCAAGGAAGTATCGTCCGGATGACGACTTAGACGACGTTGCCTGCAGTGGAAGTGGAAAGGGTTAGACGAGGTGAAATTTCAGAGCCTGAGTTTACACTCAACATTTCAGAGTTGGCTGCCATCGTAAGGCATATCATAAATGATAGCCGGGGTTACAATAACGATGTTTGGGAGATTATCGTAGTTATACACCATTCAACGATGACATCTTGCAAGCAGAGTTTCCTTGAAGGTTTAATTTGATTCAAATGAGTCACTATTCAGGCAAGACTGATCCTTGATGACACTTGATGAGATACACATAGTACATGGATCGGGCGGCAGCTCCGAATGTCGTTAAACGTTAGGCTTTTCCTATCTACCTTGATGGAGTTGCGCTTATGCGGTTTACCAGATCGCTACCGTGATCGGTTCCCAATTTCGAGGATTTGAGCAGAAAGTTCATGAATCAGTTCCGCCTTCATGTCGCTAAGTCAAAGCATGGCATGACCCTCCCCCGTGTGAATCAGGCCCAATGAGAGTTGCTCAAAGATTACCTTGAACGTTTCAATACTACCGTTATTGATATTAGTAACCATAATCCTGAGACGATACCGATGGCATTGGTTAGTGGCGTTGATCCAGAAACCGAGTTTGAAAGATGGTTAACTGGAAAGCCTCCCTCTACCTTAGATCAATTCTATGAGAAGACCAACCAATTTTTGCGGATCGAAGAGGAAGACATGAGCCGAGAGAGAGGTTAATGATACGACGAATGAGGACATTCAAAATAACGTAGCGGTGAAGCAATCTAGAGAAAATTCTGGAAATGTCCAGGTTAATATCCAAAATCGGAATAAAAGGAATAATTATAAGTACATGAACGACAATGAAGGAGGTCATAATCAAAAAGGGAATGCTAAGATGTGACCCTGATTCCAGACTTTCGACAATTACGCACATTTGAACGACACCTTAGCGAATATTTGGATACGTGCAATACGATGCAATATAAAAACCCGACCTGCGAGGGTCCATGGAAAAAGAAGTGCAGACTGGGAAGTTCTGTTTATTTCATGAGATATATGGTCACACGATTAATGAATGTCATCATCTTGGGATATTGTGGAGAAGTTAATTCACGAAGGTAAATCGGATGAGTACAAGATTTCCCTTGGGACATGAGGCAGAGGACTTCAGACACCAAATGTCAAAGTAAGAACACTCCTAGAGTCGCCGCCTAGCAAAATAACAAATGAATTATGATCAACACCATTGTCGGAGGACCTCATCTAACTGGTTTTAGTCTTCAAACTATAAAGCAGTACGTCAATGCAGTCAAGCATGTTGAGGCTGAAGAATGCCACATCGCTAAGGAAGCTACTCCTATATAGCAGAGAAGCACGATGATAGATGATGTTTTCTTCAAAAAAATGATGCATATAGGGTGAAGGCTTGATGTATTGATCCGCTTGTGATTTCTGCCATGATCAACCCAACTTTCATACGGATGATCCTTATTGACTGTGGGAGTTTCATAAATATTTTATTTAAAAGAGCCTAAGAGTAATTGATGTTGGAGGCGAAAGACTTGAAGTCGTGCAAGGCAAGAATACATGGCTTCAATGACTCGACAAATGAATTGGTAGGTAGTGTGGAATTACCAGTAGAGTTGGGTAAGGGAGGCTGTAGGAGAGTGTGGATTCTCTCATTCCTGATGTTGAACATAAATTCTCTTTATAATGCCCTCTTAGGCCAACCGGGCCTTGCTGAATTCTAGACATGCATAGCTTCTTGGTGCTTACCCTAGTAGTTTCCGACTGAGAATTGAGTCGGAGTTGTTCGAGGAGACTAGGTAGCAAGACAAGAATGCTACTTGGCAGAGTAGAAAGAAGCCTGTAGAAAGGAGAAGGGAAAGACTGCCGACAATTCCCTTTGTATTCGAGAAGCAATTGCATAACACGTAAAGAAAAAATCCTGGCTTGGACAACATAGCCACTAATTTAAGGACATCGATCCGAAAAAGGACGAGAAACCAAGATACCAAAGGGCGATCCCAATAAGACAACGGTGGAGATCGCATACACGACCCTTTTAAGGTCTTGAAGATCAGATCTTATCTTGGACCCCTCTGAACGAAGGAACTGACTAATTTTCTCCATGCAAACCTTGACGTGTTTGCTTGGAGCCATGCAGACGTGTATGAGATATCGCCGACCATTATGAGCCACTCAACATCGACTCGAATCATGTCTCAGTGAAGCAAAAGAACCGAGGGCGCGGCCCCGAAAGGTTGGCATCATTAAAGGAAAAAGTAGAGATGTTGAAAAGCAACGAGTTTATCTGAGATTCGTTGTACCCTAAGTGGGTATCGAATTTGGCCCTCCTGAAAAATTACAACGAGAAGTGACAAACATACATTGGTATCTCATATTACAAGGCTTACCCCAAAGACAATTTTCCATCTCCCAAGATTGACCAGTTCGTAGACTCAGAGCTGGACATGAGCTTCTCTCCTTTATGTATGCATATTACAGATACAATTAAATCCTGATGCATGTTCCGGACCACGAACATGCTAGATTTATAATAGATTTTGGGTTGTATTGTTATGTAGTCACGTCGTTCAGATTGAAGAATGCCATAGCAACATATCAGCGCTTGGTCAACCGCATATTCCAAAATTAGATTGAGAGAACGATGGAAGTGTACGTAGATGACATGTTTGTGACGTCATGACAATCAGGTAACCATGTTGATGACCTGGCGTAATAATCAGTATTCTCCGCCAATACGAAATAAAACTCAACCCTTTGAAATTTCTTTCGCCGCTGTGTCAGGGAAATTTTTGGGTTTCACGTTAACTCCCGGGGAATTGAAATCAACCCCAAACAGATAGAAGTCATACAGAACATTCAAGAGCCTCGGAAAATCAGAGGCGTGCAGAGCCTGAATGGAAAAGTAGCAACTCTGAGAAGATTCATATCCAGAGCTACGAACAAGTGCATTCCCCTCTTTAACTTCATAAAGCGAGGGATGCACAACTTGGCTTGGACGCCTGACTGTGTTGAAGCATTTCAAAACCTGTTGAATCACCTGGAAAGGCTTTCGATATTGTCGAAGCCAATTGATCATGAAGACTTATTTATGTACCTGGTAATATCTTTGCATACCACTAGCTCAGCACTTATTCGTAAGGATAATCGGATTCAACGACCGATGTACTATGTAAGCAAGAGATTGACGGTGGTAAAATGAAACTACCCGAAGATCGAAAAGTCCGCTTATAACCTTCTCATAGCATCGAGGAAATTACGCCATGATTTTCAGACTCATCCCATCAAAGTGTACACCGACCAACCGTTATGACAGATCCTTCTTCGACTTGAGTAATCTAGGAGATTGCTTAAGTGGAATACCGAACTAAGTCAGTTTGATATTGCATTTATTCCACGGAGAGCTATCCAGGGGCAGACACTGGATGATTTCGTAGCAGAATTTACTGCTCCATAGGAAACGATGTAGAGATTGACCCATCAACTGTTATCTGGAAACTATTCAATGGCGGAGCATGTAATAACCATCATTCTGGTGCCGGAGTTTTGTTATTAACTCCCGAGGATTGGTTAATGCGTTATGCATTGAGGTTGGATTTCTTAGTAACTAACAACAAAACTGAATACAAAGCCCTAAATGTCAGGCTGAAACTCTCAAAGGAGTTAGGATTAAAAGTTGTTGATATATTTTGTGACTCGCAAGTCGTATTTCAGGTCAGGATGAAGTTCCATACCAAAAGGCACGATTTGTCGCCTATCTTAATCGATTAGAAAAGCTGTTGGTTTGACTTGACTATTATAAGGCATCTCCTATATTCCGAGCGAGCAGAATAAAAGAGCAGATAATCTAGAATAGATAGGGATGTTCTCGATAGAAACATTGGATGCTCCAAGCATAAATTAGATAGAATTTGATCAAGTGCTGGATGTCGAGTCTGAGAAAGAGTCATGAATGCCCCCCATCAAAAACTTCCTCCTACGTGGAACTCTTCCTGAGCGGAAAAAAAGAAGTGTGCTCTTCTACGTCAAGCTTCGAGATATATCGTCTAGAGAGACACATTGTACAGAAAAAAGTTCTATGTGCCCTTGCTTCGCTGCGTGGCTTACGACCATGCCAAACAAGTGCTGCAAGAAGTTCATGAACGCGAGTGCGGTGGTCATACGCGGGGCAAAATCTGGATAAAAGATACCCCGGTATGGCTATTTCTGGCCTACCGTCAATCAGGATGCTATTGATTATTCATGACGCTACGATAAATGTCTGTGGTTTGCCAATCTTTCAAGAGCTCTTCCTACTCAACTTGGTCAAATGGTTAGTCCTTGGCCCTTCGCAGTGTGGGGAGTAGATATTATCGGTAGTCTTTCGATATCCAAGGGCGGAACAAATTATGCTATCGTTGCAGTTACTATTTTACGAAGTGGGTTGAAGTTGAACCACTGACCATGATCTCGACAAAGCTGGTGATCAACTTCAACTTTAAGAACATTATATGTCGATTGATGCTCCCGAAAACTATCATAACTGATAATGGGACCCTATTCGATAGCATGGAATTCAAACATTTCCACTCACGTCATCGTATTGAGAAGAGGTATACTGTAGTTCCACACCCGATATCAAATAGAAAGGTTGAAACGGTGAACACGATCATAAAGTCCATTCCGAAAAAGCGTTTGGAGCAGGCTAAAGGCAAATGAATCGATGAACTACGTTTGGCTCTCTGGGCATTTCGAACGACCCATAAATCAGCGACGGACCACACTCCGTTTGCATTATCCTATGACTCTGAGGTAATCATACGGTAGAGCTCGAGGTCCCCTCTCATCGAACAACGTACTATAATCCTTGTACTAACAAGGAACTTCTCCTGAAATCACTTTACATGATTGATGAGAAAAGAGAGGAGACTGACTTGCGAGCTGCAACGCTTAGACATCGGGTTGCTCGATACTACAATACAAAGATTCGGCCTAGAACCTTCGAGCATGGCGACCTTGTTCTAGAGCGCGTCTTTCCTGACCCTACCCATGTAGGCCCGAAGTAGGATGGACCTCACATCATCCAACAGAAGCTTGATAACAGAACTTTCAGGCTAACGACTGTTGATGGAGACAGATTCCCAAGAGCATGGAATGCCGAGCATCTGAGGCATTATTTCACTTTAGCTTTTATGTTTTGTCATCTTGTAATGAAGGCATGACTCATTATTATCATTTTATTATAAATAAATGCTATTTTCATACTCCGTTACTATTTATAATTGCAAGGCTAAATGTTATGATCTGACTAGCATACGCTGAGAAACGAAAGAAGGGTACGACTCATACCCTAACGACGTTCACTTACTCATGATTCGATGGGCATACTCAAGTCCGCAACTTACTGGATAAGTTTAACTCTTGATGACTAGAGATACAGTATAAAACAACTAGGGTTGGCGTGAATGGAGCACCACGATTTAAGACCGCTTAACCCACAACTCTAACCTGAATTAAGGACGGGAGAACATAAAAAATCGAGGATGAAATGTCAAATGGACTTAACCCCTGCCGACGTTGGGGACATGAGCATAGACTTACAAATTAATTTTTAACACATTCCTGACGTGGCGCGTGATTCAAAGTTACTTGGAGGCATATACACTATACCTATAAACTATATACGCTATATCTTCAGACTAGGACACTTACTCATTTCAAGCGAGAGAGCTTATGGGTTAGGCACGACTAAGTAAAAATCGCAACTACAATGAATGGAAAGCGAAATAAACTTGCAACCAAATAGGCTATTTTATTTACATTGAAGGTCTATACAACAACAAGGTCAAACAACGAGGGCCGCACTTGCACAAAACACAACAAGCCTACAAAAAGGAAAATGATACAAAACAAGAGTCTATTAGTTCTTAGGAGGCTTGTCGTCAGTCTTCTGCTGCTTGCTTTTTTTTCCAAGTAAGACTCCAACGCTTGGAGGGCTTCTCACTGTCGGACCCCTCGAAACCCTTTTCAGATTTCTCATGCTTCTTTTTTGGCCTTTTCTCCTTCTCGAGTGACTTTGACTCATCGATCGATACAGATGATTGCGAAACACTAAGAGGAGAGATAACTTGTTTGGGATCAGCAAAAAGAGGTTCTGTTATGACTGATTCGAATTTCAATTCAAGAAGTTTCCCCTCTTGTCGTGTCTTGATTTCCGCCATGCTTAAAGGCCCGTTTGTCCGGACTCTCCTGTGAAAACTACATCCTCTTCTCCTTTGGGTTGAGAACCCCTGCCGTCCAGACATTTCAATGCATCAATCAACTCTTCATCTTTGTCTGCATCATCAACGAGGGGCAGCTGAGGCTTGTCAGAACTCTTTGACTGAGCCTCAGGAGAAGTCCGAACTTGGTGAGTTTCTACAGTAGGGAGAGTAACAACCATTAGTCCTTTGGGAATCATGGGTGTCTCGACTGTCGCCACTATGGCTCATCGACACGCAGGAAGGACTTTGTCAAACTGCGGTAAAGTTAAAGATATACCTTCCATAGAATTACCACCTGTTAGCCCAGGAGTTTCAGACATTTCAATAATAAGAGCAAGAGGCTTTGAAGTGGGGAAGTCGGGGTCATAGTCTTCAATGTCATTGTTATCAAAAATCTTAAAATTCTATGATTTGAATCTCGTTTCAGATTAAATCTCTCCATTTATGATTCGATTTAAATTCCAATTCAAATCCAAGCTAATACCGCCGTTTATGAAATAATTAAATTCAATGAATATGTCGAACGATACTTATTCGGATCTTTAATTCCAATTCTAATCATTTCCAGAAAGAATAATTGGAACAAAAGACAAAATGATGCTTTTAATGTTTAGAAATAGACGTTGAAACATCAAAATCAATCTAAAATGCGTGCAAACTTTGAAATACAAATTGTTTAAATCCACGATTTATGATTTGAATTCCATTTCGATTTAAAGTTTAAAATTTTCTATTTACGATTTGAATCTCATTTTGAAAACCCTGCTCAATGCCTTTTGAGGCTTGGATGGCAGAGAAGAGCCCGAGCTCCCTTCAATGAAAAACTTCCCTTTGGTTTAATGTTTGGCTGCATCTTCTGTCTCCTTTAGCAATCTCCGGCCCTCTATCAAGACTTCGGGCTTGTTATCCCTCAAGAATTTCTCATCAGATTCTTCTCGTCCACAACTCCATCTTTCGATGCACCCTTATCCTCCTCGAGCAATTCACTTAAAGCACCAACTAAATTCTAGGGATAATCATCCACCCAAGACAAGTTGCAATACCGGAGAACTCCGACAAAGAAACTCATTATCAGAGGCCCGAACTCCTCTTCCACCCTCTTTGCCTCGTCCAGCTGCCTCCTCTACATATATAGCATATTGAATTTTGGCATTTGAAGCAGGTTCTATGGTAGTATAGGCGTTCTCTTCTGCTTTTTGAGCCCTGGCTTCGGCCTCGACCAACTTGGCCTTTAATTCAGTGTTTTCTTTTTTGCAAGGAACCTATATCTGCCTCTAGGTTACTACACTTAAGTTTTAACTCAGTGTTTTTTGGGGAAGCGGCTTTGCATCGATCTTCACGGGTTTTGGTTCTTAGGCTATGGAAGTCAAGCTCTTTATGGAAGCGATACAGCAATTCATCATATAGCTTCTTATATTTTTCGGCATTCGCTCCCACAGCCTGCAATTTGGTTATGACATCTTCAAGTTCCTTGTTGACGTCGACCAAGGAGTTCTTGTCGCAATCCTACAATTGCTTCATATTAGCCAAATCAAGTTGAGGCCTCTAGTGATTTCAGACAATTTTCGGGCGTATTTACATGTCTCTTTATATTGTCTGATGATTTTATCAATTTCCTTTTTGATCTTATCTCCAACATCTTCTTGCATGGGATGTAGCAGAGGAACAAAGTGCATACACCCGAAGTAATAATGAGGGAATCGACCCTTCAAAATCCTCTTTCGCTCCTCTGCTAATGGCTTGAGCATTTTAGGATCTGCGATAGAAATTTCCTTGCATTTGTATTTTCTTGTAACCGCTGTCGGTTTCTCTTTGCCTTTGTCCTTGCATTTGTATTTTCTTGTAACCGCCGTCGGTTTCTCTTTGCCTTTGTCCTTGGACTCAGAGTGTTTTTTTGGATAAGACTCATGGTGATGAGATTGATTAAAGCCTTGACAATCGGTTTCTCATTTTCACGATTATTTTTTGGCTCCTCGGCCCATCGATGTTGTGGCGGATCGGAGAAATTGAACGAGAGCAAGGATAGTACTTTTGATACTGGTGACGTTTTCTCTTTCTCTCTCTCGTTCATCTTTCTTTCGATCCCTGCGCTCCCTCTCCTGGTTTGAGTAATACTTAGGTGTCACTCCCATCCTCGACCAGTGTTCCTAAGCTTGCTATAATCATAGCCTCTCGAAGACATTGCACCTGCAAGTCAAAATGAATCAATATCATAACCAAAAATTTATACGATGGACAAGTGATGTGACGTGCAGTGCGCGTGTCGTGTGTATCCTAGTGAAACCCCTTGATAGACTTGTCGTTGGTACCTTGCTAGTAGGCATAACTTCACCAACCCTAGTGGAGACACTTTCTTTCTCAGACGCGGGAAAGAAGGCCTGGGAAGCTAAGTCTGGAAAAATAAACTGGTCGAATGTCAGTTCCAGGTCATCCACCCCCCTGAAGAGGCTCTTCGTGGAAGGCAATTCAACCCCTCAGAATAGAGATTGGGGCTCTGGTTCTGGAGTGTGTTCTAACGTGGACCTCTCCGTCACTTCTTTCTCCACGACAGCAGGTTTCTTGACGATTGATTTTTCTAGAGAAGGACTCTTCTGCCCTTCCTTGATTATTTTCTTGGGGGACTCTCTTTCTCTTCTCTCACAGTTTCCCAACTGGACCTAGGGGCAATTGCTCCATTAGCAATGCCCTTGACTTAGGTATGAGTCCGAGACTTAGCGATTGGAGGCACAACTAATGTAGGCACAACTGTTGGAGCTTAGGCTCCACCTATGCCCAAGTTTCGATTCACGTCAAGAAAATGGAACCGATGTAGAAACTCATCAGTGATGCATCTCCTAATGCTCCAATCGTCCAATGAAACATTCCTTAAAATGGCTAAAGTCGTGCGATAGACGCGTCGTGTAGGCTTGGTTTAGCTTTCCCCCGCAAATAAGTAGGAGTATAAGGAACACTTAAGTGAAATTGGAAGAAACAAACTATAACTAGATATTCACAGCACTGGACCCCCCGTCTGACAAAGCCTTCTTGCTATGGAACGTAGAACCAATCGCTTTTTACATTCCTCGGCTTGCTATAACCATCCATTATATCCCGATTGTCTGAGGTGGCTTCGAAATTGAGAAGAGACGGAGTGTCACGCCGATGCTTAAAGTTGTAAAAGAAGGTGATCTCTTTGAAGGTAAGCTCTCGGCGCAGGAGTTCTCGAAACAATATGTATAAGCCAAAGAGGTAAGCATAAGCTGTGGGATGCAGATGCATTGGCGCCAGCTTCATAGGACAAAGGAAGTTGCGGATAAACGGATTGAAAGGAAGAATGCAGCCCCACCTTTCACATTTGTTGATTACATGCCACATAACTCTTTGGAGGATTATGAGCAGTTTCAACTGCAGCTGGTACCCGAACTTCTTCGAAGGGGAACCTGTGCTTCGCACACAATCTTCTCTGCTATGGCTCGTCCATTGAGGTAGGCCAGGAATCAATCTGGTCGTTCAGTAAGACAGCCCCAGAAAAGGTATCAGGAGCCCCTTCACCCTCAGCTTCCTCTTCTTTTGACAAAGATCCTTCCTCAGACGACGAGTAGTGGGCTCATCTTCATGAGACCGGACCACGAACTGCAAACCATAGTTTGATTCGGTCTCGGAATTAGAATTCATGTCAGGATTTTGTTGGATAGTCTTTCCTATCCTACCCTCAGAAGCTCCTGTTGGGTATCTTCCAGACATGACAGCTGTGCTACCCAAGAAATATTATTGGTTAGAGCAAAATCTCATACCCCCGGTGTATGAACTAGTGCAGTGCGTGAAATTGAAATAATGCAAAGACAACAAACAGAAATAAAAATGTTGAAAGAATGCAACAGAGTTTAGCTCAATGGACTATCGTTCGCAACTGCGCTATCGAATCACGATTGTGAATTTTTTTTTATGTCACGTTCTTGCGGGAAGCAGTGTTCTATTTTTTAGACAATCCAGTGTTATATGAACATCAAGCTATGTTCATATGCAAGTATGGATGTTCTCTATGCTCTATTTTAACTGTTTAGAAGCTTATGTATATGAATTCAAGTTCATGTTGTATTGTTGCTCTTCCGCGCAAAGTCAATAAGCCTAAGGCTATTTGAAATCAAACATTGTTGTCTAGCATAATTTGAGCATTGATGTGTTAAAGTTCTATGTAGGTCAAGTTTGATCAAATTTTCCTGATCGACTAATCCGGATCGACTTTTCCAGTTCGGTCATTATGGGTCGACAACCCCGGGTCGATCAACTCCGGACGACTATCGGTCATGTTGATCTGAGCAGACATGCAAAGATTCCCATCCTTTTTCAATTCTTCTATTGCATTTGATAAGCCACTACCTTCCTCTCAAAGTTCTTGACTTCCCCTATCTCCTTCCTTCATGACTCGACACCTCTTCACGCGCCGACCTGCCACCTCGACCTCCTCATTTATCAACACCTCATATTGCCTCTCTTCATGACATCACCACTGCGTCAAGCCCACGTCCGCCATCGCCTTTGGCACAGGCGACCCAAAGGTCGGCTATAACTCGCGAATTTGAAGCCAATTCGAATGAAAACACAAAATAAATCAATTCGAGCCTAACTAAGTCGATTCGAAGCCGAGATTAGATGAACATATAGTGGTGGATCTTGAGTGGATCAAACTTAGTCGGATTAGAATTTAGGAGAGTTTGAGAAATTCCGGTTCGATGCAAAAAAAAGTAAAAGAAATGTAATAAAGGCGTGGGCTTGATATTTATAGGGGAATGAAGAAGACTTTTCGCCTTCATTTACCCGATTTGACAGCGGAGCTTTCCAGATCGGCTATGCCGATCCGGTGTCCAGTTCGATTACCGAACCAGAAATATTAAAAAAAAGGGAAGAAAGGAGGAATCCAGATGGTTACTTTCAGCTCTCAGGTCCGGCAAGCACTGTCAAAGACAAATGGAGCATGCTTGGCCCTTTATACAGAAAAGAAGGAATGTGATTGTACAATAGAACGCGACTGTTGCTATTCGTCATTTCAGTAGAGACGGCTGCCACTTCAAAAGTAATATCAATTAAAGTATGCAGTTTAGCTCATTCAAAGCATATTGCGTCTGCGACGCTATGTACTTTAAGGAATAAAATATTGACTTGCCTTTTGACAAGGCCGTCAGGTGCATGAAATTTGTGATCAAAGCAATCTTGACATAGAAGCAGCCTTGAACTTTCTCCAGCATCCGGTTCAACCTAAGCCTGGATCGATCAAGGCAGTGTTGTAGTACAAATCCGGTTCGATTCAATCCCGGATCGACTAGGGAACTCTGCTCGATGGAGAGATGTTTGCTCTATCTGGATCGGCCAAAATTGTACTCGAGATTTCATCATCTCAGTTCATTGTAATCTCAATTTCTTTTAATATTTAAGAGAGGTTATGAAGTGGACGTAGACAATTCATAGTCGAGCCACTATAAATTGCTTGTATGTGCTCTTTCTTCATTTTAATTTACGTTTGCTTCACTTTCGTTCTCTTCATCATAATCTTTGAGTGTTCGTGCCATTTTTGATGTAAACAATTTAGACATCAAAATGGTGATATAAATTTAAATGTAAGCAATCTCAATCATCAGACCTTCTACTCGATTTCACCTTCCGTGCAATGACAAACAAATTTAATAGTTCGCAATTTGTATGTCCTATTTTGTTTTAATTTTTGTGTCCCAATTATTGCTTTTATACACACACATACACACAGTACACACAGTGAATTTGTATTTTAGATTTGTAATGATCAGCAGCTTATCCTTGCTTCACAAAAAATATCATTCAGTTGTAGATAACACAGGGATACTTCCACCGTAAAATTTTCATGTATAAAACTTTGTTAAAAACCGAAAATTGGGTGCTGATATACAAGTCTCAGCGAACTATCATAACCATTTGGAAAATGATGCTCATCTGAAGGGTTTTCATTCCACGATACAGTAATGATGTGGAAGATTTTGCAACATCCCCTATACTGTAGTACCTCACATTTGCTTAGAGCTGTACAAAATCTTGGGATATGTAATCCACATTGTGAATATCTTTCCCTACAAAATTTGAGAAAATCTCGGAATTTTACCTAGGCTTCTAATTACGAATATCCTCATCAAAATTATTCACGAAGAGTAAGATGGTATGCAGGCTGCACTTGATGTATTTACTAAGGAGCCACCAGCAAAAGACAGCAAGTTGGTGCAGCACAAGAATGTTACCGTGACTCCCCATCTTGGAGCTAGCACTGTGGAGGCTCAGGTTTAATTTCACTAAATATCATCGCTTCTTCCTTCTTGCCCTTGCTTTCATATTTTATCTTTACAATTATTCAAAAATATGCAGGAAGGTGTAGCTATTGAAATAGCAGAGGCTGTTGTTGGGGCTTTAAAGGGCGAACTTGCTGCAACTGCCGTAAATGCTCCCATGGTTCCTGCTGAGGTAATTACTCTACAATAACTTTCCTTTCTTGTATGTGTTTGAGCTTCAGCACATATGGCAGCTCTCAGAACGTGATAATAGGGTGGTATGCTTGTACCATGTGCACGAAAACTGTTAATTACCATAAATATCCATATTTTAGTACCTTAATTATATTAAACTTGGTTATTTAAAATAATTTAATTATACTAACCTTGCTCCCGTGGAAAATTGTCTTAGAACTTTAACATGAGGTTCCACGATCTTTTTAACAAATTATTTTGGCATTTTGTAGCTCATAAGATTATGTTTTTTTCTCCTTTTTTTGTGTATTATTAATGTACAACCTAAAGAAGTAAAAAAAGGTATACAACATACTACATCTCGAAGTTTCAGATAAGGCTAAGCAGTTTTCAAATCTATGACTCATCACAGCAGAGCCAAAGTACTTAACCACTGTGACCGTAATGCATAGTTCATTGCAAAATTGCATAACAAATTAACGGTTTTCCCATATATAACTATTGTCTTCGATATCCTTTAACATTTTTGCTAGGTTCTATCCGAACTAGCCCCGTATGTAGTCCTAGCGGAGAAGCTTGGTAGGCTAGCCGTACAACTCGTAGCAGGCGGAAGTGGTATCAAAGGAGTCAAAGTGGTGTACACCTCCGCTAGAGATCCAGATGATTTGGACACAAGAATTTTAAGGGCTATGATCACCAAAGGTATAATAGAGCCCGTATCTAGTGTATTTGTGAACCTGGTAAATGCTGACTACACCGCAAAGCAAAGAGGACTTCGCATCAGTGAGGAGCGTATCCCTCATAATGGTTCATCTGAGGTTCCTCTTGACTCAATCCAGGTATTTTGATCATCAACGCTATCATTTTAGTTTACTGTCCAATGCATCCAAGTTTGGTATTATATCACAACTAATCTGCGTGTCAAAACAAGAGCGTATCAGCAAATACGGTAACATGCATAGCTATCAATTATCATCTATTTTCTAGTTGGTTCTGCACGTCCTCCACCTAAATGCTGAAATGATTACCAAGTTACTATCACAATCATTAACATCCATTCAATGATGATCAGGTCCACCTATCTAATGTCGATTCAAAGTTTGCTAGTGCCTTGTCAAACAAGGGACAAATAGCGGTTGAAGGGAGAGTGAAAGAAGGAATACCCCACCTCACTCGTGTAGGGTCCTTTAGTGTCGACGTTAGCCTTGAGGGCAATTTGATACTTTGCCGCCAGGTCGACCAACCCGGTATGATAGGGAAAGTGGGTAACATTCTTGGGCAGACCAATGTCAATGTCAATTTCATGAGTGTCGGTAGGATTGCTGCGAAAGGAGAAGCCATCATGGCTATTGGTGTGGACGAAGAACCCAGTAAAGAAACGCTGCAAAAGATTGGAGAAGTCCCTGCTATTCAAGAGTTTGTTTTCCTCGAGCTTTAACCCCTGCCATCTTTCATCCATTTTTCCTGAAGATATAATTGTTTTTAGTATATGAACACTTTACTATTGAAATGGGGTGTCCTGAAAGGAAGCCGAATGCGTGTACGTAGCTGCTGAGAATTAGTATGCGTGTGGGGAGTTATCAGTTACCAGGTGTGAACAGTAATGTTAAATAATGCTGATAATATTTGCCGTCGTTTGTTACGTTTCCCAGTTATATTTACTGTCAACTTCTTATGTCGCTGATGGTGAATAACAACTTTCTAAACCATGAATACATACATCGTATAAATACAATCAAACAACATCTTTCCACTCAAACAATAACGCAACCATGCTATTACAAAGGTTTACAGCCATCACCCATACATGGCCTTTCTTCTATCAGCATAAGGATCCCTCATCGTCTGCACCTCCAACTGACTAAACACTCCATAAACATCGCTCCCGCTTCCTTTATTCCTTCTACCTTCATTATCAGAATCATCATCAGTATTTTGATCCTTGCTCATCAAATCATCCTCATACCTAATGCTTGATATCCTCACTTCCTTTTTCGCTTCATTCCCCATCAGAAGCCCCACCACCTCCCTCATAGTCGGTCTCCTTTCCGGCTCTCCCTGCACGCAGAGCGCGGCCGTTCCAACCACCCTCCTCACCTGCCCTTCGTCAAACCCATTCCTGATCCTCGGATCAACAAGATCCCTAACTCTATCCTTCAAGATCAACGGCTCCGCCCATTCCGTAATTGTCCTCTTAACCCCTCCCGGCAGTTTCTCTATCGGCTTCCTACCTGTCACAAGCTCCAACAACAAAATCCCAAAACTGTACACGTCACAGCTTTCCGAAACCTTGCCCCACATCGCGTATTCCGGCGCTAAATACCCTAAGGTGCCTTTCACTCGCGTTGTGCAATGACTCACTCCATCCGGAATCAGCTTCGCAAACCCGAAATCCGCCACTAAGGGCTCGAAATTGGAGTCCAACAATACGTTGCTTGCCTTTATGTCTCGGTGTATTATATGTGGTTTTGCCTCCTGGTGCAAGTACCTATACGTACACAAACGTCAGCTCATCTGGTCACTGTTCTACTATGTACTAGTACCAATTCTAAAGGAAGAGGAAAAAGAACGGATTAATTATCTTACAGCAATCCGGCAGCAGAGCCAAGAATGATATTCATCCTCCGTTTCCAATCGAGTCTGTTCTCGCTCGCAAACTGACCATGAAGGTGGGACAACAAGCTCAAGTTGGGCATGTAGTCGTAGACGATGAGCCTCTGATCGGCACCGGCGCAGTAGCCCCGTAAACCTAGGAGGTTCTTGTGCCGAACTCGACCGAGCACTTCTACTTCGACAGCGAACTCCATCTCCGCTTTCGAGTTCATGGCCTTGAGCTTCTTCACGGCTATCTGAAGTCCGTCGCTCGTTTTGCCCCAGTAGACGCTTCCGAACCCGCCTTCTCCTAACTTGTTGTCCTCGCTGAACCCGCTTGTGGCCGAGTACAGCTCTTTGTACGTGAACATTCTCCATGTTGCTTGGCCTTCTCCTCCTAATCCTCCGTATCTGCGTAAATACATACATATACATTGTTTAGATCATCATATAGATATATAAATTGGTTTATAAATATACGTTTTAAGGTTCATGTACCCTTGCTCGATTTTTTCCTCGATGCAACAATGGCTGAGGGAAGAGCCCATAAGTGATCAAAAGTTGGTGATTTGATTTAAGAGGAGGCTTGGATTATATCGCGTTTGGTATTTGTCCCAAGTCATGGAGGTTATTAAGGAAATGGGAGATTGGAAAGTGAGCCGTGCAGGGTAGTTTGGTCATTCGGTAGAGGTGGCCGACTTTGGCCGGCAGTGACATGCGTATGCAAGGGACAAATAAACATTTGGTTGTGCTGACTTTGTGGAAGTCTAGTGCTCGGTAATATCATTGGCCTTGTTTATGTTATGCTCTTTAACCAATAATGTGAGGCCACGTGTTGGACTTTTTGGTAGAAGAATAGCCTGGACTGCGAAAACATACATTTTGTGGAAAGAGGAATAATAATAATGATAATAATAGTAATAATTTAGAAGCCATTTGATTAAATCCATTGTCAAGTTTGAAAGTCGATTGCGTTAGATTTTGTATTCCAAAAAGGATCCAGTGAAACAAGTCATTGACAATGTCTTATCGCAGATCAGAGGTGAGAAAATAGATGATCCAGTTTGGTTCTATCAAAAAACTTTAAAAATCAAAATTTCCTATTGCAAATTAAAACCGAACCAAATTTGATTTGGAATAAAAAAGGTCAAATCGAAAAGTATTGATTCGGTTCATTCCATTAACTAGATTATGATTAATAATTGAACATGTTCAAATTCATACATTAATTCAAGTAGGGATGAGCAATACTCGATTAAAATCAGAAAAACGAACAAAATCAAATGAACTTGGTTAATTTGATCCGGTATGCTTGGTAAAAAAATTATTCGTTTAATGTTCATGGAAAAAATGGTTAGTTCGATCGGTTTTAGTTTTAAATGTCGAATTTTCGGTTAAATCGAATAAACTGACATAACTTTTATTATACTTTTATTTTTTTGAAAATTGGCTATTTATATGTAAGTTTAAGCAGTATATAACATGCTATATGACAAACGGGTTATATTCCGCAAATTTGGATTTGAATCCGTGATATCTCGCACTATGTCAAGATGTCTAAATCGACCTAAATTTACAACTACGGTTCTCATTTCTCAACATGGAGCGTGACTATGTTATCATTATTGGCATATCATATAACCATGAATTAATGCACCTGGTCCTCCGTGGATGCTCACTACAAAAGTTGACATTTTATAATTTCTTTAATGCTCATCAATTAAATCCATCTTTTCATTCAATTTCATTTTTTATGTTAATGTTAATCCGTATATTACATCTCCCTGTATTTTCTCTTCTATTTAATCTTCCATTTTCCATAGCATAAATTGTTAACGTTATTTTTCATTAACACCGGAATATGGGGTATGGATATGGACCTAGGGGAACCTAGGGACTGTTTAGTTCCTACAAGTTTTAGTTAATTCACTGTTTCCTGAATATCAAGGTTTTAAACCCGAAGATTAGTTACTCTTCCTTCGAGAGTTGAGTATCACGCTTACGAGACTCAAGGACCAACATTTACCTTGAGATAAGGGTTTCATAAACTCGACACAGGTTGAAAGCTAAATGGCTTAATAAGGGTTATTTTGGTAATTGTGTTCATGTAGAAGGCTTTGTCGTTGATTTGCAATAAGGAAATAAGTGAACTTTAGAGACAAATGTAAAATTCCTCTTTATTTATCATTTAATTGAATACATAGATGATTATATGTAAAACACCCAAACTAATTTACAAATTAGGGTTTTCTCTCTAAGAAATGGTTACAAGATTAGAGAATGGGAAAAAGTCGTCTAAAATGTGACCCTTAAGTTCTTATTTATAGTGGATTTGGGCCCCCTCTTGTAGTAATCACATGGGATGCTTGCTTCCGTACCGAGTCTATGGTATCGACCTGCTTCAGGGTTTTGGTAGCGGCTCTGCTTTGCTTCGGTGACAGTATCCTGGTGTCGATATCGCCCCGCTTTGGGGAAATATCTGTCTTGGAGGTGAACCCCTGGAGTTGGTTTAATTCAAGGGCTCCCGGTGCCGACTTTGACACCGCTTCTTTCACTTCTAGGTGTTATGTTCATGTTTCTTCCTTTATGGTTTCGACGTTACTATTTGGTAACGGTATCGACACCAAGCACATTGGTATCGGTAGCACTATGTTTGCACACAAATTGGTCTCGTGCTTTATCTTGGGTATCGAATTGCATGCTTCTGGCTTTGGACTTTGGGTTCATATGCTAGCCTATCATATGAGTATCGATACTAAGCACGTTAGTATGGATAACTTTCATCTGCATCATGTCGCCATCGGCTCTTCCTTCATGCTTCCTTCTTTATAGATTTGATGTCGCCTTTAGTATTGGTATCGATACCAAGCTCGTTGGTATCGATAGCACTTTACTTTCTTCCGTGTTGGTCTTGTGCTTTTGTTCCATGCATTTGGTATCGTCTCTATCAACAATATCGACACCAAGCTAATTGGTACCGATAACATCTTGTTCGCCTATATATTTCCCCTTGCATGTATTTTGTGCCGAGGTTTTGGCTTCCTTTCCCTTTGTTATTAGTATCTGTTTTTGCAGTACCAAGTTCTGGTATTTGATTTGGCTTTTATAAACCTGGTCTTCGGTATCATCTTTCCCGATGCCTAGGTATCGATCAACAACTTTTTAGTCCTTCATTCCGGAGTCAGCTTTGCCTCGACACCCCTTCACTTGACTTGATTTCGGTATCGAAATCCGGTAGTACCATTTACTCCCCTAATGAAGGGGTATTTTCGACTTTCCAAGTCAAAAATTTGGTTTTCGCTCTGTAATGTCTTGAAAGTACATGATTTCCTGCCTCTTGGTCTTCTAGCACTGATCGTGTCCATTGATTTGTTCTTGATTGTATCGCTAGGATAAGGTGCGCTTTTAGCATAAGAGTTTCTTCTTCTTCTTTCTTCATTCCCTCTCCTACAAGAAATCATACTCAAACAAGATTTAGAAATTATACTCGTAAGAGATTGTTCTTTGCGATTCTACGAGCTTTCCACAATTGTAAATTTAATCTTTTTTCTATATGTAGGTAATTATTTTAGAAATCGATTTAGATTAAAGTTCAAAAATCGTCCTCTCCTGAGATTGATTATGGATTCAACCGAGATTAAATAACCTTTGGTTTCTTATTAGGATGAAATCGAATAATCATAAGTTACCTTAAATAAATATTAATGGCGGATTACTAGGGTTTGTCATCTATCTCTTTCAACATATTTTTCGGGGTTTAAAGTGCAAAATTCACATATGAAGGATGTTGACTTACATCATGAAGATGGAGTTTTTCTTTTTCTTTTTTGGTACCGATGAATTCAATATCAGTCGTTATCAGTCCCCTTTAATTTTGATTTTACCGATACCGTGGTTAATGTTTGCCTTTAGTCCCGACTTAACCGGTATCGAAACAATACATAATCAACACTAAAAACCATATTTTCTTCTGTTTCAGTATTTGGTAAACATCAAACTTTCAGGTGGGGCTATTACCAATACGAAGTTATTCTTGATTTTGATTTCATCGGTATCGAGTTTTACACTTCCTTGGTGTTAGCTAAGTTTTTGATATCGATAACAAGTTTTTTAGCTTCAGTTTTGCTGATACCAAGAATTTGGACTACTCCGATTTCGAATCCATTGATACCTGAGTCTTGCATGATCTCTGGTTTCGGTGTCGTGACAATTGATGTAAACGATACCAACTATTTAACCATTTCTAGCATATGTGTGTGTGTGTGTGTGTGTATATATATATATATATATATATATATATATGACTCTTTACATGAACCCTGTTGGGAATCCAATCTCTAATGACTATTGATATGTTTCAACTTTCTTATGAAAATATTGGATGACTAATGTCAATGAGTTAGATGATAAAAAACTTGTAAGAGGCCCATGTTAACCCTAAGCAAATTGTTTACTATTAAACCAATGTGCTAATGTGTTTCATGGAATAACATCACCTGGTAACATCATGTCTAAGAAGCAAAGCGTTGGTGAATCGAATCCAAGCAGTTTTTCTACCCCTAAGCCAAAGAAGGAACGCGTGCCACAACATTCTCATCCAAACTCAGGGTGAAGTGAAAGCAATTCTTGAAAACTTTGGTATGATCAGGATAGATGCCATTCCTGCCTCCGTAAATGATACCATTCAGAATCCACCACCAGAGGGGTTCTTTGCGTACTCGGCCATCCACATATGGTACGGTTGTTTATTTCCTTTTCCAAATTTCGTCTCCAGGATTTTGTAACATTTGGTCCTAGCTCCCATTCAGTTGAATCCAAACACATACACCTATCTTTTATATCTTGAGTCATTAGCTCTTGAGTTGAGCTTAGCTTCCCATACTGCTTGCATTCTTCATCACGTGCTACGACTTTCTGTGGCTAAAGGAGCAGATTCACATATCTTTTGCGTGACCCCTTTAAAGAAGTTGATCGAGGATGGCATCAACAAGTTTAAAGACTAGGAAACACAATTCTTCTATATCCGGTGCCTTCCGGATATCGCTGGAACTTTTGGCACTCATGGTGAGCTTTTGATTCTTCTTGATTTATTGTGTTATTTCCATGCTTTGTCTAATTTTCTTTTCTTTTCAGCCTCTACCCCTACAAGGAAGAGTTTGAATGAAGAGGAAGTTAAGGTTGTTGATGCAATCCACAAAGTTTCTGAGACGATGGGAAAGAGATCCCTTTTGTTGACTTTGTATAACCTTCGCAAGCATGCACTTCTCTCCCAGGGGAAAAAGATTTTGGGGGCAACCAGCACTCCGTTTTCCTGGTGCAAAGCATTTATACTCGGGATTCGACTTGTTTACTCTCCTGACTCCTTTGTTTCCGGGTGTTTCAGGTAAGGTTGCTTTTCTAAAGTGATTTCAAATTCTCATTCTATGTTTTAGCTCCCAAGTTATGTATTTCTTATATCATTATTTTGATCAGCTACTTAGGCTTCTGCTGGGATGTCTACCATGGATGCTCTAGCTCGATTTTATGTCGTAGTTAAGAAAAGAGTTGCCACAAGTGCTGATGATCCAGCTTCCAAGAGGCATAAGGGTGACACTTCTATCTCCTCATCTCTTTGCAAAGACCTTATTGTTGTGACCACTAAGCAGCATACTCTTGGTCGTACTGCTCTTTCTACCGAAATCCTAAATTACTCCTAGTGTTAGTTCCTCCAAGGCAATGACCCCGGGGAGTGATTTTGTGGATGGTTTTTTGTTATCTAGTCCTTTGGGAACTTTTGATATATGGAACATTGGCAAACTCCACTCCTATCTACTTGTCATGTCAGTCCTCTGAGGCCCCCTTTACAGGCTCAAAATTTTGATGAAATTATAAGGCTTGCCCTTACTTTTGATGATATTACCAGTATTTCACTGCCTTCCACATCGTCGGACTTGGCAAATTTTCGACAATCTCTCGTTAAGCAACAATTTTTGGTACAGTCTTGTTCCTCCTAGTTTCTCTCCTTTTTATTCTTATGTAAACATCGATTTGGCTTCCTTCTTATTAGATAACCAAAAACTTGTTCACACTCCAGGGGTTGCCTTTCCTTCTTTATTCGAGATTACCAAACTTGCAGAAGAGAAGGCTACCTTGGAGTCTAAGGTTAATTCTCTGAATGTGGTGAAGGAGGAGCGTGAGAAAGATTGTGCAAGGCTAAACACTTCTCTTGAAAAGGCCGAGTCGGAGCTCGAAAATGAAAGAAAAGCTATAAGAACTTCTTGTCAGATAGAGTCGCGGCCCTTGAGTTATCTAATCAGGAGCGTGTGGCCGAAAAAGCAAAAATGGTAGCTGATTATGTTGACAAGTTGAAAGAGAAAGACGATGCACTCTCCAATGCAAGACGGATAATTTATGAAGCCGAAAATATAATTTCCTCATTTTTGGAAACCCAATTCCAAGAGGCAATGTTGGAATCTTCTGAAGATGCTCTTTTCCTACTGATAACTTCAAAAAGTGTCCTAAAATTGAATTTCCTTCCATTGACCCTTCTATTACGGGAGGAGTCATGAATAAGATTAAGCTAACCAAGCAGGGAATCCAAGTTCCTGAGAAAAACGCTGAAGTGTTGGAGAATGGAATTTTGATGACAACAACCTTGTTTCAATTAATAACATTATTAATTATAAAATATATACTAACATCTTTGTCCAAAATATATATACAGGATATATATATATATATATGATGGATATAAATATTGAAGACTATACAGTATTAGAGACTCAAGATATCAAGGAATTCAAGAATCATGAGTATTAAGATATCAAGATAACCAATATTTCAAGAGCTCAAGATTATCAAGTAATATAGTCTAGTTTAAATATAAAACTCCGGTTAGCACTTTCAAATTGCTTTTCAAATCGATTTTAAACTCCTTTTCTAAAATGATTTCAGATTATTAAGATTTTACTTATGATTTCAATATATGATTATAGGTATAAAGTTTTGTAATATATATGTTTTATAGTTTCATATTGTATCATTTTATAGATATATATTATATATCATTATGTTTTTATATGTTCTTACACTTTAGACAATTCATTTGAAACATTAGTTTTGATTCAAGAATTTCTAAAATATATATATTAATTTAAACATTTGAAACATGGTTTTCAAAATCAAAATAATAAACATATGTCGACATACATACTTCCATATGTCGACATATAACTGTCACTTTTTCAAATTTCAAAGGAAATGTCTTTTCATATTCTGAAACAGTTCAGAAATGTTGCAACCTTTCAAACACTATCTCTTCTTCTTCTCTGTCTTCATCCTATCTCTAACCACCTTTATCATACATTAATTTCTTGATTTTTACACTTATACTCTGCCGATTTCTACTCAAATTATGTCAAACTTCTTCTTTTCTCAATCTCTATCAAATACTCTATGATAGGAAGTGTTATTCAAGAGTTCTAGGGCTACTGTAATCATTTGGAATTTTTTTGGGAAATGGTGTGTTCCTTGTAGCTCGAAATCAAAGAAAGGGAGTGGTGTGAACCTTGTAGCCGTGAAATCAAGGGTGGTGGAATCAGTATTAACCTTGTAGCCGTGAAATCAAGGTTGTTGTAAAATCGATAATAGTATTAATAAAACTTTGCGCAATCCAGCGTTGCGTGGGACTGGACGTAGGAGTAATCCGAACCAGTATAAAATCTGGCTTGTTCTTTCCTTTTCTGCATTTTATGTTTACTTATATCTGTGTCTGTGATTGTTTCTGTGTTTGTGATTATTTCTAGTGTGATAATCATTGTGTGATTCATATAGTAATTCAAATTAGTTAAATATTTTTATAAATTTCTTATAAACAATATTCTCCCCTCTCTAATGTTAATTCTGCCTTAAGATCCTTAATCTGCATCCCTAACAATTGGTATCGGAGCATAGGTTTTCAAAATTTCATCATTTGAATTTTGGAAATACTAAATGGCAACCAACACTGGAATTTCTAGGAACAATAGTTCATTTGTAGAGGGTCAGTCCACCGTTAGACCACCATTATTTAATGGTAGTAATTGTTCATATTGGGCATGTAGGATGAAAATATATTTGCAATCCGTAGGATTAGACACTTGGAATAGTACACGAACTTCATATGTTGAACCCACTACTAATTTTGCACAATGGACTAATAAACCAAAGGCTGCTGCACAAAGTAATTCTAAGTCTATGAATATGTTATTTTGTTCATTAGATAGAAATGAATTTAATAGATTGTCGGTTTGTAAATCTGCTTACGAAATATGGAGAACATTGAAAGTTACCCATGAAGGAACCTATAAAGTTAAACCAACCGAGATATCTATGTTAACTAATCTATTTGAGTTATTTAAGATGAATCAAAATGAATCTGTCTTCGATATGTACTGCAGGTTTCAGGAAATCGTGCATTCATTAATGGCTTTGGGGAAAACTTATTCTGGGGAAGATCAAGTCAGAAAAATTCTCAATTCACTAACTCCATAATGGGATCAGAAAACACTGGCAATTTATGAGGCAGATAATGTTAGTGAAATGAAGATTGAGGAGTTAATATGAAATTTGATGTCGTTCGAAGTTCATTACAGAAAAGAAAGGAGAATAAGTCGACAGAAAAGAAATCTATAGCATTCAAAGCAACAAATGACGGTTTTGATTCAAGTAGCAAGGATGATGAAGAAATTGTCTTAATGACAAGGAATTTCAGACAATTCTGAAATACAAAAGAAGAAATAATATTCAGAGAAATAATCAAGGAAGTTCGGGAAGAAATGATGACAGATGTTATAACTACAACAGACTAGGCCATATAAAGAGAATGTGTCCATATCCAGATAAATCAAATCAACAAACAGATAATAATATTTCTTCAAAGGAGAGGAAAATGGCATATGCAGCAACTTTAGATGATTCAGACTCATCATCAAGCGATGAAGAGCCAAAAACAGGAAATTCGAATATTTTCTGTACAGCGATTCAGAATTCAGAAAATATTGAAGAAATGGATCTAAAAACTAGGTACGCCTTAATTAATTTTGACTGAATTGGTTGAATGGATGTTTTTGATTGCTTGTCATGTTTGAATTAAAAATTCAAACTTGAACTTTAAAATTCAATTTTTTTTGAATTTTGAAATTCAAGATAATAATAATAATAGAATAATAAAAAAATTAATCTTAGATGTTTGTTAGGATTAATATTATTTCAGAAATAATAAATCTGAAAATATAAAACGTTAAATTAATAAAACAAAATTAAAAAGCAACATGTCTTTTGAAAACGTAGATATATGTCAACATACCAGAATCGAGATGTCGACATATGTGCCAACAATTGAAATTCAAATTTTGAATTTCAAGAGTTTGAACTTCCAAACTTCCCTCCATCTTTTCATCAACTCTCAAGGTCTGAAATGGTGTCCATATTTTTAGAAAAGTTATGTCCATTCACTCTTTATTTATCTATTCAATTCAATTCTCTCTACCTTTCATTCAAAATTCAAAACAACTCTCTTCATTTCATTCTCTTCAAAACTTATCTCCTATGGCTTCCTCAAGTACACCAAAAACAATAAGATTGACCAAAACTCTCAAGGGTTATCTCTATAATGATCCAGAAGCTATTTAAGCCTATATTGACTATACGGCAAATGGAAAAGTCAATATGGAAACCTTCGCTATCTTTGAAGACTTACCTTCTTCTGATCTTCGTTCTCTTTTTCATCAAAATGAAGTTCTAAGTTTGATTGACTCTCGGGATACTGATGAAGTATGTTACCCGAATATAGTCAAAATGTTTTATTCGAATTTGAATCGTGGCTTTTACGAAGGAAATGAAAATCAAGTTTAGAGTAGCGTAAAAGGCACTCAAATCATTTTGGATTGTGAAATATTGGGTTCTATTTTAAATTGTAAGAGCACGAGCTCAGATTTTTCAGAATTTGAAATTGATGATACGAATTTGGAAACTTTCATCATATTTTTGAAAGCGATGAACATTTGGAATTTAAAAATCGCTTTTTCCACCCAAAAGCAAGAATCTTCAACCTCCTTCAATATACTCTCACTCCCCACTCCGGAAGTTTCAATAACCCTACCCTTAAGGTCCAAAAAGCTCTTTTTTCCATCTTTGGCACTTATGATATTGATTAGGCCGATGTGATTTTGAAAGAGTTTAAGCCCAAAGAAATGTCCACCAAGGAAAACACTCTCTATCATGGAGTTTATATTACCCGTATCTTTAAATATTTTGGAGTGGATCTCAAATGAGAGGAATTTGTGCCAAGAAAAGTTTTTAACTTGGAAAATATAAATCTTATGCCAATTCCAATCATTTTTAAGCCCTATGAAACATTTGAGGATAAACAAGCTCGAATGCAACAAGAAGAAAATCCAATGGAAATCGACGAAGAAGAAGAATCCTCTTTGGAAAGTATAGGATGTCCAACAAATAGTAGGGCCATAACCAAAGAAGCACTTGTCAAAAACCAAGCCTAGTTAGCCAAGAGCCAAAAGAAGATTAAGAAGACTCTTACCCACATGTCTTCTAAAACGAACAAGTTCTTTGGAAAAGTAGGAAGAAAACTTGGATTATCGTCTTTATCATCTTCATCCGCTGAAATCTAAGTTTGTTAGTTTGAGATTATCCTTTCGTATTTTCTTGTATTTCCATTTCGAATCTCATATTTAGTATCTTGCATCGTTCGAATGTATTCTCTTTTAAGTAGTAATATATGGTCTTGTTTGCTATCAAAGTTGATCTTTAGTATTTGTAAAAACATAAAAATTTAATTAAATAATATAATATAATAAGAAACAACTCAAAAATTAAGCAATAATTCAAATGCCCAAAAATTGAGAAGGGTATGTCGACATGTATAAATGGACATGTCAGCATATAACTGTTAGGAAATTCAAATTGTTTCAAATTTGAATTTTAAAATAACTACTTGATGTCTCTTCATTTTAACGAATTCCAAACTTTATAAATACACTTTTCTTCCAAAAAAAATTATTTTAAAATCTCTCCTTCTTGTCTAATCATTCCTTATCCATATAATCAAATAATAGCCAATACAATTTACAATTTGAGTGAGAATCTCAAAGAAACACTCAATTCATTTAAGAATATCCTTTCTATAATACTTCGCAATCAGCGTCACCTAGAATTAATTCAAATAAAGATAGTTGAACATCAAGAGAAACACTTTGATGTAATTCGTTGGTTAATCTCTTTCCATTTCAGAGATAAAGACAACAACCTCGCTTAAGCACCACTCACCAAAGAAGATGAAGACTGGGAAGTCATCAAGAAGGATCCAATCTTTGGAGCAAATTGATGGGTGGAAGTCCCAAGAGACGTTTGAATTTGTTTGAATTGATTGATATACTTTGTTTGAATTTGGTTGAATTTGTTTGAATTTATTTGACAAACTTGTACATATTGCTTGGTTTGAAATACTTGGATTGATTGATTGTAAATATTGAGCAAATTGTTTGTAAATAATTTATCGATTTGCTTAGATATACTCTTGTTTCTTTAGTATTGTCATAGAGTTAGGGGGAGTTATTTTGATTTAGTTATTTAGAATTATTTATAGCATAAATTTAGGGGGAGTATTGTTTAGTTTAGTATAGTCTGAAATAGATTAGTATAATCTAGTATAAGATAGTATAGTTTAGCATAGGATAATTTTTGATAATGACAAAAGGGGAGAAATTATAAAATAAAATATAGGCATTGTTTAAGGGGGAGTCAGAAGGAATTCATGGTAAAAATCAAGGAATCAGATCAACAGGTAATATTAGGTATGAATGTTTTATAAACCAAGGTTGTCATCTTAAAAAAGGGGGAGATTGTTGGAGAATGGAATTTTGATGACAACAACCTTGTTTCAAATAATAAAATTACTAATTATAAAATATATATTAACATCTTTGTCTAGAATATATATATATATATATATATATATATCTTTGTGTGTGTGTGTGAATATGCATGATCTATATGCATGATATAAATATTGCAGACTGTACAGTATTAGAGACTAAAGATACCAAGGAATTCAAGACCCATGAGTATCATTATATCAAGATAATCAAGATGTTAAGAGCTCAAGATTATCAAGTAATAGAGTCTAGTTTATATGTAAAATTCCGTTTAGCACTTTCAAATTCTGTTTTCAAATTGGTTTTCAAATTAATTTTAAAATCCTTTTCTAAAATGATTTCGAATTATTAAGATTTTACTTATGATTTCAAATATATATATATATATATGATTATAGGTTATAAAGATTTATAATATATATGTTTTATAGTTTTATATCGTATCATTTTATAAATATGTCTATATTATATATCACTATGTTTTTATATGTTCTTACACTTTAGAAAATTCATTTGAAACATTGGTTTTGGTTCCAGAATTTCCAGAATATATATATTAATTTAAACATTTGAAAAATGGTTTTGAAAATCAAAATAATAAGCATATGTCGACATAAATACTTCAACATGTCGACATGTTACCGTCACTTTTTCAAATTTCAAAGAAAGTGTCTTTTCATATTTTGAAACGGTTCAGAAACGCTGCAACGTTTCAAACACTATAAATAGGGGTTAAATTCGATTTTTTTATCACTTCTTCTCCGTCTTTATCCTACCTTTAACCACCATTATCATACATTAATTTCTTGATTTCTACACTTATACTCTGCCGATTTCTACTCAAATTATATCAAACTTCTTCTTTTCTCAATATCTATCAAATACTCTATGATTGGAGGTGCTATTTAAGAGTTTTGGGGCTATTGTAATCATTTGGTAATTGTTTGGAAAAGTGTGTGTTCCTTGTAGCCAGAAATCAAGGAAAGGGAACAGTGTGAACCTTGTAGTCGTAAAATCAAGGGTGGTGGAATCGGTGTTAACCTTGTAGCCATGAAATCAAGTGTGTTGTAAGATTGATACTAGTATTAGTAAAATTTTGCGCAATCCAGCTTTATGTGGGACTGGACATAGGAGCAATTCGAACTAGTATAAAATACAGTGTGTTCTTTCCTTTACTTCATTTTATATTTACTTATATATGTGTCTGTGATTGTTTCCGTGTTTTTGATCATTTCTAGTGTGATAATCATTGTGTGATTCATATAGTAATTCAAGTTAGTTAAAGATTCCTATAAATTTCTTATAAACACTGTCCACCCCCTTCTAGTGTTAATTCTGCCTTAAGATCCTTAATCCGCATCCCTAACATGAAGCACGAGAAATTTCTGTACATAAAGGACATGCCTGATGATCTTGATACATATGATGGAGATGAGGAAGACATTGCTGCTGCTTACGACAACGAGGATGATGATGATCTTTGTCCTAGAGACGATAGCCGTCAGGATGACTTTGATGGAGGAGACAACATTCCTCCTCCTTGTGCTGGGAATGCTCGTGGTTTTGAGGAGACAAATCATGACCCCCTCGGATGCTCCAACTACTCAAGATCCCGTGATTTCTCCTACTTAGGATAGTGGCTCCTCCGATAAAGGGCAGAAAGGAAAAGAACACTCTGTTCAGCCTGATGTCCCTATCTCTCAGGTATGGCTTTACCTTTTGAAATGTTTTCTTCCCTCTTGAATTTGTCATAACTTGATTCCCCATAACTTATAGTCAAGGAAAAACATTGCCTCCATTTACAAGGAAGAATTAGATAAGAAACAGAAGGAAGTAATTCGGCCTCATTTAGAGCAGGAGAAATTGCTGAAAGATTATGATGCCTTATCTTGAAAATACCATGATCTTAATAAAAGTGCTTCAAAATTAATGTCTTACAAAGAACATAAGGCCGGGCCAAGATTAAAGGCAGCTCGAATTCATTGAGAGATAATTCTTAAGGAGAATGAAGAACCGATGACTTTATTTTGGATGCTAATATAGGATAGAGATATTTTAGTGGAGTTTTTGTATAAAGTTTATAGTCAGTTTGAAACAGTAGATTTTTCCTTCTTAGGGGATTTTAGTGGTGGTCTACTTCGACGTCTACATAGATGGTGTTTGGATGAACATGGTACTAACCTCCATCATGGGGCTTGCAGAACCTACCAAGGGTTTTTTCAATTCCTAGGGACTTGTCCCTAGAGAAGCTTAAGTGTAATAAAAATTGATTTGCCACTGATTTTCTCAAAAGGTCAATATTGTATGAACAAGAAGAATATTTTTAAAACTGTATACTTATGAATGTTTACTTCTGATAATGACTTCTTATATCAAAGTTATCAGACTTTGTCTCATGTCAAGGCAGTGTCACAAAGATATAGTTCCAAAGGATGCTTTACATTAATTTACCAGATTATGGAGAGAATTTTCGATGAAATTTTTTTCTCAAACACTATCGAGATTTAGAAGGGAACACTTTCTAGGAAGCTTCAATGCAGCTATATGAATTTCCCTCAACTTCCTTTTGAATTTTTGGTGATGATCAAGAGATAATATTAAAGAAACTTAGAACTCGACATGTTGAACTAATATGTAACATAAACAATAGGTTCTTTGACAAATAGGATCCAAGTATGTAATTTTCAAAGTATGTGTGTGTGTGTATGTGACCAAGATAGTTCGAAGCTTGTCTAGATGAATATAAAAGTTTATGTAGTAAACCTTTCCTAAGAAGTATAATGTTATATGTAATGTCCTTTGAAAATAGAATCTACACACAATTATATCTCATTTTGTAAATAGGGAAACCAACCCGAAATTTCATGCTTCCAAACCAGGGATGAATCATTACTAGTTGCGGAGGAGAGGGATATTCCAAAAGAGGTTCCTGCTACAACTCCAGGAAGAACGATTTTACTTCAGAATTTGACCATTAAGCATTTGAAATAAGGAATGGCTACTTTAAAAAGCCAATTAGAAGAAAAGGATAGAATTATTCTAGATTAAAAAGACATATAAAGTCCAACCCTTCGATCTATTTTGATGAGGATATAAGTGGATTGCACCAGCGGATTGCTCACCTAGAAATTGAGCTAGGCAATGCAAACGCAAGTTGTAAAGCTTGAGAATTTACTTTTGGGCATATTCCAAACATAGTTGTGCCTAAGTCCTCCAAGGCTACGACTAAATCCAAAGCCTCAACCATTGAAAAATATCCCAATTTGGTAAATCCTCCACATGGATTGGATGAGTCGGTTGTTTCAAGATGGTGCATAAGGGTCTAGGATGAAATGAAGAACTTTTATGATACAAAGCATAATGAGGACATGCTTTGACATATTAATTATTACGTCTCCTGAATTAAACAATTGCAGGAGGAGAGACATGACTTGCAGAAGAATGTCTTTGATTTAGAAAATGAGAACAAAACTTTAAGAGCCATGTGTATAGCTTACAACAAGGCTCTAAAATTTCAAGTTAAATCCACAAACGGTCCCAAAGAGATCAGGAAGAAGGAGAAAAAGCTCAAAGAGCTTTTGTGTGTCACTATCATCATGCTATTAACCCCCTTTAATTTATAACGATGTAAATAAGGAAGTGCAAGGTGATCGAAGTGGTTGAAATATTGATATCTATCCTTTTACACTTCAACAATTAATGAAATGACTTTGTAAACAAGTCTGTAAGTAATTTTGTGGGTTTTGTGGATATCACCTGAGGTATAATCCTTGTTGGCATTTTGAACATCCTCATCTAGGGGTTTCACTGCATTACTCTATGTAAAACTTTACATAAGTCATTTTTGAATTAGCCTTATGGTAATAATAAGATGTATATAATAATTTGCTTTGTTTATACGAGTCTCTATCTGGGTTGTAACCAAGTAATAAGTGATCCTTGTGATGGAGTGATACGACCATTTGTATTTTATATTTTTGTAACAATAACGAATAGCAATTTAGTACATATAAGTTTAGAAAATCTACCTGTGTAAGATGTAAGAGATCACGATCTTTGTCGGAAGGGTTTTTAGATAGTCGATCCGAGACACTAACCCGAGCACTGACTTGCCAATTTTTATTGGAAATGAGAATTATAGTCTTGAGACCCATATTAGGGTATTGGAATAAGAATCTAGAAATCCACTTCTGAAAGTATAAATGGGACTTCTACAACCCACATTCAGGCATTCATACTAGAAGATAAGAAATCCTCTTCTGACAAATGATAGAAATTTTGAAACCCAAACTTGGGTAATTAATAGAAGACTATAAATTCACTTCTGGCAATAATAGAATTCCCGAACCGAAATCCAGATTTAGGTATTTAATTGAAGACCAGAAATCCACTTCTACCAATAATAGAAGTCCTGAACCGAAATCCAGATTCGTTATTTAATAGTTTAGTTACCCATTTCGGGTTTGATTTGCAAAGTAGAGGATGTACATGCTTTGTTAGCCACTTTCTAGGCTTTTTATTATCAAAGCAGAGGATGTACGTGCTTTGTTAGCCACTCTCTGTGATTGTGTGTCTGGTGCGCTAGGCTAGCTTATTCTCAAGCAGGGCCCAAGGACTTACCCAACCTCCCTCCAGGAAGCGTCTTACCCTGGCCATCGTAGGCAGTGATAATGGCTTAGATGCTTTACCCTAGCCATCATAGGCATGGATAAAGGCTTACTCTTTTGATGCTCTACCATGGCCATCGTAGCGGTGATAGAGGCTTACGCATCACCCCCTCCATGGTGTGCCTTAACCTGGACATCATAGGTGCGGATAAGGGTTTTTAATCTTTACCCTGGCCATGTCTAATTTGGACGCGGATAATGGCTTTGCACTCACCCCCTCTGAGGGGTGCCTTACCCAGGCCATCATAGGCGGGAACAAGGGTTTTAACTACTTCGCCTCAGGGACGGAGGCTTACACATTTGATGCTTTAACCTGGCCCTTTATGAATTGGACGCGACTAATGGCTTACACATTGCCTGTCTCCAGGAGACGCTTTGCCTTGGCCATCTTGGCACGGACAAGGGTTCTCTACCATTGTAGGTAGCTTCACCCATTTCAGATGGGTCCAAATTTTAAGGAGTTTCACATACTCATGTTCTTATAGGCATTCTTTTCTCAAGAAATCCTTTGTTTGAACTTGATTAAATCTTCTTTACATATCTGTACAACTGGCCTTCATTAAAGAACTTGATAATCATCCCCTTCAAGGACTCTGCAGTGATTGTTTTCATGTCCATTCATCATATGGTGGTAGTAGTAGGGTCCTCCCAACTTTATTTCATTCTTAGGTTTCTTCTTTAATGATGGCCAAAAATTAAACTAGTGTTTGGTTAGGAAGTAGATATTCTTAATGGATGTGGTAAGTTTGCATTCTTCAGGTAATCTTGACTCAAAGACTCCCTTTCGACATCAGAACTTAGCCCTTTTGTTTCTCAGTTCAATCGCTTCCTCTTTATCTTCAAGCTTTCTTTTAACTGTATCTTGAGACTGAGGTGTAACTTTCCTAGTCCATTTTGAAGTAAGCGGTTGAAATCCTTTATTATTCTTTGCTCAAATACAATTCCCTTAGCTTGTGCATGGACAAATTCCTTTATGTGAGAGAATAAGTTATACTCCTTCGATATAGAACCACTTAAAACAAAGATTAAGGTTGGTCCTATGTGGAAAGTGTTAATGTTCCAACGGTCATGGTTATAAGGTTCTACTTCCTTTTCCTCGCTCATAATTTGTAGGGCTTCCAATTTTAGCCTTTGGTCTTCAATAACTCCTAGAACACTGATGCTTGAAGCAGAAGATTCTTGTTGAAGCCTTTTATCCATGGTCGATTTCTTCAATATTGAACGAATAGGTTGGAACAACTAAGTATGTGGTCAGTTATCCAAAGGATTGGAGGTTCATGCCCTCCTTCTAGCGACAAAATGTTATCAACACCAAAATAAGGGGTATGGATATGGACCTAAGGGAACCTAGGGATTATTTGCTCCTAAAAGTTTGAGTTAATTCACCATTTCCTAGATATTAAGGTCTTAAGCCTGAAGATTAGTTACTCTTCCTTCGAGAGGTGAGTATCACGCTTACGAGACTCAAGGACCAATAGTTACCTTAGGATAAGGTTTTCACAAACTTGACACAAGTTGAAAGCTAAATGGCTTAATCAGGGTTATTTCAGTAATTATGCTCATGTAGAAGGCTTTGTCGTTGATTTGCAACAAGGAAATAAGTGATCTTTACAGACAAGTGTAAAATTCCTCTCTATTGATCATTTGATTGAAGACATAAACGATTATATGTAAAATCCCCAAATCGATTTACAAATTAGGGTTTTCTCTCTAAGAAATGGTTATAAGATTTGAGAATGATAAAAAGTCCCCTAAAATGTGACTCCTCAGGTCTTATTTATAAAGGATTTGAACCCCCTCTTGTAGTAATCACATGGGATGCTTGCTTCCGTACCGATTCTATGGTATCACCCCGCTTTAGGGTTTTTGTAGAAACTCTGCTTTGCTTCGGTGATAGTCTCCTGGTTTTGGTATAGCCCCGCTTTGGCGAAATATCCGTTTTAGAGGTGAACCCCTAGAGTTGGCTTGATTCAAAGGCTCCCGATGCCGACTTCACCCCTGCTTCTTTCACTTCTAGGTGTTATGTTCATGTTTCTTCCTTTATGGTTTCGACGTTACTATTTGGTAATGGTGTTGACACCAAGCACATTGGTATCGGTAGTTGTAACGTCACGCCTTTTTGACTGCTTCAAATCGGTAATTATACCAACATAAAACGTTCAAATCGACAGATCATTATTTAGCTTACAAAGTTTTAAATAAATCAACAAAAAATGAATAATTAACACAGTATTTGAACCACAAAATAAACTTTTATAAAAAATTAGAATTTTTATAACAATATTTTATATACAGTGGAATTTTTTTAAAAAAATTAAATACAATAAAATTATTTACTGTTTAAAACTTCATAGTACGCCGTCTTTTGGAATCCCCAATTTCGCCAATCTTCGAATCCTAAGCTGAAATCTTTAAATCTGTAACACTCAGGTCTGACCCGAGCGTTCCATGCAAAAACATAAAACACTCGAGTCAGGATTTATCATTTGTTCAAGCAAATTAAGTTAAATATAACTAAAATATACTAGTTAATACAAATCATTAATATAACAGTTGTGTTGTATACGTTCTTATCACTGTACAATGTCTGTTCTATAACAACCAGTATTTAAGTACAGTCTCTGTTCAAACAAATCTATTATAGTATCGGTTCCATAACAAGTATATATATTGCTTATCGTTCATTTTTATTTTTCAAGGACCATGGTCATGGACGCCTACCTATACACACATATGCCCGTACATGTGTGTACTGTCAGCATTCCATAACCAATAAATAACAAGTGCAATGACAATCATAACATGTGCGCAAACATGGCAGCATAGCTAGACGATGCACCAACTAGTATAACGAAATATAAATGTCAAAACAAACATTAACAAAGAATGTATACTAAGGGTATAAGTTTAGAAGGGTTAAGCATCTGACAATCCATAAATAAAACTCCATTAAATGTTGATTAAAATATCTTGGGGTTCACCATACATCGTAATGTCGAATGCAACAAGAAATAATTATGTATACTTCATTTAAAAGGGTCCAGCATGCATTCAACATTATATAAGCCATGCTTTATAATGATAACAACCACCAAATTCCATACTGGGTAAGGCAAAATATGATTTTATGCAGAATATAAACAAATGTGAGCAACTGACTTTTGAATAATCATGCCTGGGCAAGGTTAATATGGAAAGAAAATGGTAGATATATATGTTAACAAACTTATGCATTATAAGTTCTTCTTATACAGTAAGGACAAATTCAACGGTTCAATATCCAGCATGGTACACGGAAACACTTACGTTCAAAACATGTATAGTTGCCTATAGATAAATCTATGTCTCTAGTATAATTAAATTCAATTATGTAGAAGAAACAATACATGAAATAGATAATGTAACACCCCATAATTTTTAAAGGACATTATAACGATAAACTAAAGAATACTTGATTAGATATGGGGAACTAAGTAAAACGGACTGTACCATTGCGTTCATCTTAGAATTCTACTTAAGATAGACTCCGAGTTTGCATAAAACGGACATCGTATGAAGAAGATATGAAGCTTAAAAGTTTGTATACATATAAGAGAAATATATATAAACAAATTAGTCCAGAAATTCAAAATAGTTCAAAATCAAAGCGGGAAAACGACGTGGGATTTGGACCCGTTGGGGTTTGACCCACGCCCCGGGGGGCTCAACCCACTCAAGGGGGTGTCGACACTGGGGTTGACTCATCCCAAATCCAGCCAGGTTCATTCCCTGAACCTGGACTTGTTTCTGAGCGGGTTTCGTTGGCAGTAGGCTATATATAGGACAACGTTTCTATTGTTTTATTCACCTAAAACAATGGAGACAACGAGATGCTGCCCCAGCTAGAATTGAATTAGCCTATTTTTCTTCAACAACGACATATACGTGTATGAGAATCTCTTCTGCAACTTCAATATATCATTCTCTGTTCTTTAGATCTTGTCTTCATGAGTTCATGTTATTTTTAGATATAAACATTTAATAAGTAATCCTGACATGTTTATAAATATGGATCTAAAACCTATGCCTGTTAAGAATCTAATTCTTACCTAATCAGTCCTACTATTACATGTACACCCGATCTACTATTCAGTTCTTATATGCCTGTTTCTTATATGCCAATTTCTGCTATCATATGCCCATCTCTACCAAAAATGCTCATTTTATTTTATGCTTATTATGTTCTTCTCTCTCTTTCCCTTTTTATTTTTATAGCCTAGGCTACCTTCGAGCCTAGGCCAAAACCGCTGAAATATGCGTACGAACAAAATCGAGATTAATTGGGAATGGTAATTTGGGGGCATAGCCTGTACTATGAATATGACTAAAATTTGGGGCATAACTTATACTGTGGAATATAACTGAAATATGTGGTGTATGAACATTTAAACATGTAGGCTTAATTCAAAGATTAGGTGGTACATGTTAATGGAACTGTATGTCACTTATGTAATCTGTTTGATCCGTTGGGGGTTAAGTAAGCATGTTAATCTGTTGGGGTTGTAGGGACACTATTAACCTGTGTAAAACTTAACCTGTGGAAATCCTAGTTGGTTGGAGACACAAGTTTTAGGGGTTTGACTTGTGTCATCTGTTGTGTGGAACCCATATTAGTTAGTAACCCATTCTGGTATTAAAAGGGGACCCCAGACTAGGTAGGGGTTAGGGCACGCTTACTGAGCTAATTATAAGAGGTTCATTTAGGATGGGGTGTTCTGATGGCGCGTTCTAACGGGGTCATGTGCGTGCATGGGTCCTGTCTGTCTGGGAAAATAAGACGCCATAACACCTGTAAATAGGTCTGCGTCCTTCTGATGGTTGCCAATTTAGGAAGTAATACACCCTACTATGGGGCCAACACTGGGTATTTATGTGGTATGGAGCCGATCATTGGGTGTAGTAATTAGGGTACATCTAGTTCTATTTAGGTACCTATTATTTCTATTTAGGTACATGTTATTTCTGTTTGGGGGTAAAACCCATTGCTAGAAGTACGCCTAAGTTTACAATTTATGTTTTGTTGGATCATTCTGTTTCTGTTAAGTAAATGGAAAACACGTAATGCGGTATACTAATATTGGTGCAGAAAAGTATTTGAGAAGCATAGTCTATTTTGTTTATTCCATTTATCCTATCCATCTTGCTCATACCCGTTATATGATACTATTATCTCTTATCCAATTTATATGTCTGTCATGATACTTTTACTTATTTATATGCTAAAAGTCACTGGACTCGCTAGACTTTATGTCTGACCCATTTGTTTTCTTTTCTCTCTCTTCCTCCCCCAAGGTTCTTAGGGTGGGAACGCTCAGGCTTGATTAGGATTCTCTCTTCTGTTTCTGCTTTGGATTATTTGCTTTGATGTACCGCTTTGACTTCTTGTCTACTAGTTTAGCTACTTATGGGGACTATGGCTTTTTTACTTCTGTACTCTGATGATTTTTAGCGCAAGACAGATGTTTTTATTTGATGTATTTTATTCCAGCATTTCAGATTGATGTTGTAACTGGATTTTGAGACCACATTGTTTTCTGCTAAAAAATAATGTTTTAAATTTCTGCTGCTATTTATATATCTATCTTATGATGTTCTGTTTCTGTTTGCCTATAACGCTTCACTTAACTTAATGCATTCTATTAAAGAGTGACATTAACAGACGTGAGGTGTCACATTTGGTATCAGAGCTGAAGGTTACAAGATCGGATAAAAGGTTTTAAAAATTAATTTCAAAATGTTTCAAAAAGAAAGTATTTTCAAAGGAAAGTCTATTTTTGAAAAACATATTCTTAAAGCCATATAAAATATCTTTCAATTCTCTGTTTGAATCCCTTTTACTTTTCTTTTCATCTCGTCAGGGGAACTGAATATTCCCGAGGGCATTTAGATACCGGTTTGGTTCCATAGATATCTTGAGTTTACAGCACCTGCCGGAGGCCAAGAAAACGCCCCTTCCCCAGCTGCAGCTGCTGCTCCTCCTCCTCCGCGAGCAGATAATTTCTCTAAGATATGCAAGAACTTCTGTGCTATGGGAGGAAAACCATTCCGTGGAACTAAAAGCTTTGTGGAAGCACAGAATTGGCTTCAGGAGACGAAGGATCTGTTTGGGATTTTCGAGGTTGACGATCGTAGGAAGATTCAGCTGGCCGCATGGCAGTTGAAGGATGAGGCTTCATTCTGGTGGGAGGTGACGCAAGCAAGGCATCCTTGAGATTGTTTTGATTTTCGATAGAGATTCGAGATGAATTTTCTCTCTCAGGTAGAAGGGAGTATGTAGATGGAGAGATTTCTGACACTTAAGCAAGGAAGCATGTCTGTCAAAGAGTATTTCAATAAGTACAATAAGTCGGCAAGGTTTGGTATGGAGCTGGTAAATACCCCGCACAAGAAAGCTTTGTGGTTTGTGAGCGGATTAAATCAACCTCTCCATGAGTTGGCAATGTCTCATATTCCGATGGGGGCAACTCTTGTGAAACTCGTTGACATGGCATTGATGCACGAAGAGGATATACAGACAAAAAAAGAAACAAAGACAGAAGAGACGCAAAACAAGAAAGTGTAGCCCAAGAAAGAACAACAAAAGAAAGATGGAAAGAACGACAAAGCTCAGAATAAGAAGAATATGATGCATGTGATGATGTGAGATCTTGCGACAAATTTTCCTGCAAAATAGAAGCAACATTAAGAATCAGGACAAACACCATGAATCAGAATATTATTCACATTTGTTACTGATCGTGTTCTGTAACTACATGCCTTTTTGATCGCTCCAAGTCGGTGATTAAACCAACTCAGAACGTTCAAAGTGACATATAGTTATTTAGCTTACCGAGTTTAACAGAATAAATCACACAGAATCACATAACAGAAAAATAACAGTATATCTCACATCGGAATCTTATACACAAAATCAGAGTTTACAAAATAGAATGCAGCGGAAAATAAAATAAAATATGTACATGAACCTTTTAAAAATTTAAGTTTACAGCTTTAGTCAGGCCATACGCGCGCATAAGTGTCTTCATGTTCCTCTCCAGTTTTGCGAGCTGAATATCTTTAAATCTGGAACACTTAGGACCTGACCCGAGCGTTCCATGCAAAAAACACAAAACACTCGAGTCAGAATTAAACTTATTTCAAGTTAGCAAACTTCGATAAACACATCAATATAATTAGTTTAGTCCCAAAAAATTATTAAAGAACTCGAGTATCAAATCTGTGAACTACCGGAGCAAGATGGAACACCCATGGTAAATGTATATGCATAAATCGAAGCAAGTCAGCAAATTCATTTGGCCTCATGAGAAAAACATAGCAGTACGCATGATATAAAGGTAATGCACAAACAATTGTTACTATTACTTTCAATGTATATGTTATAATCTATATACATTACTTGAAAGTATTCTACAGTAAAATCTAGTTTGCAAATTTCTTAGGCATACATGAAGACTTACATGTTCAAGCAGTTCTAAGGTGAATGACATGGATTCCCATAACTAAGTTCCACTATAGTTCAACTATCATTTATATATTTTATACATATTCAAATTTTCCTTTTTATGTAGTGCAAGGCTATGGTTTTAACAGCTCATGTTACGCATGCAACCGGATAGGCTTTAATGTACCGGATCTAACTACATATTCACTTTAAACAGGACAGCCGGGATATATATGTCTCTAGCTATGCAAGAACGCAGAAATCAGTGAATACATAAGGATGCAACGTGACATGAAAATGCATACATAGGCCAAAACTCAACATGCAAATCTTACAGAGATATAACTTGCATGGTAAATCAAAGGGGAAGACATAAGCAGAATACAAGCATAGATGAAACAATATAAATGTGCAGACCCATTTCCCACATACCGCAATACCCAGAAAGCTTGGAATGAGTACAAGTAAATGTGCCAATATAAAATGCTAGGTGGTCCAAAAATGCAAAGCGGTACAATTCCCAGCACAAGAGACATAAATAACGCAGTGAACGTGCAGGTGTGGCGACCGGTTTCAGACTGTATGACTCGGTTTTGGGCAATCAATGTAAGGGTTCAGACGGTACACAAAATGACCGAGCATAGGTTCATGGTTTCGGAAAAAATGAAGGCAACAAATGGCAACTGGTTTCCACTTTACTCATTTTCGGAACAAACAAAATATATAACAATATCTCTCAACAGTTACAGAACAACTTGTGAATGCAGTCCACACATGTAAATATTAATACCCATATAGTGTTCATACTTAGGTTAAAGGAGAGGCAATAGTTCCAACAGAACAGTAAGGTGACAGGATTAAAAGGTGTGTGGAAATTTAAAGGAAAAAGGCAAATGGAACATGTAAATTTAGAAGTGAAGGACAATGACACAAGGAACTCATTGAAAACATTATATGCCAACTTAATAACTAGTAAAACAACAAGTAGAAGAGGCTACTACAGTGGCCACAAAACAAATTACATTTAGTGAAATCAAAGTTGAAAACTTGCAGCAAGTTTGAATCGTAAGTAAACTTACTTTAAGTCGCACTGGACTGGGCTAAGAATGACGACATGGCAGCGGCTTCATGACACTGCTTGGCTATTTGGTCAGTGCGCGTTACACGGTGTAGCCGTAGATTCAAGTGGCGCGGTTGTTCGGGACAGGCTCCCAGAAAAGGGCTCGACGGTTACGGACAAATAGTAAGACAGTGGGAATGGAGCAGCCTTAATCGGAGCGGGTTCCGGGTATGTTTGGGGTGGAGCGATTTGTTAAAGGCGGAATTGATTTGGGGATTTTGGTGGAGTGACAGTGAAACAGGCGGCTGACAGCGAGAGCAGAGATATGGCGACAACAAAGGCGAAGAGATTTCGATCTGATGATGAAGGAGGTGAGACGGGTGGCGATCGATTTTGGGAGGAAGCCATTTTTTCGATTTTAAAAGGAAAGCTTTGATTTATTTTTCTTAGATATGGGTAAAGCTTTTATAAATGAAGAATACGGATCTAAAAAGGATGGCAACTAGGTTAAATTTAGAACGTGGTACCCTATGAAATAGACTAAATAATAGTTAGTGATCCTTCCCAATGCTTTACCGATCCAAACATTTGAATGAATTTTATTTATTACGTTACCCCTTTTTCTTTAATTTCCTTATAACAATGAAAGGTGCCTCGGGACTCCTCAAAATGATTTGGAAATGGATGGGTGCAGTGTATTTAACGAGGCCAACTGCTTTTAGGAAGAGAGGTAAGTAAAGAGGCAAATTAACGTATGGATTTGAAAACAAAAGAATGAACGCAATCTTTGAATTCATTGCATGCTTTGTAAAACAAACGGACGCACATAGTGAATGGATAGTTTATATGTGTGAAGTAGTGGTCTTGGAAATGTAAAAGATAGCATTGGAAGTGAACTTAAAAGAAACGTAAGGTTGCAAATAAAAATGGATGTGGCTTTTGAATGAGAAAAGAAGAGTACGCATGCATTAACATCATGTTAGAAAGAATGTAAATGTGTCCATATTATGAACAAAAAAATATATTTTGGTGGTTTAGTAGAATAAAAGGACGGGTTTTGCAGACCCAAAATGTCTAAAAAAATATATATACAGGATCCAAATATGGACATTTCGAACTCAAATGACTTTATTTCAAAAATGAATTGCGTAAACCTTTTCGCAATTTCAGCACGAACCGAGCACCGAGACTGATAAACGAATATATTGCACTAATCGGTGCGACGAGACGGACACAACGGTATAAAATTTGCAGTGTCAGAATGCTCCGTTCAAAAAGGCATTACAGACCCTTTTAAAAGGAAAGAGGGCACGAGAAATCAATTAAACGAAGATCAAAACGTCCGAATTTTGCGAAACAAATTTTACCGTCGTATTCGTGACAACGAATAGAATTTTCATGTTTGTCCGAACTGATTTCGGAGATATTTTACAGTTGCTAAAATTTGAACTGTTAGGTGCAGCTTTGCACTGAAAATGCGCAAATGGCAAACATTCAAATTTTTCAACGAAATTAATTTCTACGTTATGTCTGGTTAGACGCATCTCAAATATAATTTTTTTCGGATTTTTATTTTACATTTCCATTTTTATTTGAGATATAACGGTTGCCGCTACCGCAAATAATCGTCAAAACTGATCCAAACGAAGTGACTAAAATTTGACGTTTTCAATATAAAATTATTTAAATCACTTCCAAAATAAAATAACAAAATATTAAAGATAAACATTTCATTATAAAGCAATTTCATGTTTTAATTTTCCAGAATAAATTCAAATTTAGCTAAATAAACTCGATTTATTTTATATACTAAATAAGATCGAAATTGAAAATATTATTAAAATATATTCGTATCAAATCAATTCATTCGTTATATAAAAACCAAAATAAATTTAGTTTTTAATTCAAAATCAAAATAGTTATAAAATACAACAAATCGAGTTTTAAATGAATAAAATAAAATAAAAGTCAAAATTTAAATCGAATAATCAAATAAAAATACACTTAAAATTCCGGGTTGTTACATTCTCCCCCACTTAAATCTTTTCGTCCCCGAAAAGGAACAAGGAAGGAAAATAGTAATTTAATAACTAATATTTAAAACAATAATTCAAATTTGTTTTCATATCCTTATATACATATTTCGAAATATGTATAAATCAAAAGTTAAAATATTTTCAAACATTTCAAAATTAGTTTTAAGTATTAACTCAACGTCTCGATTGGCGATATATATTTATCCCACTTTCGAAACCCGAAAATAGATATCGATGATGCTGCGCAGTCATCACTAGAATCATTTTCAAGCGACTAGAGTGTGACCCTATATCTACCAAATACATATAGGATTTAACATATATGTTGATCAGACGTATACCCAAGTCACTAGGTATTCGATAGGCCAATTTTAACGTCAGGTAAATACTCAAAACATCTTTCCATGTTTAACATAATATATATTAAAATTTTCAAATCATATAGTAAGGAAATTATATATTATAATACCTTTCAAAATACTTATTTCAAATCGACTTTTAATAAATATGAACTCGCTAGAAGACTTATACTCTCCTTCTACTTCTAGCCTTGTTATGGATAAGGAATAGTTACAGAATTCGAGTTAAAAGCTGAACGAACGAAAGAACCTAATTAAAGAGAATCTATGAAGGAACAAGGATTCAAACGGAAAGAAAATTTTAGAAAAAGATTTAAATATTAAACAAAATTTTATATATGGAAATATTTATTTTAAAACATCTAAAATCACTTTCTTAATTTATTATGTTGAGCTTATATATAAATTTAATAGCAGGTTATTTGTTTGTTATTTAACGTTTGAAAATACTTGATAACTCGAAGTTTAATAAGTTTACTGTCGTTCTTACATACATTAGTTATACGCTGGCCAGACGCACGACTAAAATCTCTAAGTACTAAATATCCTTGTTTCAACTCCTAGTAAAAATACTTAAAACATTTAAAATAGACATGGAAAATACTTCCCCCATGGATCGCGGTTACTCGGCGGTTGCGCTACTATCCCAGTAGAATTGCTTGTAACCGTAGGTATCACACCACTCGAATTTCGCCATGGTTGTTGCCATAGATCGTATGCGGCGGTTACGTCACTATCCCAGTGAAATCGCTTGTAACTGTAGGCATCACACCCCCGAATTACGCTATGGCGTCTAGATCGCAGTTACGCGACGGTTACGCCACTATCCCAGTGGAATCGCTTGTAACTGTAGGCATCTCGCCCCCTGAATTACACTAGAACAGGTAAGTAATAATGATAATCAACGCGATCTCACCGAGTGAGATTCCAATATCGATGGATACTCCAATCAACGGAGCACCAACGTAGCTACGATTTCCAATTTTCGATGGACACTCTCGACGAGCGCCAACACAATCCCTCTCTCAGGAATTGCGATTTCGATGGAAGTACTTCCCATATCTTTATTTTGAAAACATATATATTATATATATATAGTACTTTATTTCACGCTTCACGCATATCGTACTTATATAAATATCAATTTACATAAGATTTCATTTTCAACATCATGTTTTCAAATATATCATTCTTATATAAATTCATTATATAAGGTTTCATTTTAAATCAATTAATTTTCAAATCAATAGCCTTCGAATTAATCATCATTTCTTATATAAATCTTCCATATATATAAGGTTCGAAAACTCCATATCAAATATTCAATATCAAAGATTCTCGAAATTTCATTTCAATACCAATTCCGTTTTGATTTGATAATAAATTTGAATATTTAATGTCATTCCAAATCTAGTTCACAAAAGGTTGGATCATTAAAATAGTTGAAAATACATATTTTCAATTCAATAATTGGAAATTATGAGTTTAATCATTTCTTATCAAAACATTTCAAAACGTACAACTACACTATCCTAATATATAGGATTATCATTTGGCCAACTCGAGAATCAATTTCGGATTTTCTTTAAATCATTCAAAATATACATATATATGTATCAAATCATACTTCATAAATTAAACTTCGTTGAATAAACGTGTAGCAAAGCTACCAAAGTGGTCTCCATTGATATATTTTCCTATTTGAAAACATTTCATAAAATCATTTCAAACTTTTTATTCGAAAATACTTGTATATGCTACTATAGTATTTTTTTTTTCAAAACTTTAGAAATCAATCTCAAAGTATTCCAAAACAAAATTCTCAAGGTTTAGTCAAACGATATCCTTAGTTATAACCAAATCATTTTATTCCACAACTTATCATTATTTGGAATACACTTCTATTTAATTTTAATGGTTCAACATTCTTCAATTTACTCATTCATTCATGATAAATTATAAATTAACATTTCCTAAATTTCAACAACCATTTATTCTTACAAGTATTTTCCAAATACTTGATTCAAATTTAATTAGTGAATAACTATTTTTTTTATTGCTTCACTTAACTTACATTATTCTTACATTGCTCGATAAACCACGACAACTCGAAGATGGATTTCGAATGGGTTCAAAATTCATGTCTAGGAAGGCCTTAATAAAGAAAGCTATCGAAGAGAACAAATTCGAAGAATGGGATTTCGAATGGATTTTAAATTTCAAAATACTTCACGTTTCAAAATAATTTATAATTTCAAAATGCTCTATTTTTCAAAATACGCTCTCTCTGGTGTAATCCCGATGATAATTCCACTCATTCTAGGGTATTGCTACCCTATCTCTAATGAGTTTTTAAACCCGATAAGCTAAGCTTTGTATAAACCAAAGCTCTGATACCAACAGTAACGACATGCCTTTTTGATCGCTCCAAGTCGGTGATTAAACCAACTCAGAACGTTCAAAGTGACAGATAGTTATTTAGCTTACCGAGTTTAACAGAATAAATCACATAGAATCACATAACAGAAAAATAACAGTATATCTCACATCGGAATTTTATACACAAAATCAGAGTTTACAAAATAGAATGCAGCGGAAAATAAAATAAAATATGTACATGAACCTTTTAAAAATTTAAGTTTACAGCTTTAGTCAGGCCATACACGCGCATAATTGTCTTCACGTTCCTCTCCAGTTTTGCGAGCTAAATATCTTTAAATCTGGAACACTTAGGACCTGACCCGAGCGTTCCATGCAAAAAACACAAAACACTCGAGTCAGGATTAAACTTATTTCAAGTTAGCAAACTTCAATAAACACATCAATATAATTAGTTTAGTCCCAACAAATTATTAAAGAACTCGAGTATCAAATCTGTGAACTAACGGAGCAAGATGGAACACCCATGGTAAATGTATATGCATAAATCGAAGCAAGTCAGCAAATTCATATGGCCTCATGAGAAAAACATAGCAGTACGCATGATATAAAGGTAATGCACAAACAATTGTTACTATTACTTTCAATGTATATGTTATAATCTATATACATTACTTGAAAGTATTCTACATTAAAATCTAGTTTGCAAATTTCCTAGGCGTACATGAAGACTTACATGTTCAAGCAGGTCTAAGGTGAATGACATGGATTCCCATAACTAAATTCCACTAAAGTTCAACTATCATTTATATATTTTATACATATGCAAATTTTCCTTTTTATGTAGTGCAAGACTATGGTTTTAACAACTCATGTTATGCATGCAACCGGATAGGCTTTAATGTACCGGATCTAACTACATATTCACTTTAAACAGGACAGCCGGGATATATATGTCTCTAGCTACGCAAGAACGCATGAATCAGTGAATACATAAGGATGCAACGTGACAAGAAAATGCATACATAGGCCAAAACTCAACATGCAAATCTTACAGAGATATAACTTGCATGGTAAATCAAAGGGGAAGACATAAGCAGAATACAAGCATAGATGAAACAATATAAATGTACAGACCCATTTCCCACATAACGCAATACCCAGAAAGCTTGGAATGAGTACAAGTAAATGTGCCAATATAAAATGCTAGGTGGTCCAAAAATGCAAAGCGGTACAATTCCCAGCTCAAGAGACATAAATAACGCAGTGAGCGTGCAGGTGTGGCGACCGGTTTCGAACAGTATGACTCGGTTTTGGGCAATCAACGTAAGGGTTCAGACGGTACACAAAATGACCGAGCATAGGTTCATGGTTTCGGAAAAAATGAAGGCAACAAATGGCAACTGGTTTCCACTTTACTCATTTTCGGAACAAACAAAATATATAACAATATCTCTCAACAGTTACAAAACAATTTGTGAATGCAGTCCACAAATGTTAATTTTAATACCCATATAGTGTTCATACTTAGGTTAAAGGAGAGGCAATAGTTCCAGTAGAACAGTAAGGTGATAGGATTAAAAGGTGCGTGGAAATTTAAAGGAAAAAGGCAAATGGAACGTGTAAATTTAGAAGTGAAGGACAATGACACAAGGAACTCATTGAAAACATTATATGCCAACCTAATATCTAGTAAAACAGCAAGTAGAAGAGGCTACTACAGTGGCCACAAAACAAATTACATTTAGTGAAATCAAAGTTGAAAACTTGCAGCAAGTTTGAATCATAAGTAAACTTACTATAAGTCGCACTGGACTGGGCTAAGAATGACGGCATGGCAGCGGCTTCATGACACTGCTTCGCTGTTTGGTCAGTGCGCGTTACACGGTGTAGCCATAGATTCAAGTGGTGCGGTTGTTCGGGACAGTCTCTCAGAAAAGAGCTCGACGGTTACGGACAAATAGTAAGACAGTGGGAATGGAGCAGCCTTGATCGGAGCGGGTTCCGGGTATGTTTGGGGTGGAGCGATTTGTTAAAGGCGAAATTGATTTGGGGATTTTGGTGGAGTGACGGTGAAACAGGCGGCTGACAGCAAGAGTAGAGATATGGCAACAACAAAGGCGAAGAGATTTCGATCTGATGATGAAGGAGGTGAGACGGGTGGCGATCGATTTTGGGAGGAAGCCATTTTTTTTGAGGTCTTGGAAATGTAAATGATAGCATTGGAAGTGAACTTAAAAGAAACATAAGATTGCAAATCAAAATGGATGTGGCTTTTGAATGAGAAAAGAAGAGTACGCATGCATTAACATCATGTTAGAAAGAATGTAAATGTGTCTATATTATAAACAAAAAATATATTTTGGTGGTTTAGTAGAATAAAAGGACGGGTTTTGCAGACCCAAAATGTCTAAAAAAATATATATACAGGATCCAAATATGGACATTTCGAACTCAAATGACTTTATTTCAAAAATGAATTGCGTAAACCTTTTCGCAATTTCAGCGCGAACCGAGCACCGAGACTGATAAACAAATATATTGCACTAATCGGCGCGACGAGACGGACACAACGGTATAAAATTTGCAGTGTCAGAATGCTTCGTTCAAAAAGGCATTACGTACCCTTTTAAAAGGAAAGAGGGCACGAGAAATCAATTAAACGAAGATCAAAACGTCCGAATTTTGCGAAACAAATTTTGCCGTCGTATTCGTGACAACGAATAGAATATTTTTCATGTTTGTCCGAACTGATTTCGGAGATATTTTACGGTTGCTAAAATTTGAACTGTTAGGTGCAGCTTTGCACTGAAAATGCACAAACGGCAAACATTCAAATTTTTCAACGAAATTAATTTCTACGCTATGTCTGGTTAGACGCATCTCAAATATAATTTTTTTTGGATTTTTATTTTACATTTTCATTTTTATTTGAGATATATCGGTTGCCGCTACCGCAAATAATCGTCAAAACTGATCCAAACGAAGTGACTAAAATTTGATGTTTTCAATATAAAATTATTTAAATCACTTCCAAAATAAAATAACAAAATATTAAAGATAAACATTTCATTATAAAGCAGTTTCATGTTTTAATTTTCCAAAATAAATTCAAATTTAGCTAAATAAACTCGATTTAATTTATATACTAAATAAGATCGAAATTGAAAATATTATTAAAATATATTCGTATCAAATCAATTCATTCGTTATATAAAAACCAAAATAAATTTAGTTTTTAATTCAAAATAAAAATAGTTATAAAATACAACAAATCGAGTTTTAAACGAATAAAATAAAATAAAAGTCAAAATTTAAATCGAATAATCAAATAAAAATACACTTAAAATTCTGGGTTGTTACAGGTTCGCTATTACATTTTCACTCAACAATTCATATGTCTTACTCACTTTGAAATAGTTAAAAGAAATAATAAAAGCAGAATGGATTGCAATCAGAAAGTGTAAGTCAGAACATTCCAAATACATGTGATTCCCTGCTGAAAAAGCATTCAACAATCCATAGGTTAACAAATGAGTTTGGTTAGATCCTGTAATGACCCGCATTTTTAGCGATATAATAATTAATTTATTTAATTATTTAAAAGGTTATATAAAAGGATTTAATGGTCGTTGAATTAAATAATGGTGAATATTTAATTAAAATAATAATTAAATAATATATTTAATTCTGAAATAATCAGAATTGGCTGAAATGGCGATATGGTGTGAACCGGATCATCTGTGATATTTAATTCAGTTTAGAATTGAATTAGAATAACGAATATATTATTTGAACGACAGTTTGAACTTATAATTATGTTATAATTAAAATCGAGCTTGAAATGGCGCGGTAGTTCGCGATTTGGCGATTTGAACTTCAACTGGGAATACAGAAGTCGTTTTAAGTCAGAATTTTGTAAAACAAGAAACGTGTGGAGCTGGTGGAATATATCTTTCTAGTGGAAGAGAAAAATCGGGATTTCGTCATGTAGATTTTTATTTACGTCCAAATCAAATTTTAGAAAAGTCGCTGTGGAATTCCTTTATAATTTATAAAGGAATTATTTATATTTTTAAAAAGGAATTTCATTTTCAATCGAATATCGATTTAATCGGGATTTGAAATATCAAGTTATAAATCCCAGTAGAGCTGTATGGTATTCCACTGTGAGTATATACGATAATATAAATTTATTTGTATTAAATTTAAATGTTTTTAAATATATTTGTATATTTAAAAGGGTTATTTAGAGCTTTAAAAATAGCCAGTTTTGCAAACGACCTCGGAATTTGACGAAACTAATTTTGTTGGATCCGCAATGTTAAATTATTGTTAGATTTCTAGTTTCATGATTTTTGAAGGCAGTATGTGGCCGTACGGGATTTTAATATGAAATACAGTCAGTATTCTGACGGTTAAAAATACGATGTGTGAGCAAACGGAGTCGGAATTCGACGAAACCAGTTTCGTTGGGACCGTAATGTCGAACTGAAGGTGATGTCCATTTTTGGATAATGTATGTGATTGTGGGAATTTGTAGAGCGATAAATGAACAAATAAAATAAATATAAAAATATATAAAATTGTCTATAAATAACCCCAAACACTTCCAACCCTAAAACTATTTCCACCGAAGTCAATCCTTCACAAGCCGCCATTTTTTTTCATTTCCAGGAAAATAGAAATTGGCTTCAACAATTTATATAAAACCAAAGAAAAATCCAATAAATTCTCAAACAAGTTTATTTGAACTCCTTGATCGATTCTCTTCGTTGCAGTGTGAATTTTGTTTGATTCGAACAAATTCCAGTTCGCTGTTTTTATGTCGCGAGGCCTAGGGCTTTGATTTCCGTGGGTTTGAGAACTTCATTCGAGAATCGATTGTTGTTTTGAGATTGAGGAGATGAAAGGGATTGGGTTCGCAGAGTTTGACGGTGAATGGTGGAAATTGGTGTCGATCGAATACTGTAGGTCGTGGTCTTCATCTGTTTTGACGTGACGTGGTGGAGGTGACCAGAATTGATGAGAGTAGTGCGCTTGTGTGGAGATTCCGATGTGAAGTCTTACGGTGTAATTTGTTTGGGTTTTTATGAAGAGGAAGGGTAGAACATGAGGTTCGAATGTTGGCGTTTTCTGTGAAAGGGGAATACTGGAGACCGATTTCTCATTCCAGGAGGAAGAAGAAGTAAAGCGGGTCGGGTCTTCAATGAGAAAATGGGCCGCCGAAATGAGTTAAGCCCAAAGATTTAATACAGAGAATTTAAAGTTTATTTCATTTAAATTTGTATTAACTTGTAGTCTTAATATCTTTGTCATACGGAAACGAAATTCAGCGAAACTGGTCGCGTTGAGACCGTATGGACGAGAGCTATACGCTGGAACTGACTTGGAGTGAAATGAGGCTCGTTACAATTTATAGCAAAATAAATTGTCTGTCTGAATCAAGCGATGGTTATCATTATTAACGATGATCGTCCAATGTGAGTAAAACTCACCAACTCTGAACAGTTATATTTTTATAACGTATTTTTAGAACTGTTAATCATCTGTTGATTGCTGTGTGTTGACTGTTTGATTGAACTGCTATTCAGTTAGTTGAATTTCTATATTGATTCTGTTTATCAGAATATATCATATGGAACTGAAAGTGATGTTGATTTTGTTGTGTAACATCTGCGGATGCAGGGAAACAGATTGGAGGAATCCGACTGGATTCCTCAACAGCTATTTTATTATTTTCATATATTGTGATATATGACATGGTTTATAATCTGTTGTTGATTATATGTGTATGGACAATATTTGGCATCATGACTTGATATGTTAAACACCATAACATACCGGAATGTGGAAAAGGGGAATTTTCAAATGGTATTTGAAAATAAAATATTTATAAAATCAAAAGGGTTTTATAAATGTAATATTTATAAATGAAATATTTATAAATAGAAATCTTTATAGGTGAAATTATATAGAAAGGGGAAATCTTTATAAATGAAATATTTATAAAGAAAAGGGAATATTTATAAAATCATAAGATTTTATAAATGAGATATTTATTGGTTAAATAAATAGGAGATGTTAAACGAGATACTTATTTGTTAAGTAAATAAGTTATAAAAGAGATATTGACTTAGGAAACAGAATAAGTTATTAAAAGGATTATTTATTTGTTAAATAAATAGAATAAGAAAAGGAGATATTTATTTGTTAAATAAATAAGATAAGATATAAGGAATATTTATTTAGAAAATAAATAAGATATTAATAAAGGAAATACTTAGGATAAATTATAAGGTTAATAAAGGGAATACTTGGAAATAGGACCCTAAAAGGAAATATTTGCAAATAGAATTTGAAAAGGAAATATTTGTAAATCATTTACAAATAGGATTAAAAAGGAAATATTGGTAAATGCATTTAGAAATAAATAGATTATAAAGGAAATATTTATCATTTGGATATATATATATATATATATATATATATATATATAAGTCAGGACTTATATATGGAGAAAACAGATAAATGGAGTAGATTAATTTATAAACGATATTTATAAATTAAGTTAAATATTTATCATTTGGATAAATAGAATATATAAGTCAGGACTTACATAAAGAAGTAAAAATCGATTTCAACATCGATGTTTGAAACTGAATAAGGACAAAGAGTTAATCAGTTAGGGTTAACCAGTTAGAGTAAAACTATTAGAGTTAAACCAGTTAGGTTAAACCATAGAGTTAAATCAGTTAGAGTTAAACCAGTTAAAGTTAATCAGTTAGAGTTAATCGATAAAGTTAAATCGAACTAGAGTTATTGAATAGAGTTAAATCGAACTAGAGTTATTCAAATGGAGTTAATCGAATTTAGTTTATTCGAATAAAGTTGAAGTGAGTTAATCGAATTTAGTTATTCGAAGAAGTGAATCGAATTAGAGATATTCGAAGTGAGATAATCGAATAGTAGATATTCAAAGTGAGATAATCGAATCAGAGATATTCGAAGTGAGATAATCGAATCAGAAATATTCGTAGTGAGTTGATCGAATCTAGTTATTCGACAGGAGTTAAATCGAATAAGATTTATTCAAAGAAAGAGATTTTCGAATATAAGTATTCGAAAGTAAGCAAATTGAATATAAGTTATTCGAATAAGAGTTAATCCAGTAAGAGTTATTAGGTTGGAGTTATTCAAATAAGAGTTATAGATTAGAGTTAACTGAATAGGAGTAAATAAACTAGTTGTCGTTATATTATTCAAGTTAGGAAATAAAAGTCATATTAAAGATAATATATTTCGGATGTAGGAGATTATAACACCATTGTTATAATGACGTAAAACTTGTAAAAGAAGGGGGTTCGTAAATAAAATCCGAGGGTTCGTAAGGAAGTGTTAAAGAGTTAAAAAGGTGAATCTTATCTATTTCGAGATTTGAAAGGTGGTTCAGTTAAGGTCTGAGAGGTAGCTATACCCCTACTTGATTGACTGTGTTTTTCATTAAGAAATGGTTACGGTTCGAGGGTGAAGTGGCTAAGTGGATTTAGTAATTTAGTATAGTGGTTTGAGTCGTCATCGCAATATAGTTTTAAACATCTGTTTAAATCCCAATTAAGAAGTTTTGGAAATGTTTTCCAACCGAGAATCAGAAATGTTTTCTGATAATAGAAAATAAGAATTTAGAATATATGGGAATAGGAGATAAGTAAATTAATTAAATAAAGAGATAAATGTCCAATGATGATTGATCGATATAATATCCTCCTGGAAATAATATCGTTGTTTGCACACCTGTTTTTCTTTGATGGTTAAATCACAGACTAACGAAGTTTTGACCATTTTAATGTTGTTAATATGGAGAGACCGGTTGGATTATTATCCAAAGAACCACTCTGTATTGGCATAAGCGTTGCGAATCATATATGCCAAAGATAATTGAAGACGGATTAAAGTGCAAGGGCTATTGTATAAGTCTTAGATAACAGTGCCTAAGATGGATGTACTGAATAGTGCCTTCGGTTCATCCTGTTCCTGGATGACTTGTATGGATGAATGTCTGACAGAGTATTTCCAGAAAGGTCATGTACATTGATTTCTTCAACCGTACCAAGAGTGGAAGCGGAGAAGGAAACTTCTTTAGCTAACACGTAATGTACTGTTGTAGACATCAATTAGTGATTTTCGATGGATCTGACAATGTGGCATTCAAAGAGAATCTGATGTGATGATAAAGCGTAACCTCAAGCCTTATCAACCGGGAAATGACAAAAATCGGGCAGGCAGCATAGCTATGTAGGTCGCACCTATTCGGGTGTATAATCACTTGATCTAGAGTTTCATTTACTTCTAAAAATCTATTGTTGATGCTGTCCCATTCGGGAAACAGTTGCTGATCCCAACCGATGGTGATATACATTCGATACACTCAAGCGAAATGAGTGGTCGGTCATGTGTGGCCAGGTTGCAAGATGTTCTTGTTGAACCCAGTGTATTCCTCTCAAGAGATACACTAGCGAAAGGTGGTTCCATACCTTGTCATAGTTGGAAATCCATTACCCAATACGTACTTGCGGTTTTGATTGTATACCATATATGCAGAACGTGAGATGGAAGTGTTTCTGCTAGATGATTATCATATTATGGTTGATAGACATTATTATAATATAAAAGGTTTTGATATAAAGATATTTTGGATTCTCATAAGGGAAAAACCCATTCCGTTATACGACGTGGTCTTATGAGATATCGTTTACTTGTTCAAACTGTTTTACTCATACCAGTCGCATGACTGACCCGAAGTTTATTTTTTTTATTTTCCCTAAACTCTTGGGCGCCCAATTTTGTACGGGCAGTCAAGTAGTCGGGATTTACAGATACTTGAAGAGCTGGAGCAGGAGGCTTCAGGATCATATAGCTATAGTGTATTTCCGCTGTGTTGTAAGTGCTGCACTTTGAAATGATATGTATATTCAAATCCAGATTTATATTTCAAAGATATGTTATCTATTATATGTTATTCGTTCCGCTGTGAGGTTCGTGTTACTCTGTTGTGTTCTTCTTCTTCTGTTCTAAGTTCTATCTTATCTTTTCTCACCCTCTAATTTCTTTCATTAACTATTCGGTTATTTTGATCCTTGGATGTTCGATATGTGTCGTATATCAGATAACCAAGATCGCATTTTTCCGGGTCGTTACAGTTGGTATCAGAGCTTAAGTTAAGTAATTACCTTGGCTCTGTGGCGTGACTCGGTAGAGACAGGGTTAGTAATACCCCAGATTGAGTTTGAGTGTATATATACGAGAGTGCGTATTTGTTATTTGATATAAAATTATTTTATATTGTGGAGATTTATTGATTGAGTGGCTTATGAACTCTGGTCGATCAGTTTGATCCACTGTATCAGTAGGAGTTTATAAACACTCAAATACGATGGGTCGGCACGATATGTTTTGAAAAGAGGGTAAATGAAAATAATTTTACCCAAAGTATATTTTGATATATATTAGATATATTGGTTGTTATTATAATCAAGTAAGATTATAAATTAAATGGTTATGTAAATAACCAATCAGAATTCAGATAAGTATAATGAATTGAATTAAATCTGAAATTTTAAATCAGAATTAAAGTTGAAACCCTGTAAATTTGGAACAGAGTTTGTAAATAAGACTTGGATTAAATATATGTAAATTTTAAGATCCTGAGAGATTTTAAATTGTATTTCAAGAAATTGTGAATGATATTTTAAACTGATTTCAAAATAAAAGTGTTTAAGAATGACTTTGAAAATGATATAGTATTGAACTCACTTCGATAGCTGGGAAATAACCCCGATGATGAGCTAGACATCATCGGTGTTCATTTTCGAGTTGCTGAGTGACAGATTACTACCAAAGGAATTTGTTTTTGAATTGTTTTGTAAAAAACAAAGTTGTTTAGAACTCCCAGAATTTGATTTATTTAATTTAGGACAAATTAAATAGGAATTTGTAAAAGCAAATTGGAATTAAAGTAAAGCCAGTTAAGTGGTAATAGAAATTGATTTGAAATAATATTGTGTTGGTGAGTTAAGGATTCGGGATCAAGAACGAAACTTGAGTTTGAAATGAAAATTTGGCTTGGTAAAAAGCGAATGGTTGTGTTCGAGATAAAAGTGATTTCAGAATTTGATTGGGATAACTTTGGTATATGCTGAGTTGATAACATATGGAAGTGATAGAGTTGATATGCCCGACAAAAAGGTACAAGTTTATATTTTATATGGTATGAGATTTTGATGAGCCGAATTGGCAAGCCGCTTGTGTAACGGCTGGAAATTTCCGACTCCTCGAGAGTCGGAAATCCCGAGACGTTAGTGAAAGAATTTAGAAGGTGAGAAAGAAAAGATAGAACTAATAGAATAGAAGAAGAAGAAGAACATCAGAATCATCAGAGTAACACGAATCTCACAGCGGAACGAATAACATATAATATATAACATAGCTTTGAAGTAAACAGTTATATATATACAATAGCACTTATCAGAGTACAACACTTACAACACAGCGGAAATAACTATAGCTATAGAATCTTGCAGCCTCCTGCTCCAAGCTCTCCAAGTATATCTGTAAATCCCGACTACTTGACTTCCCGTACAAATTTAGGCACCCAAGAGTTTAGGGAAAACAACAAAGTAAACTCCGGGTCAGTCATGGGACTGGTATGAGTAAATTAGTTTAAAACAGGTATAGGGTATGTCATAAGACCACGCCGTGAATACGGAACGGGTTTTTCCTTATGAGTATCTGAACAACTTTGACAAGCAATATCATTGTGATATTATAATAATGTCTAAGTACAAATAGATATCAATCTAGCAGAAACGCTTGCATCTCACGTTCTACATACATAGTATAAATTCATAAACCGCAGGGCGCTTATCGGAGAATGGATTCCAACAGACAAGGTATGGGAGCACCTTCTAAATAGTGTACTCTAGAGGTGATACACTCAGGGTTCAACAAGAACGTCTTGCAACCCGGCCACACATGACCGCTCACTCATTTAGCTTGAGTGTCGCGAATATATTGCCACCACGGTTATAGGCCATCAAACCGTCATCCGAAGATACAGAATCAAAAAGAAGTATAAATATGGATATTCTCTAGATCGGTGACAATACACCCTGCTTGGGGATGACCCAACTAGCCATGCTGCCTAGCCCAACTTTTGTTACTTCCTGGTGTGAGGCTAGAAGCTACGTCTACCTTCAGAACATCTGATCACCATTCACTTTGAATGCCACATCGTCATACCCGCCAAATCACAAATTGACTTATCCAAAAATAACACGGGTATACAGCTAAGAGAAACGAATTCCCCCGCCACCAAACGTGAATACGTTTGAACAGATCAACTTACGCGATCCATTGGATATACTCTGTCAGACCTTCTTCCATATACGTTGTCCTGGGACTGGACAAACCGAAGGCACTATTCAGTATATCCATCTTAGTCACTGTTATCTAAGACTTATACAACAGCCCTTGCACTTTACTCCGTCTTCAACTTATCTTTGGCATATATTGCTCGCAACGCTTATGCCAATACAGAGTGGTTCTTTGGATAATAATCCAACCGGTCTCTCCATATTAACAACGTTAAAATGGTCAAAACTTTGATAGTCTGTGATCTAACTATCAAATGAAAACATGTCGGTGTACAAACAACGATCTTATTTCCAAATGGGAATTCGATCGATCAATCATCATATGTTCATATTTCCTTATTTCATATATTTAGAAAATATATGTTATTGATCATTGGAAAACATTTCCATAGCTTATTTTCACATCACTATTATTTCGCAACTATCAGTCCCTAACTGTAACTAGTATGAGAACAATTCTCTAAGTATCAATACGGAAGGTCGAAACCAACATCAGATCGTCACTTAGAAAACCGTTCAACTTACCCTCTCCAGTCAGTTTCTGAATTTGCTTAACTCTATTTCTTAAATTCTTATCATGAAAACATTTCATTTTCTATGTTTAGAAAACATATCTGACTATATTTGGAAAACGTTTCCAAAACTCATTTACGGATTTCCAATGAACGTTGTATACAACATCGTTTCGCTTAATCCATTTATCGCTTATTCCTTAACTTTATTCCTAATCAACCTTTTAGATCGAACCACAACTATTCCTTTGTCAATTCTGAAGTCAATCAAGTTGGGGTATAATTACCTCTCAGACCTTAATTGAACAACGTCCTTTACTGTGAAATAGATGAAGCTCATCACTCACTTTTTACAATCATCTGTTTACGCAAATTCTCGGATTCAGGTTACGAATCCACTTCTTATATGACAGCGTTTGATTATAACTATAACGTTATAATTCCTACTTCTGCAATATCTCCTAAATTATAACTTTATTTCCTAACTCGAATAATTTAACAGACACCTAATTTCTAAATCAATAACTAAATCTTGATTTGAACCCTGGAAAGTAAATAGTACTTTCCCGAATTCGCTATAATCGAATTCGACGTATAACTCTCTTTCGAGTAATCTCTATTAGATTAACTCTCCCTTTTTAATAACTGATATTCGATAAACTCTATTTCGATTAACTCCTATCGAATAACTAATATTCGAATAACTCTTCTTGGTTGGCTCTATTTCAATAACTCTTATCGAATAACAAATATTCGATTTTCTTAAATGTGTTAGTTCTTATCGAATAACTAACATCCGATTAACTTATATGGATTTACTCTTATCGAATAACTTATTCGATCTACTTAACTTGATTTTCTTAACTCGATTATCTCAACTCGATTACTTAACTCGATTACTTAACTCGATAAATCTTAACTCGATTACTTAACTCGATAACTTAACTTGATAAACTCCTTCGAATAACTCGTTCGAATAACTTAATTGATAAATTATATTCACTTCTATCCTATCGAATAAACTATATTCAATATCTCCTCCAACACTATTCGAATGAAATATATTCGATTAACTTCTCTAACTCTATTCGAATAAATTATATTCGATTAACTCCTTTAACTTTACTCGAATAACTATATTCGATTAACACTTTCTTTCGAATAACTATATTCGATTAACTCTTCGACTAACTCCTTTGGATTAACTAATTTTGAATAACTCCTTTGGATTACTAACTTCGAATAACTCCTTTGGATTAACTAACTTCGAATAACCAATATTTGATAACTACTCTTCGAATAAATAATGTTCGGTAACTCTTCTCAAATGAATACATTTGATTTCTCCACTCGAATAAACTATATTCGATTACTCTTCCCTCGAATACACTATATTCGATAACTCTACTTCGAAGAAGTGATATTCGGCAACTCTACTCGATTAACTCCACTTGGATAACTCTAACCGGTCAACTCAACTGGTTTAACCTAACTGGTTAACTCTAACTGGTTAACTCTAACTGGTCAATTCTAACTGATTAACTCAAATGGTTTAACCTAACTGGTTAACTCGTCTCGATTAACTGAACTAATCCACTTAGTTTAACTTAGCTAATTCACGTTGATTAACTCTAACCGATTCACTTAGTTCAACTCAACTAATTTACTTCGATTAACCACTTAGTTAACTTAACTAATTCACTTCGATTAACCACTTAGTTTAACTTAACTAATTCACCTCGATTAACTCTAACCGATTCACTTAGTTTAACTCAACTAATTCACATTGATTAACTCTAACCGATTCACTTAGTTTAACTCAACTAATTCACTTCGATTACCCACTTAGTTTAACTTAACTAATTCACATCGATTAACCACTTAGTTTATCTTAACTAATTCACATTGATTAACTCTAACCGATTCACTTAGTTTAACTCAACTAATTCACATTGATTAACTCTAACCGATTCACTTAGTTTAACTCAACTAATTCACTTTGATTAACTCTAACTAATTCACTTAGTTTTAACTTAACTAATCCACTTTGGTTTAACTCTATTTATTTATCACATAAATATCCCTCGATTTAATCCTATTTATTTAACAAATAAATATGTCCTTTTAATTCTATTTATTCTAACAAATAAATATTCCTTTACTTTGATTTATTTCCTAAATAAATATATCCTTTTACCTCTTTCAAATATATTCCTTTATATTTGCTGTCAAATATATTTCCTTTATATATTTGATTTATAAATAAATCCCTTTATATATCAATTACCCATACAATTCCTTTTATATTCAAAACCCTTTTCTTTTATATATAAAATCCGGTGATTTTATATAAATGAAATATTTTCAAATTATACTTTGAAAATCCTCTTTCTACATTCTGGTATTTCTCATGGTATTTAACACACCATATAACAACGATAAATATCGTCCCAACACACATGATCAATATCAGATTATATATCACATTATATATCACAATATATAAATCATAGTAAAATAAATGTTGAGGAATCCAGTTGGATTCCTCCAACCTGTTTCCCTGCATCCACAGATGTTAAACAACAACAACAGTATGATATTCTGATAAGCAGAATCAACATATAAATATTTAACGGTTTATATATATATACATATATATGTATATATATATATAGTTTCTACTAACTGACTAGCAGTTCAATCAAACAGTCAACACACAGTCAAACAACAGGTAATTAACAGTTCTAAGAACACGTTGTAAAAATAGAACTGTATAGAGTTGGTGAGTTTTACTCACATTGGACGCGTTAACCGTTAAATGTCGGTTTGCGTTATCTGATTCAGTCGGACAATTTATTTCGCCATAAATTGTAACGAGCTCGGATTGACTCGCGGTCAGTCCCATTGCGTAGTGTCCGTCCCCACGATCCCAACGCAACTTGCGGTTCGTCAATCCGATCTTGTATGACCAAGATACAGTGTTTACAAGATTGTATATATTTTAAATAAAACTTAAACTTTAATTTAAAAGACATATGGGCTTTACCCTCCTTATCTCGGCCCACTTCCACTTCTTAATAGCCCACCCGTTCAAACCTTACTCCTTCTTCTTCGAAATGCTCTAGACAAAAACGCTCCTCCCAAATCACCATAGCCGCCCCTTCTCTCCTCCACCATCCCTTCTTTACTCCACCGAAATTCAAAACGATTTCACCAATGATCTCTATTTCGAAATCTCCACATCACTGTACCAAAAACTTCCAACTCGGTGGCCATGCTGGAGTTGCGTTCTCCGGCTACTCTGCGACGCAAGGTAGTGTCGATCGACACTTTTATTCACGGAAAAACCCCAAAAACTCAAACCAGCCTCTAATCGATCTTGTGAACTCCAAAACAACTTCGAATCGAACCAACCCTTTCTTGTTTTGATCAAATCTCGAGCCCTAACCCCTAGTACACACGCTGTGTATTCCCTGCGACATCAAAGGGTGTCGAACACCACTATACCCATATAGAAACGAAGCTAAACCCTCCACAAATCCAGAAATATTAACCTTGTGATTTGTAGATTTTTATTTGAAATGTTCTTGAATTTTGAAGCCAAGGTTTTCACGTTGAAAAGTTCTTGGGTGGCGACTGAGTTTTATCTGAGGGGGGAACTAGGTTTAGGCAAGAAAAAGGTATTATATAGGACTTTAATTTAGTTTGTATGGATTTGTTTTCTCCCACATCTTTCGGTTTGAAACCACACAATACTGGTGGTTAAAACAAAGCAAGGTGTGGCCTTGTTTAGGACCATAGAATAGTTAGGATATTTTTATGTTTTATTTTATATTTTATTTATTTGTTTATGCACTCTAAAAATTCCTATGGTCATACGTGATACCCAAAAATCACCAAACTGGACATATAGCTACAGCTTGACATTACGATCCCAACGAAACTGGTTTCGTCAAATTCCGACTTCGTATGCTCACGCAGTGTATTTTTAACTGTCAAAATACTGACTGTTTCTCACTCTAAAAATCCGTACGGCCACACAGTGTCTCTAAAAATCACGGAACTTGACATCTAACAACTATTTGACATTGCGGATCCAACAAAACTTGTTTCGTCGAATTCCGACTTCGTATGCTCACACAGTGTATTTTTAAAGCTCTGGATGACCCATTTAAATATATAAATATATTTAAATATAATTAAATTAAATATTAATAAATTAATATTATCGTATATATCCATATACAATGTCGTCCGGTTCCAGAATATCACCTCAGATTTTATGACTTGATTTCCAGACTCCAGATTATCCCGATATTCAGTTCGTATCGAAAAATCGATTTATAACGTATATAAAGCGTCGCAAATTATAAAGGAATTCCACAGCGACTTTTCTGAAATTTGATTTGGACATAACTAAAAATCTACACGACGAAATCCCGATTTTTCTCTTCAACTAGAAAGATATACTCCACCAGCTCCACATGTTTCTTGTTTCACAGTAATCCGGCTTAAAACGAATCATGTACATTCAGTTGAAGTTCTAATCGCCAAATCGCGAACTGCAGCGTCATTTCAAGCTCGATTTTAATTAAAATAAAATTATAATTATACGTTCAACAATCGTTTATTTAATATATTCGTTATTTAAATAATTAAATAACTTAATTATTATACCTTACAAAACGCGCCATTACAGACTTCCCCCCTTAAAATAATTTCGTCCTCGAAATTGCTAAGCTAGGAAAATGCTACCAACTTTACTAACTAGATTCAAATATCTTTTAGTTTACTTCTCAACTCCAGTTTCAACTGAACCATTAAATTTTTAATTCATTCTGGCTAACTGAATTTCCATAAATCATGAGAATGTTCTAACGCCTGGAATTTTCGAAAAATTTCGCCATAACCTCCTTTGTATTGGTTAATATGACAAACCACCCCTCGCCTCTCTAGGCCTTCTCCAACCCAAAAGAAAATCAAACAGCCAAGCGGCTTGCCAATTCGGCTCATAAATCCAAACTCATATATAATATAAACTTGTACCTTTTTGTCGGGCATTTAACTCTACCCCTTGCATCTGCTACCACTTCAACATATACCAATGTTATCCATTCTAATTGATCTCTAATCAGTTCATATCCTCCAATCCAAATCGAATTTCATTCGAACTCTAATATCAAATTCCAAATTATTGACTTATCAATTTGGTTCCATTCTAGATTATCTCTAATTCAATTCAATTTTATTTAACTCTGTTCAAGTTAAATTTCAATTTATTTTTACCATCTCATTTTATTTAACTTCATTAGTTAAATTTTGATTCCAGAACTTAAGTTCCTGGGTTTCTTTCAAATCAAATTGAAATCATAATGCCAATTCAAAACCTTTGAATTTCTAAACAACTTGTTTTCTCAAAACAATTCAAAAACAAAACCTTTGGTAGTAATCCGTCACTTAGAACTCGAAAATGAACACTGATGATGTCTAGATTCATCATCAGAATCTATTTTCCAGCTATCGAAGTGAGTTCAGTACTATATCGTTTTAAATTTGAAAAACATTTTCAAATCTCCCAGGAATTTAAAATTTCCTTATTTTAATTCCAAATCTGATTTAAATTCATATTTAATTCAAACTATTTCATATATTATATTCATATGAATTCTGATTGGTCATTTATAACCATTTTACCCTTTTATAATCTTATTCGATTATAATAACAACCAACACAATCAATATACTATAATAATTTCAAGATATATATTTCTTCTATAAACAAATATATTTTGGGAAAATTATTTCATTTACCCTCTTTCAAAACATACCATGTCGGTTCGTCGTATTCGAGTGTTTAGTAACCCTTATCGATACAGTGGATCAAACTGATCGACCCGAATTCATAAGCCACTCAACCAATGAGTCTCCACAATATAAAATCACTTTATATTAAATAACAAATACGCACTCGTATATATACACTCAAACTCAATCTAGGATATTAATAATCCCATCTCTATCGAGTTATGCCACAGAGCCAAGGTAATCACTTAACTTAAGCTCTGATACCAACTGTAACGGCTGGAAATTTCCGACTCCTCGAGAGTCGGAAATCCCGAGACGTTAGTGAAAGAATTTAGAAGGTGAGAAAGAAAAGATAGAACTAATAGAATAGAAGAAGAAGAAGAACATCAGAATCATCAGAGTAACACGAATCTCACAGCGGAACGAATAACATATAATATATAACATAGCTTTGAAGTAAACAGTTATATATATACAATAGCACTTATCAGAGTACAACACTTACAACACAGCGAAAATAACTATAGCTATAGAATCTTGCAGCCTCCTGCTCCAAGCTCTCCAAGTATATCCGTAAATCCCGACTACTTGACTGCCCGTACAAATTTAGGCACCCAAGAGTTTAGGGAAAACAACAAAGTAAACTCCGGGTCAGTCATGGGACTGGTATGAGTAAATTAGTTTAAAACAGGTATAGGGTATGTCATAAGACCACGCCGTGAATACGGAACGGGTTTTTCCTTATGAGTATCTGAACAACTTTGACAAGCAATATCATTGTGATATTATAATAATGTCTAAGTACAAATAGATATCAATCTAGCAGAAACGCTTGCATCTCACGTTCTACATACATAGTATAAATTCATAAACCGCAGGGCGCTTATCGGAGAATGGATTCCAACAGACAAGGTATGGGAGCACCTTCTAAATAGTGTACTCTAGAGGTGATACACTCAGGGTTCAACAAGAACGTCTTGCAACCCGGCCACACATGACCGCTCACTCATTTAGCTTGAGTGTCGCGAATATATTGCCACCACGGTTATAGGCCATCAAACCGTCATCCGAAGATACAGAATCAAAAAGAAGTATAAATATGGATATTCTCTAGATCGGTGACAATACACCCTGCTTGGGGATGACCCAACTAGCCATGCTGCCTAGCCCAACTTTTGTTACTTCCTGGTGTGAGGCTAGAAGCTACGTCTACCTTCAGAACATCTGATCACCATTCACTTTGAATGCCACATCGTCATACCCGCCAAATCACAAATTGACTTATCCAAAAATAACACGGGTATACAGCTAAGAGAAACGAATTCCCCCGCCACCAAACGTGAATACGTTTGAACAGATCAACTTACGCGATCCATTGGATATACTCTGTCAGACCTTCTTCCATATACGTTGTCCTGGGACTGGACAAACCGAAGGCACTATTCAGTATATCCATCTTAGTCACTGTTATCTAAGACTTATACAACAGCCCTTGCACTTTACTCCGTCTTCAACTTATCTTTGGCATATATTGCTCGCAACGCTTATGCCAATACAGAGTGGTTCTTTGGATAATAATCCAACCGGTCTCTCCATATTAACAACGTTAAAATGGTCAAAACTTTGATAGTCTGTGATCTAACTATCAAATGAAAACATGTCGGTGTACAAACAACGATCTTATTTCCAAATGGGAATTCGATCGATCAATCATCATATGTTCATATTTCCTTATTTCATATATTTAGAAAATATATGTTATTGATCATTGGAAAACATTTCCATAGCTTATTTTCACATCACTATTATTTCGCAACTATCAGTCCCTAACTGTAACTAGTATGAGAACAATTCTCTAAGTATCAATACGGAAGGTCGAAACCAACATCAGATCGTCACTTAGAAAACCGTTCAACTTACCCTCTCCAGTCAGTTTCTGAATTTGCTTAACTCTATTTCTTAAATTCTTATCATGAAAACATTTCATTTTCTATGTTTAGAAAACATATCTGACTATATTTGGAAAACGTTTCCAAAACTCATTTACGGATTTCCAATGAACGTTGTATACAACATCATTTCGCTTAATCCATTTATCGCTTATTCCTTAACTTTATTCCTAATCAACCTTTTAGATCGAACCACAACTATTCCTTTGTCAATTCTGAAGTCAATCAAGTTGGGGTATAATTACCTCTCAGACCTTAATTGAACAACGTCCTTTACTGTGAAATAGATGAAGCTCATCACTCACTTTTTACAATCATCTGTTTACGCAAATTCTCGGATTCAGGTTACGAATCCACTTCTTATATGACAGCGTTTGATTATAACTATAACGTTATAATTCCTACTTCTGCAATATCTCCTAAATTATAACTTTATTTCCTAACTCGAATAATTTAACAGACACCTAATTTCTAAATCAATAACTAAATCTTGATTTGAACCCTGGAAAGTAAATAGTACTTTCCCGAATTCGCTATAATCGAATTCGACGTATAACTCTCTTTCGAGTAATCTCTATTAGATTAACTCTCCCTTTTTAATAACTGATATTCGATAAACTCTATTTCGATTAACTCCTATCGAATAACTAATATTCGAATAACTCTTCTTGGTTGGCTCTATTTCAATAACTCTTATCGAATAACAAATATTCGATTTTCTTAAATGTGTTAGTTCTTATCGAATAACTAACATCCGATTAACTTATATGGATTTACTCTTATCGAATAACTTATTCGATCTACTTAACTTGATTTTCTTAACTCGATTATCTCAACTCGATTACTTAACTCGATTACTTAACTCGATAAATCTTAACTCGATTACTTAACTCGATAACTTAACTTGATAAACTCCTTCGAATAACTCGTTCGAATAACTTAATTGATAAATTATATTCACTTCTATCCTATCGAATAAACTATATTCAATATCTCCTCCAACACTATTCGAATGAACTATATTCGATTAACTTCTCTAACTCTATTCGAATAAATTATATTCGATTAACTCCTTTAACTTTACTCGAATAACTATATTCGATTAACACTTTCTTTCGAATAACTATATTCGATTAACTCTTCGACTAACTCCTTTGGATTAACTAATTTTGAATAACTCCTTTGGATTACTAACTTCGAATAACTCCTTTGGATTAACTAACTTCGAATAACCAATATTTGATAACTACTCTTCGAATAAATAATGTTCGGTAACTCTTCTCAAATGAATACATTTGATTTCTCCACTCGAATAAACTATATTCGATTACTCTTCCCTCGAATACACTATATTCGATAACTCTACTTCGAAGAAGTGATATTCGGCAACTCTACTCGATTAACTCCACTTGGATAACTCTAACCGGTCAACTCAACTGGTTTAACCTAACTGGTTAACTCTAACTGGTTAACTCTAACTGGTCAATTCTAACTGATTAACTCAAATGGTTTAACCTAACTGGTTAAATCGTCTCGATTAACTGAACTAATCCACTTAGTTTAACTTAGCTAATTCACGTTGATTAACTCTAACCGATTCACTTAGTTCAACTCAACTAATTTACTTCGATTAACCACTTAGTTAACTTAACTAATTCACTTCGATTAACCACTTAGTTTAACTTAACTAATTCACCTCGATTAACTCTAACCGATTCACTTAGTTTAACTCAACTAATTCACATTGATTAACTCTAACCGATTCACTTAGTTTAACTCAACTAATTCACTTCGATTACCCACTTAGTTTAACTTAACTAATTCACATCGATTAACCACTTAGTTTATCTTAACTAATTCACATTGATTAACTCTAACCGATTCACTTAGTTTAACTCAACTAATTCACATTGATTAACTCTAACCGATTCACTTAGTTTAACTCAACTAATTCACTTTGATTAACTCTAACTAATTCACTTAGTTTTAACTTAACTAATCCACTTTGGTTTAACTCTATTTATTTATCACATAAATATCCCTCGATTTAATCCTATTTATTTAACAAATAAATATGTCCTTTTAATTCTATTTATTCTAACAAATAAATATTCCTTTACTTTGATTTATTTCCTAAATAAATATATCCTTTTACCTCTTTCAAATATATTCCTTTATATTTGCTGTCAAATATATTTCCTTTATATATTTGATTTATAAATAAATCCCTTTATATATCAATTACCCATACAATTCCTTTTATATTCAAAACCCTTTTCTTTTATATATAAAATCCGGTGATTTTATATAAATGAAATATTTTCAAATTATACTTTGAAAATCCCCTTTCTACATTCTGGTATTTCTCATGGTATTTAACACACCATATAACAACGATAAATATCGTCCCAACACACATGATCAATATCAGATTATATATCACATTATATATCACAATATATAAATCATAGTAAAATAAATGTTGAGGAATCCAGTTGGATTCCTCCAACCTGTTTCCCTGCATCCACAGATGTTAAACAACAACAACAGTATGATATTCTGATAAGCAGAATCAACATATAAATATTTAACGGTTTATATATATATATACATATATATGTATATATATATATAGTTTCTACTAACTGACTAGCAGTTCAATCAAACAGTCAACACACAGTCAAACAACAGGTAATTAACAGTTCTAAGAACACGTTGTTAAAATAGAACTGTATAGAGTTGGTGAGTTTTACTCACATTGGACGCGTTAACCGTTAAATGTCGGTTTGCGTTATCTGATTCAGTCGGACAATTTATTTCGCCATAAATTGTAACGAGCTCGGATTGACTCGCGGTCAGTCCTATTGCGTAGTGTCCATCCCCACGATCCCAACGCAACTTGCGGTTCGTCAATCCGATCTTGTATGACCAAGATACAGTGTTTACAAGATTGTATATATTTTAAATAAAACTTAAACTTTAATTTAAAAGACATATGGGCTTTACCCTCCTTATCTCGGCCCACTTCCACTTCTTAATAGCCCACCCGTTCAAACCTTACTCCTTCTTCTTCGAAATGCTCCAGACAAAAACGCTCCTCCCAAATCACCATAGCCGCCCCTTCTCTCCTCCACCATCCCTTCTTTACTCCACCGAAATTCAAAACGATTTCACCAATGATCTCTATTTCGAAATCTCCACATCACTGTACCAAAAACTTCCAACTCGGTGGCCATGCTGGAGTTGCGTTCTCCAGCTACTCTGCGACGCAAGGTAGTGTCGATCGACACTTTTATTCACGGAAAAACCCCAAAAACTCAAACCAGCCTCTAATCGATCTTGTGAACTCCAAAACAACTTCGAATCGAACCAACCCTTTCTTGTTTTGATCAAATCTCGAGCCCTAACCCCTAGTACACACGCTGTGTATTCCCTGCGACATCAAAGGGTGTCGAACACCACTATACCCATATAGAAACGAAGCTAAACCCTCCACAAATCCAGAAATATTAACCTTGTGATTTGTAGATTTTTATTTGAAATGTTCTTGAATTTTGAAGCCAAGGTTTTCACGTTGAAAAGTTCTTGGGTGGCGACTGAGTTTTATCTGAGGGGGGAACTAGGTTTAGGAAAGAAAAAGGTATTATATAGGACTTTAATTTAGTTTGTATGGATTTTTTTTCTCCCACATCTTTCGGTTTGAAACCACACAATACTGGTGGTTAAAACAAAGCAAGGTGTGGCCTTGTTTAGGACCATAGAATAGTTAGGATATTTTTATGTTTTATTTTATATTTTATTTATTTGTTTATGCACTCTAAATATTCCTATGGTCATACGTGATACCCAAAAATCACCAAACTGGACATATAGCTACAGCTCGACATTACGATCCCAACGAAACTGGTTTCGTCAAATTCCGACTTCGTATGCTCACGCAGTGTATTTTTAACTGTCAAAATACTGACTGTTTCTCACTCTAAAAATCCGTACGGCCACACAGTGTCTCTAAAAATCACGGAACTTGACATCTAACAACTATTTGACATTGCGGATCCAACAAAACTTGTTTCGTCGAATTCCGACTTCGTATGCTCACACAGTGTATTTTTAAAGCTCTGGATGACCCATTTAAATATATAAATATATTTAAATATAATTAAATTAAATATTAATAAATTAATATTATCGTATATATCCATATACAATGTCGTCCGGTTCCAGAATATCACCTCAGATTTTATGACTTGATTTCCAGACTCCAGATTATCCCGATATTCAGTTCGTATCGAAAAATCGATTTATAACGTATATAAAGCGTCGCAAATTATAAAGGAATTCCACAGCGACTTTTCTGAAATTTGATTTGGACATAACTAAAAATCTACACGACGAAATCCCGATTTTTCTCTTCAACTAGAAAGATATACTCCACCAGCTCCACATGTTTCTTGTTTCACAGTAATCCGACTTAAAACGAATCATGTACATTCAGTTGAAGTTCGAATCGCCAAATCGCGAACTGCAGCGTCATTTCAAGCTCGATTTTAATTAAAATAAAATTATAATTATACGTTCAACTATCGTTTATTTAATATATTCGTTATTTAAATAATTAAATAACTTAATTATTATACCTTACAAAACGCGCCATTACAGCTTGGCTGTTTGATTTGCTTTTGGGTTGGAGAAGGCCCATAGAGGCGAGTTGGAGTTTGTCCTATTGACCAGTACAAAGGAGGTGCAGGCGAATTTTTTCAAAAAAGTCAAGGCATTAGAAAATTTTCAGGATTTTTGAAAATTTTCGTTGATAAGAATTGATTAATATTTTAATTGAAATTAAATTGGTTCAGTTGAAACTGAACATTTAGAAGTGAACAAATAAGTTATAACCAGTTAATAGAGTTATTTTCTACCTTAGCAATTTCGAGGATGAAATTATTTTAAGGGGGAAGAATGTAATGACCCGCATTTTTAGCGATATAATAATTAATTTATTTAATTATTTAAAAGGTAATTTAAAAGGATTTAATGGTCGTTGAATTAAATAATGGTGAATATTTAATTAAAATAATAACTAAATAACACATTTAATTCTGAAATAATCAAAATTGGCTGAAATGGCGATATGGTGTGAACTGGATCATCTGTGATATTTAATTCAGTTTAGAATTGAATTAGAATAACGAATATATTATTTGAACGACAGTTTGAACGTATAATTATATTATAATTAAAATCGAGCTTGAAATGGCGCGGCAGTTCGCGATTTGGCGATTTGAAATTCAAACTGGGAATACAGAAGCCGTTTTAAGTCCGATTTCTGTGAAACAAGAAACGTGTGGAGCTGGTGGAATATATCTTTCTAGTGGAAGAGAAAAATCGGGATTTCGTCATGTAGATTTTGATTTACGTCCAAATCAAATTTTAGAAAAGTCGCCGTGGAATTCCTTTATAATTTATAAAGGAATTATTTATATTTTTAAAAAGGAATTTCATTTTTAATCGAATATCGATTTAATCGGGATTTGAAATATCAAGTTATAAATCCCAGTAGAGCTGTATGGTATTCCACTGTGAGTATATACGATAATATAAATTTATTTGTATTAAATTTAAATGTTTTTAAATATATTTATATATTTAAAAGGGTTATTTAGAGCTTTAAAAATAGCCAGTTTTGCAAACGACCTCGGAATTCGACGAAACTAATTTTGTTGGATCCGCAATGTTAAATTATTGTTAGATTTCCAGTTTCGTGATTTTTGAAGGCAGTATGTGGCCGTACGGGATTTTAATGTGAAATACAGTCAATATTCTGACGGTTAAAAATACGCCGTGTGAGCAAACGGAGTCGGAATGTCGAACTGAAGGTGTTTGTCCATTTTTATGATTTTTGGATAATGTATGTGATCGTGGGAATTTGTAGAGCGATAAATGAACAAATAAAATGAATATAAAAATATATAAAACTATCTATAGATAACCCCAAACACTTCCAACCCTAAAACTATTTCCACCGAAGTCAATCCTTCACAAGCCGCCATTTTTTTCATTTCCAGGAAAACAGAAATTGGCTTCAACAATTAATATAAAACCAAAGAAAAATCCAATAAATTCTCAAACAAGTTTATTTGAACTCCTTGATCGATTCTCTTCGTTGCAGTGTGAATTTTGTTTGATTCGAACAAAATCCAGTTCGCTGTTTTTATGTCGTGAGGCCTAGGGCTTTGATTTCAGCAGGTTTGAGAACTTCATTCGAGAATCGGTTGTTGTTTTGAGATTGAGGAGATGAAAGGGATTGGGTTCGCATAGTGTGAGGGTGAATGGTGGAAATTGGTGTCTAACGAATACTGTAGGTCGTGGTCTTCATCTGTTTTGACGTGACGTGGTGGAGGTGACCAGAATTGATGAGAGTAGTGTGGCTGTGTGGAGATTCCAATGTGAAGTCTTACGGTGTAATTTGTTTGGGTTTTTATGAAGAGGAAGGGTAGAACATGAGGTTCGAATGTTGGCGTTTTCCGTGAAAGGGGAATACTGGAGAACGATTTCCAATTCCAGGAGGAAGAAGGAGTAAAGCGGGTCGGGTCTTCAATGAGAAAATGGGCCGCCGAAATGAGTTAAGCCCAAAGATTTAATATAGAGAATTTAAAGTTTATTTAATTTAAATTTGTATTAACTTGTAGTCTTAATATCTTTGTCATACGGAAACGAAATTCAGCGAAACTGGTCGCGTTGAGACCGTATGGACGAGAGCTATACACTGGAACTGACTGGGAGTGAAATGAGGCTCGTTACAATTTATAGAAAAATAAATTGTCCATCTGAATCAAGCGATGGTTATCGTTATTAACGATGATCGTCCAATGTGAGTAAAACTCACCAACTCTGAACAGTTATATTTTTATAACGTATTTTTAGAACTGTTAATCATTTGTTGATTGCTGTGTGTTGACTGTTTGATTGAACTGCTAGTCAGTTAGTTGAATATCTATATTGATTCTGTTTATCAGAATATATCATATGGAACTGAAAGTGATGTTGATTTTATTGTGTAACATCTGTGGATGCAGGGAAACAGATTGGAGGAATCCGACTGGATTCCTCAACAGCTATTTTATTATTTTCATATACTATGATAAATGACGTGGTTTATAATTTGTTGTTGATTATATGTGTATGGACAATATTTGACATCATGACTTGATATGTTAAACACCACAACATACCGGAATGTGGAAAAAGGGAATTTTCAAATGGTATTTGAAAATAAAATATTTATTAAATCAAAAGGGTTTTATAAATGAAATATTTATAAATAGAAATCTTTATAGGTGAAATTATATAGAAAGGGGAAATCTTTATAAATGAAATATTTATAAAGAAAAGGGAATATTTATAAAATCATAAGATTTTATAAATGAGATATTTATTGGTTAAATAAATAGGAGATGTTAAACGAGATACTTATTTGTTAAGTAAATAAGTTATAAAAGAGATATTGACTTAGGAAACAGAATAAGTTATTAAAAGGATTATTTATTTGTTAAATAAATCGAATAAGAAAAGGAGATATTTATTTGTTAAATAAATAAGATAAGATATAAGGAATATTTATTTAGAAAATAAATAAGATATTAATAAAGGAAATACTTAGGATAAATTAATAAGGTTAATAAAGGGAATACTTGGAAATAGGACCCTAAAAGGAAATATTTGCAAATAGAATTTGAAAAGGAAATATTTGTAAACCATTTACAAATAGGATTAAAAAGGAAATATTGGTAATGGCATTTAGAAATAAATAGATTATAAAGGAAATATTTATCATTTGGATATATATATATATATATATAAGTCAGGACTTATATATGGAGAAAACAGATACATGGAGTAGATTAATTTATAAATTAAGTTAAATATTTATCATTTGGATAAATAGAATATATAAGTCAGGACTTATATAAAGAAGTAAAAATCGATTTCAACATCGATATTTGAAACTGAATAAGGACAAAGAGTTAATTAGTTAGGGTTAACCAGTTAGAGTAAAACCATTAGAGTTAAACCACTTAGGTTAAACCGTAAAGTTAAATCAGTTAGAGTTAAACCAGTTAGAGTTAATCAGTTAGAGTTAATCGATAGAGTTAAATCGAACTAGAGTTATTGAATAGAGTTAAATCGAACTAGAGTTATTCAAATGGAGTTAATCGAATTTAGTTTATTCGAATAAAGTTGAAGTGAGTTAATCGAATTTAGTTATTCGAAGAAGTGAATCGAATCAGAGATACTCAAAGTGAGATAATCGAATAGTAGATATTCGAAGTGAGATAATCGAATCAGAGATATTCGAAGTGAGATAATCGAATCAGAAATATTCGAAGTGAGTTGATCGAATCTAGTTATTCGACAGGAGTTAAATCGAATAAGATTTATTCGAAGAAAGAGATTTTCGAATATAAGTATTCGAAAGTAAGCAAATCGAATATAAGTTATTCGAATAAGAGTTAATCCAGTAAGAGTTATTAGGTTGGAGTTATTCAAATAAGAGTTATAGATTAGAGTTAACCGAATAGGAGTAAATAAATTAGTTGTCGTTATATTATTCGAGTTAGGAAATAAAAGTCATATTAAAGATAATATATTTCGGATGCAGGAGATTATAACACCATTGTTATAATCACGTAAAACTTGTAAAAGAAGGGGGTTCGTAAATAAAATCAGAGGGTTCGAAAGGAAGTGTTAAAGAGTTAAAAAGGTGAATCTTATGTATTTCGAGATTTGAAAGGTGGTTTAGTTAAGGTCTGAGAGGTAGCTAAACCCCAACTTGATTGACTGCTTTTTTAATTAAGAAATGGTTACGGTTCGAGGGTGAAGTGGTTAAGTGGATTTAGTAATCTAGTATAGTGGTTTGAGTCGTCATCGCAATATAGTTTTAAACATTTGTTTAAATCCCAATTAAGAAGTTTCGAAAATGTTTTCCAAACGAGAATCAGAAATGTTTTCTGATAATAGAAAATAAGAATTTAGAATATGTGGGAACATGAGATAAGTAAATTAATGAAATAAAGAGATAAATATTGAATGATGATTGATCGATATAATTTCCTCCTGGAAATAATATCGTTGTTTGCACACCTGTTTTTCTTTGATGGTTAAATCACAGACTATCGAAGTTTTGACCATTTTAACGTTGTTAATATGGAGAGACCGGTTGGATTATTATCCAAAGAACCACTCTGTATTGGCATAAGCGTTGCGAATCATATATGCCAAAGATAATTGAAGACAGAGTAAAGTGCAAGGGCTAGTGTATAAGTCTTAGATAATAATGCCTAGGATGGATGTACTGAATAGTGCCTTCGGTTCATCCTGTTCCTGGATGACTTGTATGGATGAATGTCTGACAGAGTATTTCCAGAAAGGTCACGTACATTGATTTCTTCAACCGTACCAAGAGTGGAAGCGGAGAAGGAAACTTCTTTAGCTAACACGTAATGTACTGCTGTAGACGTCAATTAGTGATTTTCGATGGACCTGACAATGTGGCATTCAAAGAGAATATGATGTGATGATAAAGCGTAACCTCAATCCTCATCAACCGGGAAATGACAAAAATCGGGCAGGCAGCATGGCTATGTAGGTCGCACCTATTAGGGTGTATAATCACCTGATCTAGAGTTTCATTTACTTCTAAAAATTTATTGTTGATGCTATCCCATTCGGGAAACGGTTGCTGATCCCAACCGATGGTGATATACATGCGATACACTCAAGCTAAATGAGTGGTCGGTCATGTGTGGCCAGGTTGTAAAATGTTCTTGTTGAACCCAGTGTATTCCTCTCTAGAGGTACACTAGCAAAAGGTGGTTCCATACCTTGTCATACTTGGAAATCCATTACCCAATACGTGCTTGCGGTTTTGATTGTATACTATATATGCAGAATGTGAGATGGAAGCGTTTCCGCTAGATGATTATTATATTGTGGTTGATAGACATTATTATAATATCAAAGGTTTTTGATATAAAGATATTTTGGATTCTCATAAGGGAAAAACCCGTTCCGTTATACGACGTGGTCATATGAGATATCGTTTACTTGTTTAAACTGTTTAAACTGTTTTACTCATACCAGTCCCATGACTGACCCGGAGTTTATTTTGTTTTGTTTTCCCTAAACTCTTGGGTGCCCAATTTTGTACGGGCAGTCAAGTAGTCGGGATTTACAGATACTTGAAGAGCTGGAGCAGGAGGCTTCAGGATCATATAGCTATAGTGTATTTCCGCTGTGTTGTAAGTGTTGTACTTTGAAATGATATGTATATTCAAATACAGATTTATATTTCAAAGATATGTTATCTATTATATGTTATTCGTTCCACTGTGAGGTTCGTGTTACTTTGTTGTGTTCTTCTTCTTCTTCTTCTTCTGTTCTTTGTTCTATCTTTTCTTTTCTCACCCTCTAATTTCTTTCATTAACTATTCGGTTATTTTCGATCCTTGGATGTTCGATATGTGTCGTATATCGGATAACCAAGATCGCAATTTTCCGGGTCGTTACAGATCTTCTAGTTTTTCATTGTGTTCAAAAGATGATTGATTGACGGTAGGAGACTCAATGTCATCCACATTTGTAGTCAACCGTTTTGGTGTATGCAAAACCACAGACCAGCCATCATTTTTTAAATCTTTTAAGTAGAACACTTGACTCGCTTCTAATGCAAGAATAAATTGCTCATCATTCACATTGTCTTTATTCTTTAATTTTCCTAAATTAACCATGATCAGGTTTGAAGTAGGATCAATTTTGCAACCATTGATCTTATCCTCGACTTTTACCCAATCACAATAAAAAACTGTTTGTTTGAAATCAGTGTAATCCAACTCAAGTATATGTTGAATAACTCCGCAATACGTTGTTTCTGGTTCCTTATAATTTTTATCTTTACCACTTGCTCTAAATTCTGTGATTGCTCTCATGCATACACAACTATCCTGTGTTACCACATGGTCTTCGTATATTTCCATGGAAAGTAAAAACCCATTCACTTGTTACTTCGCATAACTAAGCGCCGTGAACTTCGGTCTGTGTATTAGCCGCAAAAGAGTTGGGTCTACATCGCTGCAATTCAACAACTACATAAAAGACAAGAAGAAAATCAAGCATGTTCACGAAGGTGTATTGCTAACTTATAAACATGTGAAATACTTTAGATGATGTAATATCTCATTATGTAACCATATAGTAAAAGGTTTACGACTTCGACAGTTGTACCTCTGCCTCGTGGTTGAAATTTAGTGCTTTTAACATAGGAGTTGTACCTTCTATACGTAGATAACACATATCGAAATGAATATATAAATTGAATTAAAAATTGGATATTCGAAACCTATTTCATGAACTTACTTCTTCCATGGATCCAATCCATCATACTTATTTAGGACCCATCTACGCACTTGTTCGAACTGCACTTGGGTTAACGTTATATATTTACCATTATCCAAAGGTATCTCACCAGCACAGCCTTTGCTTTTATAAGGTGTTCCCTATTGATCACCTTTGAGCACAAAATGTTAAAGAACAGACTAATACGATGAATAACATTTCGTTGATCCTTATGTTGTGTATAAGTATGTTGAAGCAATACCAGAAGCAGATGTTGCATTATGACGTGGTAATCACGTGACTTCATATTTCTTAGTTCGGGAGGATTGATGCTCACGTTGTTGCAGAAGTTAAAGGAGAATTTGTTAGGTACTTTCAAAATTTTCAATACGGTGCGAAATCTTGTCTTTTCTTCTTTGCTCAAAGTGAAAGTTTCCTTTGGTATGATTTTTTTTTGTTTTGGGACCTACCATCATCCATAACTTTTGTTTCATATTCATGGTTTTCATATCCTTGCGTGCATTGATGCCATCTTTTGACTTCTCTTTATGGTCCATAATAGTGCTAATGAGATGCTCTGCGACATTCTTCTCCGTATGCATAACATCAATATTATGTCGAATCATATTTGCTATCCAATATGGTAAATCAAAAATGATATACCTCCTATACCAAGCAGAAACATTGTCACCTTCTTCAATGATCGAATTTTTCCTTTTTCAACCAAATTCTTCTTTGTGTTTACCGATTTTCATTTTGACATTCTCTACTCTCTTTTCAAATTCAAAACCATTCAATAGCCTTTTAGGACGACTAAGTTCTTGTTCATTATTGAAATTTGTCTTGTCGTATCGAACATCGATGTCCCATAAAATATATCTTCTTACTTTCAAGAAGATGATAAGAACAAGTGTTTTTCCCACAAACGGGACATGCAAAGTAACCATGAGTAGTACATCTCGATAAAGTCCCAAGAGCAGGGTGATCACGGATCGCCCACAACACCCTAGCTCTCATTGTAAACTCGGATTTATTTGATGAATCATATGTAACAACTCCTTCCCATAACTATTTTAACTCGTCTGTCAACGGCTCTAAATAAACATCAATATCCTTCCCCGGTTATTTTGACCCATATATCAATAGTTTTAACATTAAAACTCTAGTTTCATGCACATAGACAGAGGAAAATTATACAGTACTACAATTACTTGCCAAAAACCGTAAGGGTTACCAAGAGAAGCGTTCAAACAAAAACCATATGTTGCTATTCCAAGTGTCACATTTCATGGCTCGATTGTGAATGTTTTGTCAAAAGAATCCACGACTTTCCATTGAGAAGTGTCACATGTATGACGCTTTACGTTTGGATCAGACTTGGCATGACCATGCCAGGTCATTGCATCTTCTATCCATGGTACAGTATGCAATCTCTTCAATCTAGAAATTAATGAAAAATGTCTTAATCTCTTTCGAGGTACTTTGGTTCCTTTTCTCTCATCGTTAAAAGATGTCCTATATCTTGGTTCATTGCAATTTATACAAGAAACTCTATTCGCATCATCTTTCCAGTACAACATGCAATCATTGATGCATGCGTCATAAGTTCTGTAATTCATCCGAACTTGCTTAATGAACTTCTTTACGTCGTGGTATTTTGTTGGCAACGTGTTACCTTCGGGGAGTAACTCCTTCATTAGTTCGAGTAGTGCAGTCACACCATTATCTGAGAAGCTGTATTGGGTCTTCAAGCTATTCAGTTTCACAATGGCATACAACTTCGTTATCCCTTTTGGACTTGAAGGATACAGTGGCTCTTTTCCGCTTTCATAAAGTAGTGAATACTTCTTACTTTCATTGGCCTGCCAATTGCCATCATCCGTACACTGCTCTCTAACATTAGCATGATCAAACAATGGATTTTCAGGTTGAAAATCATGAAATCTATTTGCATCATTGACTAGATCTTCCACCATAATATGTTCAGCCTCGTCAGTACTTATGGCAATACTAGTTGGTTGTTGTTTTCCTATCTCCACCCTTTTTTCCCCATGAAAATACCACACGCTATATGATTGGATAAAATCCCATCTAAGCAAATGAAAATGAGTTTCATCTAATTTTAACGTCTTCATATTTTGGCACCGATTGCACGGGCATAAATACACTCCATTATTACCTTCGTTTTCTTCAACAAAACAAATAAACATGTTCGCCCCATCAATATAGTATGGAGATCTTTGATTAGATTCACTAATCCATTTTTTGTCTGTACTGAATAGCATGTTGCCCGCCTATAAATTCAAAAATTGTTACAACTTAAAAATCGCATCGAACTAATGGGCCCACCCTCTACAAAATTGCCCATATCTTTCTTTAAATGTATGTTTTCATTGGCAAGTTGGTTTTTGTTTTCCATCTATCAATGGATCACAAATGGGCCCACCCACCTTCACACATGCCTGTATCTTTCTCCGTTAAAACATCAAATGAATTTTCAGGCCTTATCGAGCCTAGTTTGTCTAGCTAGGTTCAGTACATTTGTCTAAGTTCAGTACATTTTCAGGCCTTAGCAAGTTAGTTTCAGTACATTTGTCTAAGTCTGGTGCATGAAAAGTAAATAAAACTAGCTAATTCTTGTGTATTGTTCAGCACATGAATTAACTAGTTTTATTTACTGGAATGAGTATGGCAGTTTAACAAACATAATTCCAGGTTCATATTCCACATATCCAGTATGACTAGCTAATACAAGGAAATAGATCAAATAACATGTGCACTAACCATGGTGAAATATGACCAACTGCGAAAACCTAACTTTCTTCAACGTTCAATCTTGCTTTGTAACCACCCTTAGGTAAAAACTAATAAATATCTCTCCGGCCTACAACATGTTGAGCATGAATAGAAACAATAGCGCAAAAAGTATCGATTACTTAAAACCGAATCAAACCAAAATTTTACCAGCAATAGAGACGCATAATTTGCAGACAATGACAAAGAAGCAGATTTAAGCATACAACTATCGATTTCTATAATTTTTTGGGAGCGATTTTCAGAAATGGAAATAGGGCACGGGATATAATATTAGACGAGGGAAATAAAAAGGAAGGGAGAGAGCCTGAAAGGATTAAAATTTTGGAGGGATGGGTGTGCATTTTCGGCCAAAAATTTTACACAAAAAATGCACGATTATGAAATGGCCAACACTCGAATCAAATTTAAATTAGGTCCAGAGCCTTATCTAACTGTTTAGATACGGCTAATAAACGAGTCAACCTTGATACGGCTTTAATTTATATCAAATTTTGCGGATAGGGGGGGTGTCAAAATTGCTGTTATGGTGTAGTGCAACATCTCCCTTCTGTGCGTACACACCAGGGACACAATCCAAACAACTAACTTTAATAACCCCATCCTCCCAAAACTGCAAACGCCCCACTTCTTCATGCTCATAAAAAAAAACAATAGTAAACCAAGAACATTACAAATCCCATCCTATCACTATTTACCTCCCACAACACTGAAGCCACTAGACCAAACCATTACATGAAAACACAGACCTTTATCTACAAACGCACAAACCACATACATACACCTCAAACAAAATCAATCCAGACTCTCACCATCCCTTTTTTTTCTTCTTTTTTTTTCTTTTTTTTAACCAACAAAAAATAATATATCTCAAAATTACCAACAACAACCTGCCTACTGCAGACCATACAGTAGAACAAATTCACACCACTACGATTGATCAGTCAAACAATTCGTCAACCTCAATACACCAAACCTCACTTCTGCCACCAGTTCAAGACCTCTACAATCCACTTCTAAAAGCCCATCACTCCTATATACACCATACCATTCAGAACTCCACTTTCTATCACAAACCATGTCCATCACTAAAGAAAAAAAAACAGCCTTACCACTTCACCAAATTGCCACATTAAAACACCATCACTTACATCCATCCACAACAAAAATGCCACAAAACTCTGATCAAACTCAACAAACAGCACACTGCCTCTTCACCACGCACAAATCTGTCACCAACCAGCAATTACTTTTGCCACATAAAAACAGCCTCTATATCAACATATCACCAGTTTTAGTCAACCTATACACACACCCCTCTACCATCCTCTAGATCAACCTCACCTACAACAAACTCCTTGACCAAAACTACATCAGTCTCATACCACATTCGACCCCTTCCTCTTCACAACAAGTCTGACACAAATAATCGCCTCAGCAACCATTGCTCCCTATCTCTAGACCAAAACTATCAGCCACAAGGTCTTCGTCTCTGCAAATTTCCCCTTACCAAACCCTCTGCAGACTGCAAAACAACCAAAACCACACCCCATTTCTTCACCTTCATTAAACATCTCCCACAACTCTGCTATCACACACACAACCAACCCAGATCGCAGCAACACCTTCATCAAACCCTGAACAAATCTCCACCACCAACTCCCGCACAGCTGAGTCCAACCCTGTTCCTACCAATACACAATCAAATCTTAAACGCAACCAACCTACAGCTCTATCATCTCCTGACAACAATCACCTCGCCTTCGTTTCAACAACAAAACCACCATTGGATAACTTGAAATTGCCATTGTCTCAACCCATACCCGTTTGACTCCCTCACATCCCACCTATAACCGAAAACCCTCCACCATAAGTCATCACTACAAGTCGCGATACCCAACTGCTCCTCCTACGAAATCCAATCGTACCAAAAAAACCCCAAACGCACCATCCTAAATTACAATCAAAACGCAAATCAATCAAAGCCAACCTAAAACCTATCCGCAACAAATTGATTCATCACCAGGGAATACGATTCAAACCAAAATTTGATTCGAACTCCAAGTTCGTTCGTATTCGAAATAAATGAATTAAAAAAAGGAAAGAAACAGAAGAGAAGGAGAGTTTGCGTGTAAAGGGAAGCTGAAATAATTTATTTTGGAAGCGACATAAGATTATAAAGATTTTACAAGGAGAAAAAGATGGATCTAATTGTGCTAATGTGCACGGGAGGGAAAGTGGTGGATGCTTGTTTGTTTAGTGAAAATGGAGAGTTTGGAATAGTTTGATGCAGCAACGATCTTTATTAGTTGAACCCTCTTTCTTCTGTGTCTCCCCTCTCTCTAACCCAGCTCTAATACCATGTTAGAATTTGATATAGAAAAGAGAGAGATATACCGATAAACAATTGAAACCTACATTTTTAGCGATTACTTGATTGATTATTACAAAAGATGCTTGATTGATTGAATACAATGCTAAATACTTATAGGGTCATTTATTCTCTAAAATATTCCTTATTCTCTAGCATATAATTATTCTGTAACATATTCTCTAGCATATCTCCTGTTATATGCTAGAATAATTTATATATTAAATGACATAGCCAACATGTTATATGCTATTATTAATTCTTTAGCTACCACTTATATAGTGTGAATGTACTGTCTAAAAATTAAAAGGACTAGAGGAACTCGGCATCCTTTATGATATGAATAATACAAGATGATTAAGATCATTTTTATCATATATATAAGTAAACCTTTATTATGTTTTTTTATTGTTTAATACTGAATACACAAATGATATTTGATGTCTGATCTTCTCAGCAAGACTTCGATGATGATAAGGTGAATAAATGTGTACTTTATTTCTTAATAGCCCCCTTCTAACGTTCACATAAAAATAATAATATATAAATACATATACATGAGTAAGTACACATATACATATGTGTGTGTACATATGTTTTTATCTATATATAAACATAGGTATTTGTTATGGTAAAAAGAAGTCATATATAACATAGTGCATTATTGATTGGTCAACTCAATGACAAATGTTGCAAATTTAATGCATGGTTTTTGTATTACTATTAGCTTCATAATCCTAGACAGTAACATCTTAATCTCCCATTCTGGCAAATATACAACCCATTATTGTGTATGTCAAGAAATAATCTAACTTATTTATGAAGTAACATGCTTATCTAGGGCAGTAAAATGTTAACAATATGTAACAACCCGGAAAATTTGAACTAATTTAAAAATTTTAAATTGGCTATTTTAGTGAATTTAAAATAATTAAAATAAATATTTTAAATAATAACGACGAAAAGTGTGTTTGAATCGATGTTTGAAAATAAATGTAATTAATTCTAATTATAAACAAGGTCTGAAATGGTGCGGTAGTTTCAAAATTTGAATTCAAACTTTGATTGACTGTACCGGGTGCAAAACAAAACGGATTTTAGTGAAACCAAAAATATTTAAATCTGTTAGTGAATATCTTTCTAACGAATCTGAAAAATCAAAGTTTCATAGTGGGAAGCAAAATTTATGGCCAAATGAATTTTCAGAAAGGTCGCTATAGAGTTTATATAGCCCGTGAAAATGGCCATTTTGCAAACGACTTCAGAATTCGACGAAACCACTTTTGTTGGATCCGGGATGTTAAACTATTACTAGGTTTCAAATTTCATAATTTTTGAAGCTAGTATGTGAGCGTGGAAAAGGAAAATGTGTTTGGTCGATTTCTATTAAATTGGATCTACCAGAAAATGGCCATTTTGCAAACGACCTCAGAATTCGACGAAACCACTTTTGTTGGATCCGGGATATCAAATTATTGCTAGGTTTCAAATTTCATAATTTTTGAAGTTAATATGTGAGCGTGGCAAAGGAAAACGTGTTTTGGTCAATTACAATTAAATTGGATCGACCAGCAATGGGCCATTTTTCAAACGGTCTCAGAATTCGACGAAACTAGTTTTGTTGGGACCGTATCGTCAAAATATAGCTAGATTTATTTTTTTAGAATTTTTAGAATCAATATGTGGCCCCGGCAAATTGAAATGTACGTTCAAATTGAATATTGAATGTTTTATATTTTGATTTGTAGGAAAACTGACTGAAACAGTCGAATGGGCCTTCGAAAAATATCCCATTGTGTTCGGAATGGGGGTATTTAGCTAGGGACGACAGTCGTTGGGTCTGGATTGGGGTTCGTGAGTGAAAGAGGGTATTTTCGAAATTTAAAAATATATATATAAAATAATATGATTGGCCGTTCATTTTCTCTCTCTCTCTCTCTCTCTATTTCCTCTCTCCCCGCTCGCGATAAACGACGGTGGGTGTTCAAATCTTCCCATCCATTTTCTGACCAAACCCGGAAGAACCAGACCTTGCTCCAGTTCAACTTTTTGAAGATCTCGATCCCCTCTCTACATCCATACCTGACTCGACCCCTGTAGCTGCGCCATCGTCGAGATCCAGCGCTTCAAAGTTCACGACTTTCAACCGCCGCCGAGCCCGCCTGGAACCACCGAACTGGACCTCCTCCCTGGCGCACGTGCGCCTCTCCAGGCCCTGCCCCGTGGTGAAATCCGATCGAGCAACCACTACACGGATTTCGTGAAAAGCTGAAACCTAGTTTTGAACAAATCAGAGAGGTAACGACTAAAATTATATTAAACTATTTAATAGCACTTTAAAGCACTACGATTTTTGATTTCACTGTAAAAATCATATCTTTTTCGTTTTCGACCAAATTCAGTGAAACAAGAGACAATGGACTCGTGTGGACATCTTCTACATTCTAGAAGAGGCCGCATATTTTTCTGAGCCTTCTGCTATTTTTGGTGGAGTGGAACCCAATGTGAGATTTCTGAATTATAAACGATATAGAAAACGACGATGTATAAATTATATAGTCGATGTATGAGTTATATAAGCATTGTACACCTCTTGTATAAGCGTTGTATAAGTTGTACGTTCGACATATAAGTTATATGCGTTGTAAAAATTATATATGTGTTGAAATAGAAGTGAAATGCTTATATAAATATATATAAATATATATATATATATACGCCCCTCGTCCACAAACCATGGACGTTATTTATTGGTTGTGATTGGTGTGAAAATTGGTTGATAGCGAATGGTTGATTAAAATTGTTTGTGGTTGAAATTGATTGATTGTGGTTGAAAAATACCCGTTTGTGGTTGAGAATTATTTGGTTGAAATCACATAGGATTAGATTGTGGAAATGAAAAAAATATACATGCCGCCTGCATGCGAACTAGATGCATGAAATCCCCATTGTCAAAAGCTGCGAGGCTTTAAGGCAGAGCGAGGAGCCGTACTAGGGACGGCCCTGGTTTTAACTACCCTGCCGTTATGCTACCGAAATTTTGAATAATATTCATGTGTTAGAATTATTTTCATGTGTTGAAACTATATTCGTGTGTTGAATAGAAAACCTTCATGTGTTGAATAGAAATTCATGTGTTGAATGGTATTCGTGTTTTAAATAAATTGTTTTAACAATAAAAAATCACATTTTTATTTTATATATACGAACTATAGAAAACCTTCATGTGTTGAATAGAAATTCATTCGTTGAATAGAAATTCATGTGTTGAATGGTATTCATGTTTTGAAATGAATTGTTTTATAATAAAAATCATATTTTTATCATCTATATGAACTATATAAAATAGTCGTGTTTTGAAATGAATTGTTTTATAATAAAAATCATATTTTTATCATCTGTATGAACTATATAAAATAGTCATGTTTTGAAATAAATAGTTTTACATTAAAAATCACATTTTTATCATATACATGAATTTTTAAAAATAGTGAAGTGTTGAAATAAAAGTCGGTTGGATAAAAATATCATTTTTATCAAATATATGAAAAGAATATCATTTTGAAATCGAAGAATAGATTATATATATATATATAATTAAAACGAATTGAATAACGAAGCTGCAGTTTGTGTTTTGAAACCGTGATTTCAAACGATTAGTGCAGGAGATCCGACCATCGGATTTTCCCGAAACCAAAACCGTTGGGTTCGCTTTGGAAATATCTTTCCAACGACACAAACTTTGTAAAGATCCAACGGTTGGATTGTCTGGAATGTTTAATTCAAATCTGAAGAAAAACAGCGCCAGAATCGATTATATATATATATAATTAAATTAAATCGAATAACGATGCTGTAGTTCGTATTTTGAAATCGAAACTTCAAACGAGTGTACCGGGAGATCCGACCATCGGATTTTCCCAAAACTGGAACCGTTGGATTCTTTTTGAAAAGATCTTTCTAATGATATAAATTTTGTGAAGATCCAACGGTTAGATTTTCAGATATGTGTAAATCAAATCTGAAGAAAAACAGCGCCACGACCGCGTTATGGCCTGAAGCGTCGTTTGAATAAATTGGCTATTTTTAATTAAATAAAAATAGCGTTAAATCGTTATAAAATATTATAAACGATATGGAATGTGATGTTGGTTTCGGCCTTCGGGGTTAATATTTGGGGAATCGTTCTCTTGCTGATTTACGGTTAGTGACTAATGAATTGGAATAGGGCATATGTGTGTTTGTGTAGCACTTGTTTATTATATACGCGAGTTGCTCAGAAAGACCGGGCTTATCCCATTCTGAATAACTGAATCGACGATAAGAAATCGAAGGTGTAAACGGTGGTCGAAGACCGGAGATCTTCACCTCGTTTGGATGGTAACTGATGTCCTGATTGGGAGGCATCCCGAAATATGGATAATGAGTGGTGATCGTCCATACGTACGTGGAGATCAATGGGTATGCGAGGTATATAGTGCCTCCGGTTTCGTTCAGACCCAGAACGGACTTGTAAATGGACCGTGTGTCTGACATTGGAATTCATTCTGTGTGATTGATAGCCATCAGTTGCATGGTGTGAATTGCCTGTGTGGCATGCTAAGATGCAGTGATCAGGGCTTCTGTTGAAAAGAAAAGTCTTGTGGTTGATGATCAAAGCACCGCCTGTGTGGCGTAGCTTTGTGTATAACGTGAATTCGCGAGCCTCACACCCCGGTATGAACCAGAAACGGGAGAGGACCTCAGGGAGGACATGCGTTTCTTTCTAGTTAGAGGTGGTGTCGGTGCTTGAACTGGCTGACATTTATATTATTTTCACCTATGTGGTTGTTGCTGTTGCGAGGCGCCTCGGTTATATCCGGGACCGATGGAGTCATTCGTTGGCTCATTTACGCCCCAAAGGGCGGGGAAACACAATGTTCTGGAATTTTAATCCACATCGGTGGACCGGCCATGTCGCTCCAAGGGCCCACCTTAGTCTGGGTCCTGAGGCTCGGGCTAGAGAGTCTTGAAGTCGGTAAGGACTAACTTTTGCCTTGGTTCATGACGGAAATCCAATTTCCAAATACGACATCGTGCGGTTTTGATTGTAAACCTATATATGGCGACAAAGTGGCATGGGACGCTCATGTCGTCTATGATTGATACTTATGATTTGAAATTGTTTTTGAATCATATAAACACTAGTAATATCAAATGCTTTTGTTTTATTCGTATCAAGCATATTTTGGCCATTATAAGGTAAAAACTCTATCCTCCGGTTTGCGTTGCATTGTGTGATGGGAACTGAGTCTTATAATGGCTTCATTTTTATAAAAAGCATTGCGATGTTTAAAAGAATTACTTGTTTTAAAGCGCCGACAATCCAATGGATTAAACCCGTTCCGCGAAAGTGGCGTGGTCCTGTGATTTGCCATATTATATAATGTGTTAAGTAGATTTCTCATACCAGTCCCATGACTAACTCGTAGTTTGTTTCACTTGCAAACTCGGGTGCCCCTTTTTCTACACGGGTAGCCTTGTGTTCAGGTTTTAGCAGGCTCTTTCTGGATAGCTGGAGCTGAAGATGGATTCTATCAGTTATCTCTTTTTATGCTGTTCAGCTCCTATTGTACATATTATGTTGTTTTCCGTTGTAGAAATTAATGTATAGCTGAACTGTATTTGTACTAAGTATGATCCTATATACTGTGTAACTCTGATGATTATGTTTATCCAGTGTATTATTTGTTCATTATCTGGTGTATTTATTTATTTCTGTTCTGCTATTATCTGTTTATGTGTTATATTCCAAAGATTACCCTTAGCACCGTGATACGGGGTTTTGGGGTCGTCACACAATAAGCTGATGCTGAAGGAAATGGGTTATTGGATTTTTATCCTACCTTTCCAAATTTATTTCGCTGAATGGATGCTGAAAATAATAATTCTAATGCTTCTAATTTATCTTCTATTCATCATTTCTCTTAGATTCATTGTTACGAACTCATTGAAGTAGTACTTTGGCATTTGATTTGTTCCTCCTCTCATTATGTCTTATGTTTGCTATATATTTATGAATTTATATATGTAGACATGTGTTTTGTTTCCCTGATTGAGATGTTCCCATGTTTTTTTTAAACTTTGTTTACATCTTTTGCAATTCAGTTGGCTTGACTGACCAGATTTATGAATCTTGATCGTTTTATGTTTTGTGGCCCAATGATAACATGGTTTTTATAATACATTATCAGTTTGTTAGATCATTATATCCTATGTTTGTTCAGTCGTTTTCTTCAACCTTTATTATTTTGTAATGTATTCTTTTAATTTAAAATATGTTAGTTTGGTCTCCAAAAAAATAAATCAGTTCGGTTATTTCAGGTAAGCATATTAGTATGACCTTGGCTATTTTAAGCTATGAATATTTAAATTTCATTCCACGAAAATTAAATATCAATCCAAATACAAATATGTTGATTTTTTGGGTTGAATTTTTATGCAAATGTACATCAAACAGAAAGAAGAAAGCTATGAAATAAATTATCGTTTGATCTAAAATATTAGATTTAGATGCATATTATCTAGAATCCATCTTCATACACACACTTGATCAATATGAAATTTATTCTAATATTTCCAAGTGGTGTCGGAGGAAGTATACTAGAGAAAATGTTATAACTTATCCAAGATAATTTACATTTAAAACTGACTTATTATTGATATTATAATTCCTCTAACTTTTGTAAACCTCCACTAAATATGTAATTCATTATTTTTCACATTTCATCCATAGCATGAAATGTAAACTATTTAGGACAATCTTATATATGTATGCATGTGAATGTCAATATATATATATGTGTGTGTGTGTGTATGTATGTATGTATGTATGTATATATCAATGGTTTAAACCTATGACACACAGGAGTACACATTTGTCTTCCTTTGTTATAACTTCTACACCTATGATTCATGTAACGACCGGGCTTTTTGCTCGGTTTTCGCCGGTAATTAAACCAGATTAAACCGTTCATAAAGACGGATTGCTAGGGGTACTTACACATTTGCACAAAATAAAAAGAACTTTTACATTATCATTACAATAATATTACATCAGAGTTACCGGAGAAACATTAGAGTACATCAATTACACAGCGGAAAAGATATTAAACTCAACGAAAGAATATGCATGCTCTAAGATATAATAGCTCCAGCTAAATCAGCATCCTGCTCCAACCACTCCAAATCTAAACTACAAACCAAACTACTAGGCTGCCCATGTAAAAACCACGGGCACCCAAAGTTTAGGTGTGGGAACAATAAACTCCAGGTCAGTCATGAGACTGGTGTGAGAACTCAAAACATTTGTTTTTAGGGTTTATTTTAAAGTAAGGTAATTCACCGGACCATGCAGCTAATGCGGAACGGGTTTACTCCATGTGAATACTAGTGCATAGAAATTCACAATGACTTTTGAAAAATGAAACTAACATAAATTCTCGCGGCACACACACAATGCAAACGCACACATGGGCGAGGTTTCTCCTTACGCAGTCAAAAATGCTTGATACGTGAAAATCCTCTTTCAATACAATAATATAGTTCGAAAACAATTTAGAAAGTAAGTGTATCAATCCTAGCCAGCATAGGTACCATATACTATACTGACGTATGCTATACAATCAAAATCGTATGGGCTCGTAGTGAAGATTGAGTTTCCAACAATGACTAGGCAAAGGAACTTCCTTCCGAACCGAATTTTGAACACCTCTAGAGGGATATCCGAGGATTAATAGTGGTGCTCCTCATGCTAACACAAGGCCGGGTTACCCCTTAACTGGGTAACTTAGAGTACGCATGAGTATGTCATCTCCCGGTCGTTTCCGACCTTTTCGAGCACGCGCCAACAACAACCAAAAAGTAGATGCTTTTACCACATAGGTTAATACCTGGGCTCCATACCATAGTATACCATTTATCTAGAAGGAGACAACACCCCATAACCCTACTGCATTTCTTCCTGTTTTGGCCATTTATCGTGGTGTAAGGCTTGCCGAGGTCCCGATATACACAAAGGTACACTTAAATAAGCTATGCTTGTTCATCCAAAGCTCACCACATAACTTAAGTATGCCACATTGTCCATTCAAAACGCATCCCTGGTTTCTATCAAATATAACCTCTAAGCTCATACGTCTTAGAGAATGGTGTTAAGCAAGAGAATAAATTCTCCGCCACCAAACAGATATATATTTAACAGAGATTAGTGCTATGCAGTCAATTAAAATGTCAGACACACAATCCATAAATGTTCGTTCAGGATCTGAACGAAACAACAATCTGAAATTCCTTCACATACGTTTTGGCTTCTTGCCACTTAGCTAATAAAAAATCCATCTGCAAATGGGAGCTACCCATTTGAGACACTCAGCAAATCGTCCTTACGATATAAAGGGTCTCGGTCTTCAGTACTGTCTTCAATTGCTCCACAACGTCGTATTATTACTTGGAATGGTTTTCAGACATATATATAATCCCTGTCTTCCCAAATAATAAGCGTATTTTTTAAAACATAATTACAGAACACATAGGCTTTCAACCAATTCTCCTTCCATCTTAGATTTTGTTAAATTAAATTACTTTGAAACTATTCTCAAATTATCTTTAACAAAATCCATATTTAACCCTTCTTCTTTAAAACACATCCCTTAAATCAAAGATAATCTAGCCCCAAAGCCTTAATTAATTTTCCGTTTGATAACTCGTTATCAAAACCTAGTTTCCTTTGAAAATCCTTTAATCCATATCTCAATCATAGTTTCCAATTAAATCGATTTTCCAACATTCAATCCTTTAATCTTAAGCAAAAGATTATACTTGGTTCCCAATTTCTTATTTTTAATTTTTTCAAATCAAAGAATTGATTAAATCCCAATTTATGATATGAATTTCCACAACTCAATCTCATTGGGTTTCAAGAATGATATTGTTGAACATATGATTCACGACAAAACCCAAATCAATTGATATTGAACGTAAGTTACACAAAGATTGTATCTACTTTTATCGATATCAATTCTCATAATCAACGAATACTATAAGTGGAATAACGATATAATAATGATATCTTCCAAATTCCTCAAATGGTATACATTTACACCAAAGAATTTCATATCAAATATCCGAATATTATTTCTATCCAACTTATCCCAATCAAATTGGGAAACCCATATCTTACTTAAAAGATTTATCCAACTCTTTGATATTAGATCTGGATAGAAATACCATCAACATATACTTAATATTAATCTCGATATCCAACTCACACTATAAGCGGAATAATGGTGAACTACCTTTTAAATTCCTCAAAGAGTAAGAGTCGTCATCTTCCGAATTAATATCAAACATCCGAAGATTTATCTCCAACCATATCCAATTATTTAAAATTGAAAAATCCGTTTTAATATTGAATAAATCAATTTAAATTCCATCTAAAATATTTTCAATACTTTTAAACCTTTGAAAACATTCCACAAATCATTACTTATAGTTCGGAAAATAGTTTACAGGTTAAAACTTCAAAATAGATTGTTTTCGACAAAAGCATTACAATAGCGTTTCAAAAGTGTTACAAAAGCGTTACAAAACAGTTATCTTAACTATTTTGATCAAAATATCGTTTATCTTAGCCAAAACTTAAACTTTACAATTCAAAACACCTAATATAATTTGTAATGATATTACAATTTTTTTCCATATTTTTAAAACATTTAAAATAGTTGTTTATTTTTAAGGTCGACAACTGCTCTTAAAGCGACTTTTTCCAAAACGGTTTTAAACATAACTTGAAAATTATAACCCAAAATTAAAATCCGCTTTCACTTATTTAAAATCTCTTGTTAATAGAAATCTATTGTTTTTCGATTTTTGGAAATCCGATTTAGATTGCAAAAGATATAAGCATTTACAGTTTGTAACTAAAATATGCAATTTGTAACTAAAATATGCAAATTGCCATTGTACGACAAGCTCAATTTTGATCGCAATAAAAATTATTCTTCAGTACTTCCAAATACCTTAGAAAATCATTATGTACTGATGTAAATCATTTAAAGTAATTTACATTGACTTTCCAAATTATTTTGGGTTCAAAATTCAACTTTTACTTTTCACTTAATAAATCAAATTCCAATTCTTTCTAAATTCAAATAACTTCAAATTGACCATCCCATTCGTCGGATCAGTTAGGGATAGCCAGGGAGAGCAAGGAACTATATTTTCCAAACCCAAGCCTAGACATTATCCTCTCTGTCATCCTAGAACATTTCGGTATTTATTTATTCATTTTAAGAAACTTTATTAATATATATGAATTTATACATATGTGTCTTTTCTAATTATTTACCTTTAATTTTAATGATAATATTGCTTCAAATTAGGAAGGAGATTTGTCGATCACTAATGTGATACCATAATTGTTGTGTCATTGTGTGTGCGCAACAACATCAACAACTATTATAAACATCCTTAGCAACCATCATTAACATAATTAAATAAAACATAACTATGCACAAGCGTTATAACATTAACGCTTAATAGTGTGTGTTTTAAACTACGCATCCATCATCCATCACAACAAACATCAATCATCATTAACCACTAACAATTCATCACTATATTTAATTTAGCCTAACTGCTAATTAATATATATAACCGTGGTTAAAGAGTTCTCACCAAACAGCTTTCTAATCTTCATGGTAGGCGAGCCTAGTTCAGCGAACCTTCGGACAGTAATTCAGCGCACCGTCTACTTCACCAAAATATATATTATATAATATATGCTAATCTTTCTCTGTATATATATTATAAGAGGAGGAGGAGGAGGATTACGAACTTCGGCAAGGTGGTGGTGGAAAAGCAGAAGACTTATGTCATGGAAACCATGGCCATAAGCTTAAAGAAGAAGATGAAAAGAAGAAAATGGAGTGGAATGGTTAAAAAATGGATGAAAGGCCTCCTTATATAGGAATGGAGGGTTAAGGAGGTAATGACACATAACGGGGCAAGTGTAAAACATGCATGAAAGGAGGCATGCAAAAATACAAGTGTCCTTACTGTTGGATCTAGATTAACCCTAAGGGGGGTGAATAGGGTTTAACACAGTTTTTTGATGAATTAAAAAAAACTGACGATATATTAAATAATAAACAGATCACATAATGTAGCAGAAATAAAAAGCAGAAAGGAAATAACACACAGAGATACCCAGCTTCGGAAAAACCTTACCTACTGCTGCATTCCTAAGGTTTCTACTAGGTGTTATAAACAGATCTAGCTTACAATCCCATGTAAACTCTGAGTGCCTGCTCCTGTCCTAACCCTACGCTCAAAACCCTAGACTGGTCTATATCCCCTAGACCAGATTTCCCCAGATTACAAACTCATAACCTGTATACCCTAGTTTTTACAGACTCTAGTAAACTACCAGTTAACACCCTAACTGGTTTCCCTAGTTTGATAGACACAAGAAAACTGAGATCGGTTACAAAAGAAATTACAACAAAACAATAAAAAAAAACTAAAAAGAGAAACCCCCTTTTAAAAATAAACCATACTAAGGCCTTCAAACAAAATTGGCTGGCCCACTCTTCTTTTATTTGCACCCGCTATCTTTCTCGTTAAAATAATGGCGGCTGGAGAATTTGGCTAGGGTTTCTCTCTTTAATCCCAAATCGAATTCTTGGATGTTGGTGAAATAAAACTCTAATGCTTGATTCTTCGATGGCTTTGCCAGTCCGATTTGGGATTGCTCTCTGGCTCGATAGAAATTGTAAGTTTTCTGAAATTTGTTGCTTTGAAATGCTTGAATTGATTTTGTGGGTTTTCGATGATGTAAAAGCCGATGATGATAGTGGTGATTAAATAGGGATTAGAAATCATTTATATCTCTGATTTCGTGTCAATGACTTGCCCTGATTGTGTGCGATTTCCTCTTTTGAATCTCTTGATAAAATCGACTTCAATTTGAATTTGTTGCCACGGCTTTGATTGATTGAATAAATCTGGAGATGTTTTAAAGACTTGTTTCCTGAAATGAATTCATGAAATGTTTTTTCCCAAAATGTAATTGCGAGATTTAATTTGTGAAATCTTTGCTTCGATTTATGCATTGCCATGTATGAGCATAAATGGAAATATTTTACCAAAGATCTTCTTGCCTAAAATTGATACTGCAGTTTATGGAAATTCATTGAACAATTTTGTCATTCCTAGACCTTTGAGTAATTTATTTTCTATTGAAAGAATTCCTATTTTTCACCTATCCAGTAAGTGATTTCTTTCCAAAAAAATTAGGACATTTGTTACCATTGATTAATTCCCTGATTAGTTGCTTGTTTCACGAGAATGTTGGAAAGAATTTGAAAAACAAATAAATGTTTTCTTGTCCAAAATTATCTGTCTAAAAACTGGAAACATATTGAAAGAAAACAGATTTGTTTCCTGAATCATTACCATCAAATTTGTAAGATTCAAAGGCTTGTGCTTTGATGAACCCGATTGACTAAGATGTGTGTGCCATACATGCATGTAGTTTGATCCCTTGTGCCTTTTGTAGTTGTCTCTATTTTGTGCTCGACTATATATAAAAAAAACTGAACTGGACCATATATATATGCTTGTGTTTGACACACTTGAGCTTGCTGTTGCAACATATGATCATGCTTGTGCTCAAACTAGTTTTACATTTCAATACCTTGTCATATGCTGTTGCACTTCAGATTTTGTTGTACTTGAATACATGATACAATGTTTTGCTCTCATGGCATATGCTATACCATTCTTGTGCATGCTTTTGCTGTAGACTTTACATTACCATGCTCTTGCTTGTAGTTGTTACATTTGTGTTGGCTTGTTCCACCATGTGCTGCTGCACTTGCTTATTCTTGCACTCGACTCACTTGTATGGCCTCGGCCCATGTTTTAGCTGCTGAGTTGCCACTTTCTTGTATTGTTGACATGCTATGTTCGAATACTTCTCCACCCTTTTGTGTCACCTCTTGAAATTGAAGTTGCTCCCTTAAAATTCCATTGCTGTATGCACACTTTCATTCTTGCTTTGTGCACCGACTACTTGTTGTACCATTTACTTGTTTACGCATTCGGGTTTCTCGGTCATTATACACAACCATGAACTTGTATTTGCAGTCTAGAGTCCAAAACTATTTTGCTTCACAATGTATTTGTGACACTCGTACACCTGAGTTGCTCCGCTGTGCTTATACTTGCTTCACTTGTGCCATGTACACTGTGCCTTTCCATTCTTGAAACTGTACATATACCTTGCTGCAAGCTGTTGTTGACCTGTATGTATACATATATGTATATATACACGTATGTGTGTGTATATATATGTGTGTGTGTGTGTGTATGTGTGTGTCTATTCTAATATATATCAGCAAACCGCTACACTATGTTGTGGCTGTTCAAAATCAACTGGTTCTGATCAGCAAACAAGTTTAATGTGTTGAGGCTGATCAGTGGGTACTAGAAATATATACATATCAGATCAAGTCATGAAAAATGATGAGAAACACATCGAAATTCTAAAGTAAATAAATTTTAAAAAATAAAATAATATTTGCTAGAATATAAAATTATTTCTGTTCAAGTTTACTGTGTGTATTTCTGTATATGAGAGTTAAGTAGATGATGACTAGACTGACAGTGAAGATGTTGTGAAGACAAAAGACTGATGACAGTGAATGAAGTAGTGTCAGTAAATGTGTCTGTATTTGAAAGTGAAAATGTATGTATATATGACTTGTATAGACAGAGTGACTGTATGAGTGTTGCAGAGAGAAATGTACTGATATTTGTAATAAACAAATTTTGTTTGAAATAAAATATTATTTTATTATGTTCAAATGAGTTTGTTAATCATATCCAGTTTATTTTACAAGTACAATATCATGTGTAATATCTGTGAATGTGTAAAATAGTGGAGTCATATAATTTGTACTGTTTGAGTGTTGAAATATATATAAATTTTTATTTAAATAAAATACTGTGTGAATATATGAAATTCTGTATAGTTGTATTCTATTTAAATATTAATATTATATTCCTGTATGTGATGTTATATAACAGTACAATAACAAACACATTTATAATAATATATTTGGTTGTTATCATCAAAAAAAATCATATAATTGTGTACACAACACCGTTATATACAACAATCTACCCCTTTTGATGATGACACACAAATAAAAGATTTTGAGCACAACAAATGTGTTTGACAGTGAATATTGAATTCCCGTTAACCCCCCCTATTTATTAGCTCCCCTACAACAAACAACTCCCCTTACAACTGTGCATGAGTGAAATGAACTGAATAATAATGAATTTTCAAAATTAAAAATATTTATAAAATATTCACCCATAAATCAAAATCTCAACCCATTCTCCCCCTTTTGTTATCATCAAAAGGATACAGAGTTTAAAATACAGATGAAAAATGACTAAAAATATAATTTCAGCTTAAGAAGAAGAACGGTCATCATATATCACAATCAGTCAATCGAAAATCATAATAAGCTGAGAACTAGTGGCACATTTCACATTGTAGGGAATGATGGATTTACGATGAAATTTAAATAAAATGGGGAGAGTTATAAAAATATGAATTTCAATTATTTTCAAAAGATTTTTTATAAAAATGAAGCACAAAAACTGTGATGGATTTGGACTATAGATAATAATTCAATTTAAGTGACAAAATCGTATAATCTCAAATACCAGTAGCTATTAATCAACAAATCATAATACTTCATAAGATTTCAACACATTTCACAGATTAGAAAGATGGATTGATAGGTTGATTTTTACATACCAAGGAGAATTTCATATAAATTTATTTAGCAGTTTAGTCCCTTTTTTTTATTTAAGAGCACACTGACCATGCATAACCAGATCTTGGATTTTTAAATGAGATCATTTGCAACTTAAATTATAAGTAATCTCTTAACCATGCATGACCAGAGCTTGGATTTTTAAATGAGGTTAGAGAAACACTTATGAATTAATTATAATTTTATTATTTTCAGTTTCAAAATGAAAAAAAACTCCTTAGTATATAAAACCAATATGAATGATAGAAATGCTGTAGGTACAGAAATGGACTGTGAAATAAATTACTAAATTAATTATATTATGAAATATGCTTGATTGTACCGGGATCATTGAAAATTTTCAATTATCACTAATTCTGAATAATAACATAGTCCAATTTCTATCATAAATATTTCCACTGTTTATTCAAAAAGATTTAATTTTTTTTAACTCTCCACATTATATAAAATCATGATGGATGGCAGAATGATGGTAAATAAAGAAGATGGTCGTGAAATAATTGCTAATTCAAAGATATTATAATAAATGTTCAACCATCATGATTTTTTTAAATAAAATCTCCTCTTGATGTGAAATATACTGCAGTCACAATTCATCACAATTTCAAATTCGAATAATAATTTTGATGAATTATAAATACAGTTCAATTCGGATATTGATTTCAATTTCTGAATGAATAATCAATAAATAATTTTAAAATTGAAAATCAATTACAAGAGGAAATTGAAAGTTCTATACAAGACAAGAGGGATTAAAAAATATATACAAAAAAAATTCAGCACTTCTAAACTGATACCACTTGATGTCTCTATTCATGAGGATTTTAAAAATGACATTGGAGACGAACAAGGATATCTCAAACAACAGAATTTTAATCTCATAGCCCAAGCAGACATCACTAACAAAACAAGCAAAATAATTTCATCTATCAGAGCAGCAGTCAGAAACAAGCATATATTTGAAAACATTTTTTAAGAACAGTATCAGAGCAGCACCAGAATCAGTTCAAAGCAGGCTTGTCTAGATGATGGTCACAAAAGATATTCTATGATCCAAGATTATAAAATATAGTTTATTTTAAATCATTTGAACGAATTGTGAAGATATCTGGATTTGATGAATCAATCACATGGTTTATAAATTTCAGATTTAGGATATGTGTGGGATTCAATAAATCAATAATTTCAAATGATTTTAAACAAACAAATATCCAAATCAAATAACCATGAAATAACAACGATATTTAAGACTGGATTTTCAAAGAATTTTTCAAAAATAATTTCTGACAAGAATAAGAGAAATTTCAAATCATTTACATCAAATTTGAGAGGTATTCATGATCTAAAAAATTAAAAATAATTTATTTGAAATCACTTGAATCAATGTCAAGTTTGAGATATAATGAACCATTCACCCAAGATGATAATTTCAGGATTAAGAGGTGTGTGATGTTCAAAATATCAAGAATTTCAGATGATTTCAAACAAACAAATTTCAATCATAATGATCATGAATAAAGGTGAAATTCAAGTTGTATCACTGATTCAATGCAATACAAAATATCCAAGCCAATCTGAAAAATAATGAAATTATCACAACTGATAAATAACAGAGTGCTGTAATGAGTGTAATATTTCAAGCTTTTCAAAATGAATTAGAAGAGACTCAAAACAGAAAATGTGTGTGAAATTCAACAAAAGTTTCAGACCTTCAAAAATTTAGAATTCGAATTAACAGTGTTCAGGATATGACAAGAATACATCAACACTGTTATGAATTCAGAAATCAGAAAATAAACTTCAAAACAATTGCAAATATTTATAAGTTTAAATTCAAGATCTCGAAATGATTAAAAACATCAAAGTTTTATACAAATAAAGAGAACTTCCAGTTATAAGGGGAGTTGTCTGTTGTAGGGGGAGCTAATAAATAGGGGGAGTTCAATATTCACTGTCAAACACATTTATTGTGCTCAAAATCTTTTATTTGTTTGTCATCATCAAAAGGGAGAGATTATCAGTGACAAACCAAAACAGAAGAGATAATGAAATAAAAATAGAGTTTTATACAAATAAAGCGAGTTTCCAAAAAAACATTAATTCTGCAATTGGAAGTTAACAAATCCCAAAAGAAGTTACAATGACATGTCAGTGACAAAGCAAAATAGAAGAGATAATGAAAAAAAACAGAAGGCATAGAAGGAGGAATAAACAAAAAAAATTGAGAATATTTACAAAGATGAGTTTAGAGATTATACCTGAAATCGATGTAAGAAAATGAATCTCTAACTCAATAGATGTGGCTAAGGAACTATGAATGATTCTATGATATGTAGCAGTTTGAATCCAATTTTTCTTTAGCTATGTAGTTCCTCAGCCTCCTTCGGTACCTAACGGTTGAGGGGATCGAGTGATCTAACAAAATTGGTGAAACCACTCACAGATGTATTTATATATTTTGGTACCCAGACTTGTTTATATAACAATCCATCCGAATTTACCTTTGTACCCTTTGAACCCAAATCTGTCTGAATTTAACAATGTGTTTTTTATTTCTTTTTGGGATCCAGGATTGTTCAGATGAATTATTGTAAAACAAATGCACATCAAGTTTAGGATTCAAAAATCCTTTGAGATTATCAAAGATTGAATTTTCAAATCCATTATTTCCAAAGCAATTTGAAGGATTTTTCAAATCACACGAATTCAAATTTTCAGAAGCATTTGATTTCCTAAAACGAAGACCACATTTATTTCCATTAGAAAACTGGTTTTTTAATAACATGTTCAAAGATTTTTCTCCGTAAGAGAATCTACCCAAAGTTAATTCGAGATGTTGAATTTTAGATTTAAGATTGCTATTCTCTTTCATCAGATTTGAACAACGGTTAATATTGATCTTTCTCTTTTCAACATCATTTTTTTTCAAAACCAAGTTTTTGTTTTCAAGCAATTTAATTCTCATCTTGGATTCAAAGATCCCTTATTCAATTTTTTTTTTCAAATTCAAATTTCCTGAGATTTTCAATCTCTTTTTCAAGCTCACTCAAAATCACATCTGTTTTCAACAAACTATTATTTTCAAAAATTTCATGTTTGGAATTTTTGATAGCCTTAAAATTTATAAATTCCTTTTGTAAACAATTGTTTGCATCTTTCATCTCAATCTCGTTATCTTTTAAAATCAAAATTTCCTCTTCAAGTCTTTGAATGTTTTTATTTAGATGAACGAGATCAGTTTCCAATTTCAAACAATTTTCACAATCAGGATTTTCTAATTTTATGACATTTGAAAGTTTTGAATCCAAGCAGTTAATTTTGCTGGTCAACTCATGATTTCTAGATTTAAAGATTTATTTTTCAGTTGGAGTTTATCAATAGATTTATTAAATCAACGCACATATAAACTAAATCTTCATATGTGAAATTTTCCATTTCAGCATCTGTTGATTCTCCATCATCTGATCCATCTGAATTTTCATATACATGACTTGTTAAGCATAGATCTGAATTTGAGTTGACATTTTCGGGTTTTGAGCTGTTGTCAGATTTTCCATATAGCGCGTTGAGAGTCCCCCAGATTTCTTGCGCAGTCAAACAATGAGAGATAAATTTTAGTTGATCATTGCCAAGATATGAATAAATAATATGCATAACATGAGCGTTGAAAACCTTATTCCTCTTATCTAACATATCTCCCAAATTTTCAATAATATTCCAATATTCTAAACTAACAGCTTTTAAATAGGATTCCATTTTTGATTTCCAAATTAAAAAATCTGTACCATTAAAAATGATTGGAATACGACTGGACTGACTCTCAGAAGGTTCACAGCTAGGGATCTCCATAACTCTAGAGTTAATAAAATAACTTGCTATGATACCACTTGTTGGATCTAGATCAACCCTAGAGGGGGGGTGAATATGGGTTATCACAGTTTTTCGATGAATTAAAAAAAACTGACGATATATTAAATAATAAACAGATTACAAAATGCAACAGAAATAAAAAGCAGAAAGGAAATAACACACAAAGATACCTAGCTTCGACAAAACCTTGCCTACTACTGCATTCCTATGGTTTCCACTAGGTGTTATAAACAGATCCCGCTTACATTCCCATGTAAACTCGCAGCACCTGCTTTTGTCCTAACCCTACGCTCAAAACCCTCGACTGGTCTATATCCCCTAGACTAGATTTCCCCACATTACAAACCCGTAACCTGTATACCCTAGTTTTTAAAGACTCTAGTAAATTACCAGTTAACACCCTAACTGGTTTCCCTAGTTTGACAGACACTAGAAAACTGAGAATCGGTTACAAAAGAAATTACAACAAAAACAATATAAAAACAAAATAAAAACTAAAAAGAGAAACGTCCTTTTAAAAATAAACCAAAATAAGGCCTTCAAACAAAATTGGCTGGCCCACTCTTCTTTTATTTGCACCCGCTGTCTTTCTCGTTTAAATAATGGCGGCTGGAGAATTTGGCTAGGGTTTCTCTCTTTAATCCCAAATCGAATTCTTGGATGTTGGTGAAATAAAACTCTAATGCTTGATTCTTCAATGGATTTGCTAGTCCGATTTGGGATTGCTCTCTGGCTCAATAGAAATTGTAATTTTTCTGAAATTTGTTGCTTTGAAATGCTTGAATTGATTTTATGGGTTTTCGATGATGTAAAAGCCGATGATGATAGTGGTGATTAAATAGGGATTATAAATCATTTAAATCTCTGATTTCGTGTCAATGACTTGCCCTGACTGTGTGTGGTTTCCTCTTTTGACTCTCTTGATAAAATCGGCTTCAATTTGAATTTGTTGCCACGACTTTGATTGATTGAATAAATCTGGAGATGTTTAAAGACTTGTTTCCTGAAATGAATTCATGAAATGTTTTTTCCCAAAATGTAATTGCGAGATTTAATTTGTGAAATCTCTTCTTTGATTTATGCATTTCCATGTATGTGCATTAACGAAAACATTTTACCAAAGATCTTCTTGCCTAAAATTGATAGTGCAATTTCTGGAAATTCATCGAACAATTTTGTCATTCCTAGACCTTTGAGTAATTTATTTTCTAGTGAAAGAATTCCTGTTTTTCACCTATCCAGTAAGTGACTTCTTTCCAAAAAATTAGAACATTTGTTACCATTGATTAATTCCCTGATTAGTTGCTTGTTTCACGAGAATGTTGGAAAGAATTTGAAAAACAAATAAATGTTTTCTTGTCCAAAATTATCTGCCTAAAAACTAGAAACATATTGAAAGAAAACAGATTTGTTTCTTGAATCATTACCATTGAATTTGTAAGATTCAAAGGCTTGTGCTTTGATGAACATGATTGACTAAGCTGTGTGTGCCATACATGCATGTAGTTTGATCCCTTGTGCCTTTTGTAGTTGTCTCTGTTTTGTGCTCGACTATATATATATATATATATATATATATATATATATATATATAAAACTGAACTGGACCACACACACACACACACACACATATATATATATATATATATATGCTTGTGTTTGACACACTTGAGGTTATTGTTGCAACATATGATCATGCTTGTGCTCAAACCAGTTTTACATTTCCATGCCTTGTCATATGCTGTTGCACTTCAGATTTTGTTGTACTTGAATACATGATACAATGTTTTGCTCTCATGACATATGCTATACCATTCTTGTACATGCTTTTGTTGTAGACTTTACATTGCCATGCTCTTGCTTGTGGTTGTTACATTTGTGTTGGCTTGTTCCACCATGTGCTGCTGCACTTGCTTATTCTTGCACTCGACTCACTTGTATAGCCTCGACACATGTTTTAGCTGCTGAGTTGCCACTTTCTTGTATTGTTGACATGCTATGTTCGATTACCTCTCCACCCTTTTGTGTTACCTCTTGAAATTGAAGTTTCTCCCTTAAAATTCGATTGCAGTATGCACACTTTCATTCTTGCTTTGTGCACCGACTACTTGTTGCACCATTTACTTGTTTATGCATTCAAGTTTCTCGGTTATTATACACAACCATGAACTCGTATTTGCAGTCTAGAGTCCAAAACTATTTTGCTTCACAATGTATTTGTGACACTCGTACACTTGAGTTGCTCCACTGTGTTTATACTTGCTTCACTTATGCTATGTACACTGTGCCTTCCCATTCTTGAAACTGTACATATACTATGCTGCAACTGTTGTTGACCTGTATGTATACATATATGTATATATACACATATGTGTGTGTGTGTATATACATATATATATATATGTGTGTGTGTGTGTATTTTAATATATATCAGCAAACTGCTACACTGTGTTGTGGCTGTTCAGAATCAACTGGTTCTGGTCAGCAAACCAGTGTAGTGTGTTGAGGCTGATCGGTGGGTACTAGAAATATATACATATCAGATCAAGTCATGAAAAATGATGAGAAACACAACGAAATTCTGAGGCAAATAAATTTTAAAAAATAAAATAATATTTGCTAGAATATAAAATTATTTCTGTTCAAGATTACTGTATGTGTTTCTGTATATGACACGTAAGCAGATGTTGACTGGACTGACAATGAAGATGCTATGAAGACAGAAGACTGAAGACAACTAATGAAGCAGTGTCAGTAAATGTGTCTGTGTATGAAAGTGAAAATGTATGTATATATGATTTGTATAGACAGAGTGACTGTACAAGTGTTGCAGAGAGAAATGTACTGATATTTGTAATAAACAAATTTTGTTTGAAATAAAATATCATTTTATTGTGTTCAAACGAATTTGTCAATCGTATTCAGTTTATTTTACAAGTACAATAGCATGTGTAATATATGTGAATGTGTAAAAATAGTGGAGTCATATAATTTGTACTGTTTGAATGTTGAAATATATAATTTTTTATTTAAATAAAATACTGTGTGAATATATGAAATTCTGTACAGTCGTATTCTATTTAAATATAAATATTATATTCCTGTATGTGATGTTATATAACAGTACAATAACAAACACATTTATAATAATATATTGGTTGTTATCATCAAACAAAAAAATCATATAATTGTGTATACAACACCGTTATATACAACACTTACACTTGCCTTAAGGAGGGAAAGTGATATTTTGGTAGCATTTCCTTTAAAATGCTATGAAAGCTAAGGACAAAACTTAGTTCAAACGCACTAATTCATGTTATTGTTTGACAAATCCGATCAAACGATAAATAGTATCAATAAATCCAAACATATCAATAATCATTCTTATTTATAATTCAAGTAAAATCTATCATATAACTTATCAAAGTTATTAAATATTCTAAGCCATATATATTTATGTCAAATTCAAATTGAGTAATAAAATTCCAATTTTAAATTGATTAAAAATTCTGGATTGTTACATTCACCCCCCTTTAAAACTTTTCATCCTCGAAAAGGAAAGGGAATCACAATTACTCATTTGATATCCTATAGATTTTCAGACACAATATTAAAATTCTTTATACCAAAGCTCCCCATTCTCATAATTGATATACCAGGTAGAATATTCTAACACACATATTTATGGATAACCATATTTACATGTCCTCCAACGATATCTTCCAATCACCGATTATATTCGATTCATCGTTTACTGGGCCAATTACTTATACTCAACCATTTACCTCCTTCAAGAAAATTCAGAGTTATAAATTTATTCTCTTAGGTCTTATCTTGCAAATATAATGGTTATGAAACTTATTCCTTTTCAGTTTCCAAAATTTACTATTATTCGTTACACAAAAAACTTGACCATCTCCGAACTCAGCTTGTCTAAATGTTTCAGTTTAGGTAATTTCTTCTTAATATTCCCTCTTGCCAAATATCCTTTAATCAAATTGTGAAACTTAATTCATAAAGAACTCATGCTTACTTAAACAGTTTCTTTTTGAAACCATAATATACTTTAGAACATATCATCTACCCAAAATTGTCGATAATTTCATATTTTAATTCCTTATGTAGTTTTTTCTATTCTCATTAATTATTCCAAATTCAAGGTTACAAAACTTATTTCCTTCAAACTTTAGAGAAACCATTTAGATATATTTTTATTAACATCTTTAATCGCCGTAGTCCTTAACCAAAATATCGTCAAATATCTTATAGTCATATTGTGAAACTGAATTCTCAAGATATTTGCTTTAAATTTAATTAGTTGGGAAGGACTAATTATAAAATATCCTGATTAATTAATTCCAACTTAGCCTTTAAATCATTTCCCAAACTACTTTTTCTATATTTGGATTGCTTATGTAAATTACAACTTTGCGTAAACGTCTTTTAATTAACTGAGAATTCCTAATCACAAGATGTCCATGCTCAAGTTTTTAATTTCCAAATATTTTCAAAGATCTTTTTCCTTTGATTCAAAATATATTCTTACAAAATCAAATCCAAAGTAACTACCAATTCTTATTCAAAATTTTGATTTGAGTTTTCAAATTATACATCTTCCCTTTATATATATATATATATATATCACGAATGCACTTTCTCAAAACTCTTTACTGGCTTATCCCTTTCTAACAAGTTTACCTGGTATAATTCTTATAACCCAATCAAATTTTCACTTTTTTATTTAAGTTGACATCAATTTACCAAACAATTTCAAGCACTTATCTAAATGGGTTTAAGTATATATTGATGTTTTAATCGGAATCATATAGTCATCCCGTTTTCGAAACTTGAAAATACATACTGATATGCTGCAGTCATCAACATGAACATCTTCAAGCGACTAGAGTGTGATTCTATATCTATCTAGTATACTTAAGACTTCGTATATACGTTGATCGGATGTATATGCAAAATCTTCCTATACTTGATAGTCTAACCTCAAAATCAAATAAAATACTCAAACTCTTATTATTCATTTTGGTTTTTAACCATAATGATTAGTTCCTTTAGAGGAGAATTACCTTAATAATTTTTACCCCAGTTTTTCTCTTAACATGAATTCTAATATATTATAATCCCAAACTTAATTAATTTTACTTGGAAGCGCCTTCTCAAACGTAGTACTCCAAAATCTCATACTAGGGCATTATTAACCCTATCTCTAATGAGATATTATAACTCTGATGAGTCTTTCCTTTTGTTCAAATGATTCGTACCCCATAGATTTGTATAAACCAAAGCTCTGATACCATGTTGTAACGACTTGGCTTTTTGCTCGGTTTTCGCCAGTAATTAAACTAACTTAAACTGTTCATAAAGACGGATTATTAGGGGTACATACACATTTGCATAAAATAAAAAAACTTTTCCATTATCATAACAACAATATTACATCATAGTTACTGGAGAAACATCAGAGTACATCGATTACACAGTGGAAAAGATGTTAAACTCAGTGGAAGAATATGCATGCTCCAAAATATAATAGCTCCAGCTAAACCAACATCCTGCTCCAACCACTCCAAGTCTAAACTGGAAACCAAACTACTAGGCTGCCCGTGTAAAAGTTATGGGCACCTAGAGTTTAGGTATGGGAACAATAAACTCCAAGTCAATTATGAGACTGGTGTGAGAACACAAAACATTTGTTTTTAGGGTTTATTTTAAAATTAGGTAATTCACCGGACCATGCAGCTAATGCAGAACTTGTTTACTCCATGTGAATACCAATGCATAGAAATTCACAATGACTTTTTGAAAAATGAAACTAACATAAAGTCTCGCGGCACACACACAATGCAAACACACACATGGGCGAGGTTTCTCCTTATGCAATCAAAAATGCTTGATACGTGAAAATCCTCTTTCAATACTATAATATAGTGTGAAAACAATTTCGAAAGTAAGTGTATCAATCCTAGCCAGCATAGATACCATATGCTATACTGACGTATGCTATACAATGAAAATCGTATGGGCTCGTAGCGAAGATTGGGTTTCCAACAATGACTAGGCAAAGAAACTTACTTCCGAACCGAATTTTGAACACCTCTAGAGGGATGTCCGAGGATCAACAGTGGTGCTCCTCATGCTAACACAAGGCCGGGTTACCCCTTAACAGGGTAACTTAGAGTAAGTATGAGTATGTCATCTCCCGGTCGTTACCGACCTTTTCGAGCGCGCACTAACAACAACCACAAAAGTAGATGCTTTTACCACATAGTTTAATACTTAGGCTCCATACCATAGTACACCTTTTATCTAGAAGGAGAAAACACCCCATAACTCTGCTGCATTTCTTCCTGTTTTGGCCATTTACTGGGGTGTGAGGCTTGCCGAGGTCCCGATATACACAAACATATGCTTAAATAAGCCATGCTTTGATCATCCAAAGCTCACCACTTAACTTAAGTATGCTACATTATCCATTCACAACGCATCACTGATTTCTATTGATATACAACCTCTAAGCTCATACGTCTTAGAGAATGGTGTTAAGCAAGAGAATAAATTCTCCGCAACCAAACAGATATATATCTAACAGAGATCAGTGCTACGCAGTCAATTACAATGTCAGACACACAGTCCATAAATGTCCGTTCTAGGTCTGAACGAAACAACAATCTGAAATTCCTTCACATACGTTTGGGCTTCTTGCCACTTAGCTGATATAAAATCCATCTGCAAATGCAAGCTACCCATTTGAGACATTCAGCAAGTCGTCCTTACGATATGAAGGGTCCCGGTCTTCAGTACTATCTTCAATTGCTCCACAACGTCGTATTATTACTTGGAATGGTTTTTGGACATACATTTGATCCTGGTCTTCCCAAATAATAAGCGTAATTTTTTAAATACAATTACAGAACACACAGGCTTTCAACCAAATCTCCTTCCATCTTAGATTTTGTTAAATTAAATTTCTTTAAACCCATTCTCAAATTACCTTTAACAAAATCCATATTTAACCCTTCTTCTTTAAAACACATCCCTTAAATCAAAGATAATCTAGCCCCAAGGCCTTAATTAATTTTTCGTTTGATAACTCGTTATCAAAACCTAGTTTCCTTTGAAAATCCTTTAATCCATATTTCAAACAAAGTTTCCAATTAAATCGATTTTCCAACATTCAATTCTTCAATCTCAACCAAAATATTATACTTGATTCCCAATTCCTTATTTTTAATTTTCTCAAATCAAAGATTGGACTAAATCCCAATTTACGATATGAATTTCCACAACTCAATCTCATTGGGTTTCAAGAATGATATTGTTGAACATATGACTCATGACAAAACCCAAATCAATCGATATTGAACATAAGTTACACAGAGATTGTATCTACTTATATTGGATATCAATTCTCATAATCAACGAATACTATAAGTGGAATAACGATATAATAATCATATCTTCCAAATTCCTCAAATAGTATACGTTTCACCAAAGAATTTCATATCAAATATCCGAAGATTATTTCTATCCAACTTATCCCAATCAAATTGGGAAAACCATATCTTACTTAAAAGATTTATCCAACTCTTTGACATTAGATCTGGATAGAAATACCATCAACATATACTTAATATTAATCTCGATATCCAACTCACACTATAAGCAGAATAATGGTGAACTACCTTTTAAATTCCTCAAATAGTAAGAGTCGTCATCTGCCAAATTAATATCAAACATCCGATGATTTATCTCTAACCATATCCAATTATTTAAAATTGGAAAAACCGTTTTAATATTAAATAAATCAATTTGAATTCCATCTAAAATATTTGCAATACTTTTAAACCTTGGAAGCATTCCACAAATCATTACTTATAGTTCGAAAAATAGCTTACGGGTTAAAACTTCAAAATAGATTGTTTTCGACGAAAGCGTTACAATAGCGTTTCAAAAGTGTTACAAAAGCGTTACAAAAAAGTTAACTTAACTATTTTGATCAAAATATCGATTATCTTTGCCAAAACTTAAAATTTACAATTCAAAACATCTATCATAATTTGTTATAATTTTACAATTTTTTTCCACATTTTTAAAACAATTAAAATAGTTGTTTATAGTTAAGGTCGACAACTACTCTAAAGCGACCTTTTCCAAAACGGTTTTAAACATAACTTGTAACCCGAAATTAAAATCCGCTTTCACTCATTTAAAAGTTCTTGTTAATATACATCAATTATTTTTCATTTCTTGGAAATTCGATTTAGATTGCAAAAGTTATAAGCATTTACAGTTTGTAACTAAAATACGCAAATTGCCATTGTACGACAAGCTCCATTTTGATCGCAATAAAAATTATTCTTCAGTACTTCAAAATACCTTAGAAAACCATTATATACTCATGTAAACCATTTAAATTAGTCCAAAATTCAACTTTAACTTTTCACTTAATAAATCAAATTTCAATTCTTTCTAAATTCAAATAACTTCAAATTAACCATCCCATTTGTCGGATCATTTGGAGATAGCCAGGGAGAGTAGCAAACTATATTTTCCAAACCCAAGCCTAGGCACTATCCTCTCTGTCATCCTAGAACGTTCCGGTATTTATTTATTCATTTTAAGAAACTTTATCAATATATATGAATTTATACATATGTGTCTTTTCTAATTATTAACCTTAAATTTTAATGATAATATTGCTTCAAATTACAAAGGAGATTTATCGATCACCAATGTGATACCATTATTGTTGTGTCATAGTGTGTGTGCAACAACATCAACAACTATTATAAACATCCATAGCAACCATCATTAACATAATTAAATAAATCATATCTGTGCACAAGCGTTATAACATTAACGCTAAATAGTGTGTTCTAAATTACGCATCCATCATCCATCACAACAAACATCAATCATGATTAACCACTAAATTTCATAACTATATTTTATTTTTTCTAACTACTAATTAAATATATAACCGTGGTTAAAGAGTTCCCACCGAACAGCTTTCCAATCTTCATGGTAGGCAAGCCTAGTTGAGCGAACCATCGGACATTATTTCAGCACACCGTCTACTTCACCAAAATATATATTATATAATATATACTAATCTTTATCTATATATATATTATAAGAGGAAGTGGAGGAGGAGGATGACGAACTTCGGCAAGGTGGTGGTGGAAAAGAAGAAGACTTATGTCGTGGAAACCATGGCCATAAGCTTAAAGAAGAATATGAGAAGAAAAAAATGGAGTGGAATGGTTAAAAAATGGGGGAAAGGCCTCCTTATATAGGAATGGAGGGTTAAGGAGGTAATGACATATAAGGGGGAAAGTGTAAAACATGCATGAAAGGAGACATGCAAAAATACAAGTGTCCTTACACTTGTCTTAAGGAGGGAAAGTGATCTTTTGGTAGCATTCCTTTAAAATGCTATGAAAACTAAGGACAACACTTATTTCTAACGCTACTAATTCATGATATGATTTGACAAATCCGATCAAATGACAAATAGTATCAATAAATCCAAACTTATTAGTAATCATTCTCATTTGTAATTCAAGTAAAATCTATCATATAACTTATCAAAATTATTAAATATTCTAAACCATATATATTTATGTCAAATTCAAATTGGGTAAACAAAATCCCAATTTTAAATTGGTTAAAAATTCTGGATCGTTATATTTCATATCTCTAACCATACGTCTTAAGATGGGTAGATATTACAGAATATAGGGACACTTATGTCCTTAAATATTTTATTTGTTTCCGTTGATGATATACTATTTATATATAGTTTTTTGAATATCGATGCACTACTTAAAAATTAACAATAATACTCATTGGTCCTAAAATTTGGTACCACAGTTTTATAATTTTTGTGTGTAATTGACTATTATGTTTATGTTTTGCACCAAAAATCTACCGAAATTCTTTGATTATGGCTTTGACCAAAAATCCTTGGTAATTCTTTATTCTATTATATTAGTTGAAATATTCCCAACTTTTTATATTTACTTTGGAAGTTTTAAGATGGACTTTTTTAGAGACTAGATTTTGAACTTCAATTTCTAATCACTAATTCTAGTGCTTATATGTAGAAATAATGTCATTATTATTGACACAGATGAAGCAGTGGATTACATGATTCTATGATATTGTTCTTTTGCTTTTGCTTGGTAAATCATGAAAAAGTTTCAAGTTCAAAAATATATCACTAACCGCCAAAATGATTAAAGCAAGCCTTATAAGCTTATGAAAAAAATATTTCAAAAAACTTTACGTTCATCCAATTTTTTTCAGTCCGTGCATATTTTCATGGTATCAATATCAATGTTCAGTTATGAAGTTACAAGGATAGCTTGCTCACCTTTTTGGGATTCTTAACTTAGGAATAGTACAAATTTGTTAGGACCATATATGTACAATATAATTTACTATCTAATAAAAAGTATAAGGGAATTCTTACTACATGGAGTCATGTTAAACAAATTATTGCTAATTTCAAGCAAGTCCTCGTCTAAATTGCGATATATTTGGTTAAGAAAATGAATATTGTTAAATGAACGAAATACACTATCAAACTAAATAATTTTTAAGTGCATTTTGATTTCATATGTAGATTTTTTTTACATTGATATATATAATAAATTGTTTTCCCCCTGCATTGATATTAAAGAGATCAATGGGTAGGCTATAATTAACGGGTCAAATGCTCTGGTTCAGTGGGAATCATAATCTTCCAACTTTAGGGACGTTTAGGAAAGATAACGATGTGAATTAAAGAAGCTCCAAGATGACGTTGCTCCATTTATATGGTGAAACTACAATTTGTTTATCTTCTTCCAAATAATAAATAGTAAAAAAAAGAAAGATCTTGAATGCTATATCGGAAAGTGAATCAGTTCTTATGGTACGCTAATTTTTTTAAATTCCCATGTTCCCAAAAAATTGCTACTAGGTTAAATTTGATAACTGATTAAATATATTACTTTACTTCAAATATCATTCTCTTATCACAAGCATAATCTTTACTAATTTTACTTTATTTTAAACGTTCAACTTGCTAGAAACTAAATTTCAAGCCAGTGATTTAATGAATATTTTCAACATTCTGCATTATGCTATGTTAACTAAAAAGCTAGAAGTCAAACAATTAAAAAAAATAAAGCTATGGTATGTGCGTCAAAACGGAAAAATAAATTATCCAATCTACAATAAAAAGATGTCATGCAGTAAAGTAACGAGGCTGCAGTCGAGACAAGTAAAGGGTGAGGATCATGGTTTTTCACCTATATATGTGCGTATGTGAAAAGATTGTCCATGCCTTCTAATTTATACCTAAATGTTTATATAACAATTAAGTTAACCAGATTCAAGTTTGATTCTAACTCGCTGTAGGTTCACTTTTTGACATTATACCTTTTTCTAGATAGAAGTCTGAAATCATTAGTATTGAATTTTTGCAGTCAATGTTTCCATCTGGATAAATAGTGTTGTCATCATCTGCTTGATGCAAATATTCAATATAAGAGGTATATTATTTGTTCTCCTAGCTTGCATACTTTTCACGCATCAGAGAGAAGTAAAAGTATGTGATAAAACCATATTATACATATTTATTGCTTTCTATCGTATGGCACGGTAGTTGGAAATTTATTTTTAATTATATACAACCTTAAATTATAAAGTATAATTTTGAAATTTAACATCATGGTTTCAGAATATACATTATGGTATGTGTACTTGAGTATATATATTTATGTAATTCAAATAGGAGTCGTGAGTAATGATAGTTATAATTATAATTTATTTTGTATTAAATACTGGTTATGATTTAAATGTTTGTATAACAAGCACATCCCATTGTATTTTTAATTTCTTAAGATGACAAAATATTACCTTAATTTTGGATTTTCCATAAACAAGATCAATATCTAGAGATAACTGAAATCAAACATGTGTCAGTAATGTTAAATTAATGAATTACCTCTATTTATATCACTATATTTCCAATTTCCATATAAGCAAAGGACAATTAATACAAGTATATTTCCATTTGACATTTAAAAAAAGATACTTGAATAAGATATAAATCCATATCACTATTATGTTCTTCGTTTTTTTGTATATACCTATCTTCAACCTTTCGTTTGTTTCTAAATTTTCACCACCGAAGATGTGAAGATAACCATTATCAGGATGCTGATGCAAAGATTCAATCAGACATTATTGGTCTGGTTTTCAATTTCTTGCCATTGTTTTTGGATTTAGGCAATGGCCAGCAAGCACTTACACTATTTTAAGAATAATAAAATTATTTTCTAGACATCGATAATGAATTGTTAGACACATATCTTTTGTCTTCTAAAATATTTAGGTATTTGGAATTGTCCTATTATTTTATTTTAGTTAATTCACTACTGAAAAAAGCTTGATTGAAAAACCCAAAAATTCAGTCTGTAAGCAAATGTTTCAGTCTTTAAGTGGCATTTTAATACCGATTATAGACCAAAATGACCAGTTACTAATTTGCAAGTCCTAAATTAATTTGAAACTAAAGAAATTCAGTCTTTACATATAGAAACCGAAAGTCAGTCTCAACCTTATTACAAATTAAATTTTAATGACTGCGATACAGTTTGTGACCAGTCTTTACATACATGTGCACTCATACAAATACACATATACATATGTCGTATTATATATAAAGGTATATGTATATCTTTATTGTCATATATCAATTTTATGCCTTCAGCCAGCTTTATTATTCTATTTCAAAAGAAAACAAACCATTATATAATATCATGGTGTGTAGTGTATTCCATGACAATCCAACATCGAGAATAATAAACAATAATGTACAAATAGCTGAACTACAATTTCAATCAGAACACATATCATGGCAATAGTACAATATCAACAACTTTCATACATGCCATAAAGAGTTCAACTGTACGGTATAATTTCGAAGTTTGGCATATAGAACGAAATTTTATAGATATAAATACATTTTCTCTACACAATTTTCTTGGTCAAAATTATTATGGAAAAAAATGTTGAAGTGTGAGAGTTGGTTTCAGCTTCAACTAAGCTTTATATTGTACGGTTTTACCATCCTGCACTGCTATGGGCATGATGAAAATAAAGTGGATTTGAGCTTCAATCCATGGAAGACCTCCTACTTCAAATTATTTCATACCATCCACTATGACTCAAACCCAAATATGCTTAGCAAAATGAAAACCTTCATCAGTAGAAAACTAAAACCCATTAATTAAATTAGCTCTTTATGAAATAATCTTCAACTTTTCAAAACTGGTAATGATACCCAACTTTAGCCTTTTGGTGTTTTGATTTCTAAATTTTTAGACCTTAAAGATCATGCATATGAAGAAGTATTGGGATTGAGAACACCACGAAAAAGAAGAATTCATCCAAAGTAGAAAATTCGAGGAATGTAGGTGTATTCAAACTAAGAGAAAATTGGTCTAATTTTGAAGGAGAAACGGTTTTGATATTTTGATTTAGCTTTTCTATGGACTGAATGGAGAAGTGGGAATTTAATGCATAAAGGAATGGTTAATGTTGAGTAAGTGGGAATTATGATGTACTGTGAATATGAAGACGTGGGATATTGTTTTTTAAATAAATTATTAACCCAGATTTTGACACGGATCACTAAATATGACCACTAGATTTATAACTGAAAAGAAATCTTAGCTACTTATCCATCTTAAAATTACAATCCAATTAAATACTGATTTGCAGTCTTTATTACTTAAACCTAAAGATTGTTCTAGTTTTGTCCACTACAACAAAAACATCATATTACAACTTTAATTTTACAACTGTGCGAAAAGCACAGTTGTAATAAACGCTTTTTTACAATTGTGCAAAAAGCACAGTTGTAATTAATGTTTTTTACAACTATCAGCTCTCTAAAGTTGTAATAAACATATATATCACAACTTTTCATTTTATTAGTTGTAATAGATGCCTATTACAAACTTCATGTTTATAATATCTATATTTAATAACTAATTATATTAATATTCAATAATAATAATTTATAATGAACTTGGGAATCAATAATATTTATAAATTATTATTATATAGTTAATAAGTAGTAATTTATTTTTTATAGTTATTGTATGTTAACTACTTATTAGTTCTAATAGGTTTTTTAACCCTATTAATACATATTTCGTTTGAAATAAAAAGGAGTCCAATAAAAAGAATTGACCTAGATCAAAATATTTAGAAGCTATAAGGTGAGTTGAAATTTATCTAATTTACATAATACCAGGTTTATTTCATTGAAAATTCTATTTTTGTTATCATGCATATGTGAAAACAATGAAAGGCTTAAATAAATAATATAACTTGAACTTTAGCCTACATGTTCAGTAAATTATTTAAATTTGATGAAATGGTATATACGTCATAGGTTTAGAGTTTTAAAGGATTAATCTTTAAAATTTGTGTAACATGATATTGATAGAATCTATTTCTAGTTAATTGTTATTTAGGTTTTATTACTAACCAATTATTTGAAATATTTTAAATCAGTCTGGGGGTAAATTTTCTATATTATGGTTTACCGCTCAGGTTAATGCAAAAGAACGAAATCCAAGCGGGAAACAAGAAAAATTGGCTCCAAAAAATCTCTCGTATCAAATTTTACTTTATGTGTCCGACCTCTCCTCTACTCTTCCCTAAATCAAAATGGATCCCTAATTTCTCTTAGATCTTAAACCATTGTCTGTTCCCTTCTTCCTGAACCCGCCTTCTACCACCTAATGTCGGTCCTCAACTCTTGTCCGTCAGCCTGACATCCCCTCCACCAGTCAGCGTTCAGTCCTGCTTCAACCTCGGGCTTGAAGCCTTCCCCTTATCGATCGATCAGAACCCACGCTGCATCGCGCCACCGGTCCTCTCACCCAACGATGGTCCTTCGTCCGCCTCGTCCTTTGCCAAGCCGCGATCGCGAACCCTTCTCTCCTCTCCAATCAAATCGCTTCAGCCCGTCTGCTTGTGAACCCCTGCCTCCTTTGCTACTGTTCTTCCATCGCTGCGTCAGATCTGTATACAGGCTACCTTGGCAACTCAGTTCCACGCCATCGCAGCCACCCCCAAAATGATGCTCGTTCCTTCCTTTGCCACTAAAATCGCTGCCAAGCCCGCTTCATTCTCAGCGTTGCAAAGGTGAGTTTTCATGATTAATTTTGATTCAAGCACATGAACTTCATTAAAATCTAGAGTTGTTTTGATTGCGGTTGACTGTGACTGAGAGTTCTTTGTTTGTTTGGTCCTTGGTTGCTGAGAAGGTTATTCCTTCTTCACTGTTCCTTTTGTTAGAGAACAGTTAAACAATTTATTAGTTGTCAACAAACAACTACTATTGATTCAAAAGGAAAATCAATTATGGTTATTGCTGTGAATAAGTAATTTTTGTTTAATTCTATTACTCTACATAAAAGGGTACTAGATAACATCATCTTTTGTAGAAACTTGATAGTAACTGTGTAACCAAGGAGAAAAGTAAAAGTCAGTTGTGCCAGAGGATCCAAAGTCATCATTGGCGTAAGCTTGATTAACATCCTATGACCATAGATTTAAACAATTACAAAGTTTGAAGAAATTGACAAATTTTCATTTAATTATACATAGCAACTATAATATTTTTGTAGCACTAACACAACGTTCCTCTTCATAATGCATAATAACGAGAAGAAGAAAAGATAAGATCTGGTAACCTTTGTTTTTTTATATGATTTATACGTTTTTATCACTTGATTAGGAAAACGAAGAAAGAGAATAGTGAAAAGAAGTTAAAAGTATATATTTTAAACTTGATGACTGTTAATTTTCTCATGTCACTTGGTCATTGCTCCATGTCTTTAGAAGTCCTCCCTTTAAAAAAAACACAAAGTATAACCAAATGTAAGAAGCCCATCATTAGGCTGCCCTTTTACATATGGGTGACAACAATTATTTTAATTGTTTAAATATGCCATGCAATGGTGCAGTGGTTTTTTTTTTGTGAGCTGCCAACATCCGCATATGATTTTACTAAATATACGAGTCATTTGCGATAAGGACAACATAACAAATGGGAGAAAATAAACGTACAAAATCTCAACTTTACTCGGAATCCTTGTAATTCTACTGATATTTTGCGGTTGCATTTCTATGTAATTGTATCTCTGCATTTTTGAAAACAAACCATACTCATGGACATGAAAAAATGATTTATGTTTCATTCGAAAGGATCTTTCATATGTCATATTTAAACAAAAATTGACTTTAGATTCTTTGGGAAGTAAGACGGTCTTCAAAAATGGAAGAGACAAGATAATGACAATCATATTTGGAAGTGGAAGCCTTTGCCTAAAGAACTTGATATTAAAATTTTATTTACTAAGTGGATAATAACATGGTAGTCAAACATTTGGTCTTCAAAAATGGAACATGAAGAATGAAGGATAAACTTTGGAGTTTACATGTTACTGTTTTAGTTTGGCAATGTTTCATTCACAAGTTAGGAAGTTTGGATTAAACGACTACTTTGTTTATTAATGGATATAGCTACCATATCAATATTATCATCTGTTAATTTGTTTTCTGAAAGTCCAAGTGCAGATGCTCTTTTTTTATAGAAGTTGTGCAACATCAAATTGTTTAAAAAGGGGCTTTGGACCACATGCAGTTCATGCTATCAGGTACGTTAAGCATTATTGTTAAGATTTGGTATTGTTGGCTTAAAAACACTTTTTGTTCTTTTTTCTAGCAACAGACATATTCCTATACAATAGGTTCAGTCACTGTAGTGAACTTGCACTAAAAAGATAAATGGCGTAAAGATTTCGTTGTCTTCGACTAGTGTACTCCCGTAGGATATGCAATTTTTTGTGGATAACTTGTGCCTGTACTAAGTTGGTTTGTAATGGTCAAATATGTAATAATGCACAAAATGTTGTCTAAAACTTATTGTTTGTAAAACAGAATATTTGAGTATTTTAATAAACTAGTTTGCAAATAACTGTAATATCTGATTTGCTTATAGAGTATTGTTATATTTAGTGTATTGTTCTTTTCAGTTGCAAAATATGTTTTTTTTTTAAAACCCAAATGTCAATCACAATGGTGCATAACAGTTGTAGTAGATTTTATTACAATGGTGCATAACTGTTGTAATAAAGTTTATTACAACGGTGGAAAAAAGTTGTAAAATATACATATTACTACGGTGTTGCAACAGTTCAAAAAAGTTGTAAAAGATTTTAGTTTATTACAACTTCTTAATACACAACTGTTTGCCCACCGTTGTAAAATGTATATTACAACAGTGTTCCACTGTTGTAATATGGTTATTTTGTTGTAGTGGCCATTGATCAGTTTCAAAATAGAGACTAAGATACTTCAGCCTTTGATTTGCGGTCCTTAAATGAAAGTTTTTTTGTAGTAATTTTTGAGAGGTTTAACATTTCAAGCAAGTATTAGTATTATTCTATTTCACCATGTCATGTTTAAATCTGCATTTTATTACCATTATAATATTTCCTTAGCAAAGGTGTATGATGCATGAGATATTGTGAATATCCATATTATGGTCTTCCAATCATAATAGTATAGAATGAAAAAATTGCAGCTAAATTAATCTTTGCAACCTTCTGTCTTTATCATATGAAATTCTATTCATTTATATCCATATCTAAAAGGAATAATTGACACGATTAATCCCAAGTTTCACGTGTCTTCCCATATTAATCCAGAGCAAGTTTGGGAGTCTCTTCCTATATTGATCCTTTGTAATAACCCGGAAATGCGAGCCAATTTAAAAATTTTATTTTGGCGATTTTAATGAATTTTGATTATTTAAAATGAATTATTTTAAATAATATCGACGAAAAATTTATTTTGAATAGGAATAGAACGTATATATTTATATACATCGTCGTTAGAATATAAATATATATTTTAATTTTAAAAGGAATTGAAAATGGCGCGGTAGTTCGATAATTCGATTTCAAACTTCAATTGAACATACCGGGTGCAAAATAAACCGGATTTTAGCAAAACCAAAAATAATAGGATCTATTTGTGAATATCTTTCCAACGAATCCGAAAAATCAAGATTTCATTGCGGGAATCAAAAGATATGTCCAGTTGAAAATTCTGAATAGTCGCTATGGAATTCAGGCCCTCAAAAATGGAAATTTTGCAAACGACCTCGGATTTCGACGAAACCACTTTTGTTGGGTCCATGATGTAAAGTTATTGCTAGATTCCAAATTTCATAATTTTTCGAATCAGTATGTGAGCGTGGCAAAGGAAAACGCGTTTGACCAGTTTTAGTTGATTTTAATCGACTGGAAAATGGCCATTTTCCAAACGTTCTCAGAATTCGTCGAAACTAGTTTTATTAGGACCGTATCGTCAATACGAAGCTAGAAAATATTTTTCGGGAATTTTTCGAGCTAGTATGAGACCACAGTAAATTGAAATGCGCGTTCAAATTCAATATATAGAGTTATATGTTGATTTCAACGAAAACTGATCGAAACAATCGAATCAGCTTGCGATACATATCCCATTGTGTTTGGAATGGGGGTAATTAACTATGGACGATAGACGGTGGGCCTCGTTTAGAGGTCGTATGAAAAAGTCAACTTTTTGTAAATTAAATAATTAAATAAAAAAAATTAAACCTCTTCCCCTTAAAAACCCGTTGCCCCCCCAGTTATTTTCAATCGAACGAATCAGAAAAAAAAGGAAACGAAGTCGTCGCTCCTCCGTTCGACGCACCACCTGGCCTCGCCCCACCCCCGTCGCCTTCTTCCCTCCTCCGCCTCCCACCCCTCAGTCGATCGCCCTCACTCCTTGTTCCTCTTCAAACTGGAAACCGCAACACCCCTAAACCCCGAGCCCACCGACCACAGCGCCACCATCCTGGCCCACCACCGTGCTAGCACCGCCACCCGACGCTTCCCCTCCACCTGCACTCCTCCGCGCGACCCCCTTCTTCTTCCCCAATCGCCTCCTTCCACATCCGACGCCCCTAGCCCAATTTAGAAAACCGCACCCCCTATGCCACGACCAGCGAGCTCCGACGACCGCTGCACAGCCCTCCGACGACCTGAGCCGCCCCTCAGCTACCCACCACCAGCGAAAACAAAATGTAAGCCCTCTAATTTAATTGTTTTAAATTCTTTTAATTGGAGTAGATAAATATAATAAAAAGGGATATTAAAAATATGATTTTTATGTGAAAGGTATATTAAAACTCTGATTTTTAAATCATAGGAAAAGTAAAGATATGAATTTTAAAGAAGTAAAGATTTTTTTTATTTATAAAAATATGATTTTTATATTTTAGAAAGAATAAAAATTCAATTTTTAATTTATAGAAGAGATAAAGAGATGATTTTTATAAAGAAAAGATTATATTTTTGAAGTAGGAAAGATATAATTTTTATAAAGTAAAAATAATAAAAATATGATTTTTATTATATACGGAATATAAAAATAAGATTTTTATCATATACGGAATATAAAATTATGATTTTTATCATATACGAAATATAAAAATAGAATTTTTATCTATATAGTAGCGATGTAAAAATAGAATTTTTATCTATATAGTAGCGGGGTAAAATAGAATTTTTATCCATATGGAGCAATTATAAAAATATGATTTTTATATACATAACAACAATATAAAAATGTCATTTTTATATATGTAGTGGCTACGGGCAGCGAAAGTGACAAAAGGCGAGAACGACGAAGATTTCTACATAAGAAGAGTCGTGGTATTGGATTTGCTATCGGTGAGAACTCACTCAAATTTCCTTTTCTAGTTATATATATATATATATATATACTAGGATGCAGACGGTGCTTAGCAGCACCCGACACCCGTCATCCACAGACCATGGATGGCTTGTTTGTTTAATTGATGTGTTGTGAAATTTGTTTGTGTTGTTGATGGGAAATCGATAATAAAATGTGGATGTGTTGAAATAAATTAATTATCGTTAAAAATATAATTTTTAACGTGAAAGTGAATAAATAAATATTTATAAACAAATCGGTCGATTTGTTTATATACACTGATTTGACTGATATTGATTGGGATGATAAATTTTACACATCGCCCAACTGCACAAATAAAATCTATGTTTGATTGTTTGAAACCCCACATGGGTATTAGGATAAAATACGGCATACACTAATCCCAATAATTAGTTGTATGTCGATCGATGGATCGACAGGCTGTTATAAGCGTTAGATATCTATATTTGATGCTTATACAGAGTAGTGCACTTTAGATGATGGTTGATTATTTATCGTTGCTATCATAAGCATGTGTTGTATGGAATCCATATAATTAACTTTATATGGTGATTGATTGGGCCTCGTTCCAATTTAGAAGATAAAGAATATTATAAAATAAAGGTTCATGTGTTGACAGTACTCATCCGTTGAGATTAGTCATGTGTTGAACGAAATATTTTAACAAAAAAAATTTACATCTTTATCATTATAAAATAAAGATTCATGTGTTGACAGTACTCATCCGTTGAGATTAGTCATGTGTTGAACGAAATATTTTAACAATAAAATTTACATCTTTATCATATATAAAATTAGAAACTAACTGGAAAATAGATAAGATGAGTGGTCTCCTGAATATCGATCTGATGTTGGTTTCGGCCTTCGGGGTTAATATTCAGGGAATCGTTCTCTTACTAATTTACAGTTGGAGTCTGATTTGAAATCAAACGATAGATACCATAATTTTATAAAAATATATTAAATAACAAAAATAGTCACACTTGGACGGTACTCATTCGTTGAGATTAGTCATGTGTTGGCAAAAATATAAATTCACGTATTGAATAGAATAAATATTCATTTGTTGAATAGAATAACGGGATTATTGAAATATATAAAGCCGTGTTGATTAGAGATGCGCTATTTTGACGCGAACGATATTTATATCGATTATATTTAAATTGAATTGAATAGAAAACGAATTTGAATTTGAATTGAATTGAATAGAAAACGAATTTGAATTGAATTGAATAGAAAACGAATTTGAATTGAATTGAATAGAAAACGAATTTGAATTTGAATTGAATTTAATAGAAAACGAATTTGAATTGAACCGAATAGAAAACGAATTTGAATTGAATTGAATAGAAAACGAATTTGAATTGAATTGAATAGAAAACGAATTTGAATTGAATTGAATAGAAAACGAATTTGAATTGAATTGAATAGAAAACGAATTTGAATTGAATTGAATATAAACCAATTTTGAATTGAATTGAATATAAACCAAATTTGAATTGAATTGGATATAGAATGAATCGAGATTAGAATTGAATTGGAAATAGAAGTTGAAATGTTTTTGAAACGAATTTAAACTATTCATAAAATTCGTTTTAAATAGAAATCGACGAAATATATATTATATATATTATATATATTATATAATGGCCTGAATAGAACGCGCCGCGCCGCGGCAGTTCGTGAATTTCGACCATTGACTTCGAACGGATATTACGGGAGATCCGACCGTCGGATTCTCCTAAAACCGGAACCGTTGGGTTCGTATTGAAAAGAGCTTTCTAAAGAATATTAGAAATTTGAAATCTAACGGTTGGATTTGGAGATACGTCCAAATCAATTTCAGAAAAGGTCGCTGTAAGTGCAGTTCGATGGCCGTTGATGGAAATCGATTGTACAGGCCTTGATAAAATTATTAAAAATAGTAATAATTTGTGTAAAATCATAAGAAATGATATGGGAAAAATTGGGATGAAAAACTCCATATTTGAAAAGATAAAAATAGATTTTTATCGAAATGAACTACTTTTGAACTAAAATTAAACCCGTTTATTTTTAAATAAATAAATTGGATTTGAAACGGGTTTTAAATAGAATTGATTTATGGGTTTATCGTGAACGGTGTTTTAAATAACACTAGTTCTTTAACCCGGTAATAAATAGAATGTGATTTGGGTTTATCGTGAACTGTGTTTTAAATGACACTAGTTCTTTAACCCTGTAAAAGGAGTTTTAATGAATTTGCAATTAGATTGAAATGTGCATTGATAATCTAAATTATCAAATTTGGAAAATAAGCGAGAATGGAGTATCACCAGTTTTGCTCCAAAGCGATAGTTAAATCTTTAATTAGATTTGAACGTGGAATGGTAATTAATTTTACCGATAACACCGTGGTGTTAGATATGGAGTATTACCAGTTTTGCTTCATGGGATGAATAGGTTGGGATTGAGAAATAAAACAAATAATTACTTCGGAGTGGTTCGCCAATCTGGACTAGTTTGGAAAACCATAATCTGGTTTGAAATGATATCCAAAGGAAGATTAAAGGATAAATTTTAAAGAATTTATCTTGGATAAAATTAATGGGAACCTTTCCCTAAGAATTGAAATTTAGAAACTAGCTGTAGGTTAGCTAAGAAGAATGGTTTCCTGGGTATTGATCTGATGTTGGTTTCGGCCTTCGGGGTTAATATTTGGGAAATTGTTCTCTTGCTGATTTACGGTTAATGACTAATGAATTGGAATGAGGCGTATGTTGTGTTTGTGTAACATTTGTTTTAATATACGCGGGTTGTTCGTAAAGGCCGGGTTTATACCCATTCTGAATAACCGATTCGACGACATGTCGAAGACGAAGACGGTGGCTGAAGATCGGAAGTCTTCACATCGTTTGGGTGATTACTCATGATCTTGATTGGGCTGTACACCCAAGATGAGGGAATCAGTTGGTGGTCGTCCAGACGTACTTGGAGACCGATGGATATGCGAGGAAAGTGCCTCCGGTTTCGTTCAGACCCAGAACGAACTTGTAAATGGATTGTGTGTCTGACATTGGATTTTATTCTATGTTGATTGATTTCTGTTAAATATATATCTGTTTGGCGGCGGAGAATTTATTCTTTTTCTTAACGCCCTTCTCTGAGACATACGAGCTTAGAGGTTATATATCGATAGATATCAATCGCATGGCATGAATTGCCTGTGTGGCACGCTGAGTTGCAAGGATCAAGGCTTATGTTGAAAAGCAAAGTCTTGTGGTTGATGATCAAAGCACGGCCTACATGGCAGCTTTGTGTATAGCGTGGATTCGCGAGCCTCACACCTCGGTATGAGTCAAAAACGGGATGAGGACCCAAGGAGTGTACGACGTTTCTTTCTAGCTATGGGTGGTGTCAGTGACCTACCAGCCCTGACATTTATATACTTTTCACCTTTGTGGTTTGGATGCGAGGCGCCTCGATTATAGGTCCTATAGGGCCGGGAAACGTGTGTTCAGGAATAATTAATCCTCAAACGTAAGAGAGGACCGGTCTTGGAGGATCCCAGGTGTTACCCAGAGTGTGTAGTCCTGAGGCATTTGCTAGAGTGTCTCGAAGCGGAGAGGAGCTTGCCCCTTGCCTCGACTCATGACGGAAATCCAATTTCCAATACGAGATATTTCGGTTTTATTTGTAGAGCCTAGTATGGCGACATGATAGACGGTACCCATGCCGCCTAGGATTGATATTTATGATTGAAATTGTTTTGACACTATACACTTATTATAGTATCAAATGATTTGTTTTTAAAACGTACCAAGCATGTCTGGCTATTATAAGGGAAAACCCTATCCTCCGGCTTGCGTTGCATTGTGTGATGGGACCTGGGTCTTATAATAGCTTCATTTTTCGAAAAAGCATTGCGTTGTTTATTGATATGCACTGGTATTCTTGGGAGGAAACCCGTTCCGTGTTATACGGCGTGGTCCCTTGAACTACTCTCTTTTAAAGTAGTTTTAAATAACTGTTTTAGTTCTCACACCAGTCACATGACTGACCTGAAGTTTATTGTTTTAACCTAAACTCTAGGTGCCCTTATTTTCGACACGGGCAGCTAGTAGTTTTGGTTTTGCAGATTTATATTCACAGGATCCTGATTTACAGCTGGAACGATGCTCAGAAAGCTCTGTATCCGTGCATTACTTTCAGTTGTGTTTTATATTGTTTTCCGCTGCTATGTAATTTATTGTAATCTCTGATATTTATCGAATGTAATTTATTCATTTATACTCTGTATATTCTTGTATCAGATGGAATTGTTGTAATAGCAATGAAATGTTCTTCTGTCTGCATTCTGATTTGTCTTGTCCTCACAGTAATTCGTTCTTTCTCATCTCTTCGGAGACCGGGGAAGTTCGGGTCGTTTCATCCTTCTTACGCACTAACCTGTTATATCTAGTTTTTAAATTTTAGCTTTCCTAGATCAAACGTTAATTTTTTTTTCTCGTTTAGATCTATTTCTTTTTGTCCATCAAAATCCTCCCTTTTCACCTCGAAATCACTCCCTGTAGCTCTCTACTTCTGATTCATCTTGTTGTCTCCTTTAGTTCACTGGTTTATCACGCAAGCTCCTCTCTTTGCTTTCTGTAGTCAACGTCGTTTCAAGCCGGTGTTGTTTCCAGTTCAATCAATTTCCTACTACTTTCCGCTGCTCATGTTTGATTGCGCCTCCACCTTCGACGACTCGATGCCATCCTCTTCCCCGTCAGTTTGCCGTGATAATTCAAGATCTGCTTTCTCATTTTTCTTTCTTCACCCACCTCTGTCTTCTCCCATTCCCCTTTGTTCAGATTAGCTCAGATCCACTCTCCCTTTAGCAAGTTACTCACGATCGAGTTTTTGCTTTTGGTTTGAGTTTACTGGACATGCTAGGTAAGTTGTTTTGTGTAACGTCCCGTATTTTTATCGATATAATAATTAATATATTTAATTATTTGAATAATGGTTTGATAAATTTTAAATGGTTTGAAAATAAAAAAATTGATTTTTTAATTGATATAGATAATGGTATAATATGTTTAATTATAAAATGGTCGGAAATAATTGAATTGGTAATATTGTGTAATTTGGATAATATATGATATTTAATTTAGTTTATATTCGAGTTATAATAACAAATATATTACCGAATGATAGTTGAAGGTATTAATTATAAAATATAATTATAAAAACGAACTCATAATGTCGCGGTAATTCGTAATATTGAGTTTCGAACTTCAATTGAATATACATAATCCGTTCTAAGTCGGAATTCTATGAAACAAGAAACATTGGAATCTAATTAACTGTATTTATCCAATGGAAGTGAAAAATCGAGATTTTGTCATATAGATTATGAGTTATGTCCAAATCAAATTTTCAGAAAGTCGCTATGGAATCGTATATAAGCCATAACAGTTTATTTAATATAATTAAATATTTGTTTCAAATTTGGACAAGATTTTTGAGATGTATTATTAATTTAATTTTTAGAATTTTTCAGCAATTTTTATTTTGGAAAAATAAGCTATTTTTCATTTAATGTATTTTGTACCCTCTACCAGCATTTCGGGATTTCACTGAGTAACTTAACTTGTCTGTTTTCATATATTGTTGGGATAGTGGCACATCGTTTGATACAATGGTATTTTTATTTGTGTTTGTAGAAGCTCCCGTGTGATACTCTTTTGTGTTGCTTCACGCATAAGCCTCGTATAAATTAAATAAAATAAACAATAAAATACATATTTATTAGTTCCTTAACCACAAAGGAATGATACAACTAAAATATCCTTTCACGTAGTACAACCCTGAAGGCTGTAAGCTACGAACCCTATGTCTAATGCAAAAAAAAAAACTACAGATCTGTGTAGATAACCGACTACTCTAAAATGTGCAGTGTACTTATACCTCACGATTATGTATCTTCAAACTATAAATATATGTTGTTTCCTCTTTGTTCGCTTCTTTTAGACAGTGAAGCTGAAAAACATTTCATGGCTTCTAAAAATTGAAATAAATAAATTCGTCCACTATAAAATCCGGTATATATATTTATGAACTCGCAAGATTGTTCTCTTAAATCTAAGGTGTGTATGGAGGGGTTCTTCACGCAATACATGTGGGCGGTTGTAAGGGAAGAGAACTTGTATTGAGAATGGTGCAGTGCATATGAAAAGGCGAAGATGCCATTTATTTTGTCTCCTATAGCTCGAAAGTGGTGAAACGCGATTCCAGGGGGTGGCGCTACAAACTGAGTTGAGTAGGACCTTGTACGGAGCTCGCTGAGGTGTTGGAGGGTGGAATGAATGTTACTGGAGATGGGGTATTTCGTGACAGGAGCTGTTGCGGGTTTCAAGGAAGCATTTCAAGTTGACTGCATGGAGATTAAATCATGAAAGTAGCCATTATTTTTCTTGTGAAGTAATGAAAGTTTAAAACATATTCGGCAATAGGTATCAAACAATCAATACAGGAGCTTGCGTCCACATGTTTTTGGGGAAGATGTGGCTACATTATGGAGCGGACGGGTTGTATTGTTTTGGGTTAATGGATTTTTGGGCTGAGCCCAATAAGTAAAATAGAAATAAAATAAAAAATGGAGATGTGAGTTTTGAAAATGGCATGAGGAATAATTAATGGGAGCAGTTTGTTTTTGGGAGAAGAAGTGTACATTGGGTTTGGGATTTTACAAAGGTGGATGGGCTGACATGTACATATATATTAGTGAGACTTGTTTCATAAATTTTTAAGGAATAGAGTAAATAAAGGTTGGCTTTGCCTTTGTTTTGAGCCGCAGAAGTAAGAAGATAAAGTGGAGAAGAAGAATACGTTGGGCGTGGATTTTGCAGTATTGTAATGCGCTAGTTCGAACGTATGGTAAGGCCAAGATAAATAATATAAAACATTAGTTATAGTGTAGTGTCTTGTTAATATTATATCTTACACATACGATATCAGAATTTTGAGCGGTTGGTCATGTTGGAATCATGTGCTCGCATGCGACGTACTGAAACTGGTTTGGAGCCATTTGGAGATCGTTTCAATTTTAGGCAAAATAAAATGCTCTACTAAATCAAACGAATGTTATTCGTTATTTAATGATTAACGACCAATGTGAGTAAACTCACTAACTCTGATTAGTTCTATAATTTTAAAAACATTATTTTATATTTATAAAAATGAAAGAATGCAATGTGTGATGGTTGTTTGGTCGATTTACAAATAAATTGGTTGATAGTTATATATATGAAGTCGTTAGTTAAATACTGATTCTATTCAATTTAATATTTCATATTTATATGAAATTAGTGTTATTATTGTGGTTAACATCTGTGGATGCAGGGAAACATGTTGGAGGGATCCAACTGGGCTCCTCAACAATTTTATTTTTGATTTTCATATATTACATTATATGATGTGACAAATAATCAGTGACTAATTATTGTGTGTTTTGGGATGTTTGAATAACATTGACCTGAAATAATTGGTACATAAATACCGTAAAATATATTCAAGTATATTGGAAAAGAATTTGGGGTTTTAATAACTTGTGTTAATCATAATAAAACAAGTAGTTTGATTTATTAACTATATTTTTAAATGGAATAAAATAATTATTGTTAAATAATTATTACTAAATAATCGGTGAATGTTAATCTAAAAAAAGAGAAAGAGGAAGTCGTTAGAAAGAAAGACAATGAGATTTATTTCGATACTCGAAATATGAATTAAGTTAAAACCATAAGGATTGGTAATTATAATTCGACATGTCGAATGTTATTAAATTGATTTATTATTAGAATTTATATATTATATAATTTTGAATTGGACAAGATAATTAAGATTTGGTTTAGAGCCAACAGAGTATAATAGAATATGAAGTCAAGATATAATTATAAACTTGATTTATAATTAATAAGAAATTTACTTGGAAATAGATTTTATGAAGTGGGATATGAATACGAATTTATGAAATAACTCGATAAATGGAATTTTAACCTATATAGGTATTTATAAATATAAATAAGGATTGATTTGATATAACAAGTCCAATTTTTGGTAAAGAAATAGTGTTCACGTTTTAAAGTGTATAATGATTTAAAAGCAAACATTTCTGTAGATTTAATTGGTTATAAAAGGAAATTGGTAGATATTTGAAGTGATAAATTCAAAATGAATTTAGAATGCGAGTGAACCTGAAATAGTGAGTTTATTCTGACATTCAGATCATTGATCGAATACAGTTTATTCAAAAGAGAGTTATATAGTGAAATTCGATTATATCGAATTCAGGAAGGTACTATTTTCATTCCATTTTTAATCAAGATTAATTAATTAACTAATTAAATATTATTTATCTATTCTAAATGAAGAATCAAAGTTATAAAATAAATATAAATGGATTTTGGAAATGTTCTCCAAATATAACCAGAGGTGTTTCCTAAGTATAGAAAATGAAATGATTTTAAAGCTAAAAATGGAGTTAAGGAAATTAGAAACTGGTTGGAGATTAGTTATGTGGAGTGGCTTTCTGAGTATCGATCTGATGTTGGTTTCGTCCTTCAGGGTTAATACTTAGGGAGTCGTTCTCTTACTAATTTATGATTAGGGACTGATGGACGTGGAAGAATAGTGATGCGTGAATAAGATGGAAATGTTTTCCGTTGTTAATAAGAAATATTTTCTGGGATAGAGAAAATAAATAGTTTAAATAAATGGAAACGTTTTTCCTAGGATTGTGAGAAGCTAAAACAAGTTAGAGAAATATTTGGGTAAAGATATTGAAGGGGAATTGAGAAATGAAGCGATCATTGATAAATATATATTTAAAGGGGCTCAGTGTTGATTGATGATTGATCGGTAATATTTCCATCTGGAAATACAACCGCTGTTGTATATATGTTTTCCTTTGATAGTTAAATAATGGACTATCAAAGTTTTTGACCATTTTCCGTTGTCAATACAGAGAGACCGGGATCAGATAATCTGAAAATCACTTCGCACAGACATTAACGTTACGAAACAAATATATTGAAGACAGAGTTTATGCAAGGGCCGTTCTATCAATCCTAGGTAGAAATTTCCTAAGATGGATTTACGTAATAGTGCCTTCGAATTGTCCAGACCCAGGACAACATGTATGGATGATTGTCTGACAGAGTATATCTAATAAATCGCGTAAGTTGATCACTTCAAACGTATTTACGTTGGTGGCGGAGGAACTTGTTTCTCTTAGCTTTATACTCGTGATATTTTTGGGAAATCAATTTGTGATTTCGTGGGTATGACGATGTGTCATTCAATATAAATAAAGGTGTGATCTGTTAAAAGGTATATTAATGACCTCAAGCCTCATCAATCAGGAATTGACGAAAATCGGGCAGGTAGTATGGCTAAGTGGGTCGCACCCAATTAAGGTATATTGTCACCATCTAGAGAACATTCATATTTGTTACTTTTTTTTATTTCTGTATCTCCCGGGAATGGTTATGTTGGTATACCAACCGTAAGGTGACAATATATTAAGAACATTCAAGCGAAATGAACGGTCGTTCAAGTGTGGCTGAGTTACAAGATGTTCTTGTTTAACTCCAGTGTATCGCTTCTAGAGTACACTGATCGGAAGGTGGTTGCATACATTGTCATGGTGAGAAACCCATTTTCCAATAAGAGCCCGTGGTTTTTGGTTATATATTGTATATGCAGAGCTTGAGATGAAAGCGTTCTACTAGATTATTATTTACTTGTATTAGACACTATTATATTTTTAGAATAGTATTGATTTTTGGAAAGTGTTTTGGGTTATCGTAAGATAAAAACCATCTGTGTTTATGTGTGGATCGGTCGTATGATTATCACTGCTTTTGAAAAGGATTTGGAAATGTTAAACCAAGTGTTTGGGGTTTACTCACACCAGTCGTTGTTGCTGGCGTAAGCTGGGATACGCATGATAAGGGGTACTCGCTTCGCATTAGGTGGCGAACAGGAGGCTCTTACCCCTACATGTCCCAAAAATGGGGGTTGATCTAGTTGAGAGGCTGGCCGTAAAATAAAGTGTTGGGGGTACCTCTGTAAGCCACGGTGGGTTAGCCTGCTACCTTAGGTGAGAGGATGGTTGAAAAGCCTACTAGAAAATCCCTGGGTCGCTACAGTGATATCAGAGCTGAAGCTTAAGTAATTATCTTGGCTATGTGGCATGACTCAATAGAGATGAGGTTAGAAGTACCCTAAATTGAGTTTGAGTGTATATATACGAGAGAGCGCATTTGTAGATTCTGCAAAACTGTTTTACATTGTGGAGATTTATTGGTTGAGTGGCTTAAAAATTCTGGTCGATGGTGGGGCACCACAATGTCGATAGGGGTTTCTAAACGCTCAAATACGATGGACCTACATAGTATGTTTTGAAAAGAGGGTAAATGAAATAATTTTTCCCAAATTATATTTTGATATAAAGGAAGTATATATATTGGAATTATTATAATATTGGATGTATTGGTTGTTATTATAATCAAATACGATTACGACTGAGATGTTTATAATAAACGAATCAGAATTCATATAAGAGTAATATATTAAATCAGATAGTTTAAATCTGAATTTGAAACTAGAAATGGAATTAAAATTCTGGAATTCGGAAAAATGATTGTAAATTGATTTCGGATGTAATATATCGAAATTTTAAGATCCTGGGGAAATTCTAAAATATTTTCCAAGTGTTGAAAATATATTTTTGAAGTACTTTCAAAATTGAAGTATTTAAAAATAAGTTTTGTAAGTGATATAGTACTGAACTCACTTCGATCGCTGGAAAAAAATTACGATGATGATCCGGACATCTTCGGTGTTCATCTTCGAGTTTCCAAGTGATGGATTACTACCAAATATTTTGTTTTGAATTGTTTTGAGGAAACAAGTTGTCAAAAATTCGAATGTTTTGAATTACTATTGTTATATGTAAATAATTTCAGAGTGATTTGAAATAAAACCCAGGATTTTGGATCTGAAATTTAAATTTAACTTATGAAGTTGAATATATTGAAATGGTATAGGTGAATAAATAAATTAGAATTTAACTTAAACTAAGTTGAATAAAATTGGATTGGATTAGAGATAACCTGGAATGGGATTGGATAGTTGAGTAAGAATTTGGAATCAAGGTTGGAACTGGAATCTGAAATAGATTTTGGCTTGGATAAGAGAAGATTGGATTTGAAATATACTTTGGTTAGGAATCAATTGGGAAGGCATGGATATATAATGTATTGATAGAAGATGTAAGTGATAGAGTTGAATGCCCAACAAAAAAGGTACAAGTTTAAATTTATATTGGGTATGAAATTTATGAGCTATTTTGGCAAGCCGCTTGGATATTTAATTTTCTTTTGGATTGGAGTAGGCCTAGAAAGGCGAGTTGTAGTTGTACCGATTGAGCCATGCAAAGGAGATGCTGGTGAAATTTTTCGAAGATTTAAGATGTTAGAAAATTTTTCAGAATTTTTGAAAAATTTCATTGTTAGAAATAAATTAATATTTTACTCAAAATTAATTGGTCCATTTAGAACTAAAATTAAGAAGTAAACAAAAGATTTTAATTTAGTAAATAAGATTTTTAGCATTTTTTCTACCTTAGTAATTTCTAGGACGAAATTCTTTTAAGGGGGAAGGAATGTAAAGTCCCATATTTTTATCGATATAATAATTAGTTTATTTAATTATTTTATGGTTTGATAAATTTTAAATGGTTTGAAATTAAAAAAAATTATTTTTTAATTAATATAAATAATGGGATAATATATTTAATTTCTGAAATGGTCGGAAATAGTTGAACTGGCAATATTGTGTAATTTGGATAATATACGATATTTAATTTAGTTTATATTCGAGTTATAATAACAAATATATTATCAAACGATAGTTGAACGTATTAATTATAAAATATAATTATAAAACTGAACTCATAATGTCGCGGTAATTTGTAATATTGAGTTTTGAACTTCAATTGAATAGACAGAATCCGTTTTAAGTCGGAGCTCTGTGAAACAAGAAACGTTGGAATCTAATTAACAGTTTTTTTCTAATGGAAGTGAAAAATTGAGATTTCGTTATATAGATTGTGAGTTATGTCTAAATCAAATTTTCAGAAAGTCGCTATGGAATCATATATAAGCCATAACGGTTTATTTAAAATATTTAAATATTGGTTTCAAATTTGGACAAGATTTTTGAGATGTATTATTAATTTAATTTTTAGAATTTTTTTGTAATTTTTATTTTGGAAAAATAAGCTATTTTTCATTTAACGTATCTTGTACCCTCTACCAGCATTTTGGGATTTCACTGAGTAACTTAACTTGTCTATTTTAATATATTGTTGGGATCGTGGCACATCATTTGATACAATGGTATTTTTATTTGTGTCCGTAGCTGCTCCTGTGTGATACTTTTTGTGTGTTGCTTCATGCATAAGCCTCGTATAATTTAAATTAAATAAACAATAAAATAGATATATATTAGTTCCTTAACAATGAAGGAATGGTACAACTAAAATATCCTATCATGTAGTGCTACCCTGAAGGCTGTAAGCAAGGAGCCCTATGTCTAATGAAAAAAAAAACTACGGACCTATGCAAAAAACCGACGACTCTAAAATGTGTAGTGTACTTATTCTTCACGATTAAGCATCCTCAAACTATAAATATATGTTGTTTCCTCTTCGTTCGCTTCTTTCAGACAGTGAAGCTGAAAAACATTTCATGGCTTCTAAAAATTGAAATAAATAAATTCACCCACTATAAAATTAGTTATATATATTTATGAACTCGCAAGATTGTTTTCTTAAATCTAAGGTTTGTATGGAGGATTCTTCACGCAATACATGTGGGTGGTTGTAAGTGGAGAGAACTTGTGTTGAGAATGGTGCAGTGCATACGAAAAGGGGAAGGTGTCATTTCTTTTGTCTCCTATAGCTCAGAAGTGGTGAAACGCGATTCTAGGGAGTGGCGCTGCGAGATGGTTTGAGGAGGACCTTGTACCGAGCTCGCTGTGGTGATGGAGGGTGGAATAAACATTACCACTACAAGAATAATACGGATTTCCGACGGCTGAAAACCGTCGGCGGCCGTCGGAAATGGTCGGAAGCCGTCGGAAATCCCCGTCGCAATTAAAGGCGTCGATACACAGTGTTTCCGACGGTTTTCGACGGCTGTTGTCGATTATTTTTCCTACGTTTTCCTACGGTTATCGTCAATTTCCGACGGCTTTCGACGGCCGTCGGAAACCGTTAGAGACGTTTGCCTGGAAGCCGTCGCAAGCCGTCGGAAACCGTTATAAACATTTGAACCAGTAAGCCGTCGGAAGCCGTCGGAAATACTGCTGTTTTTTTTTATATTACAGCTGCTATTTAACCATCAAACCCACATTCCACTCAATTCATTAATTCAGACCGTCGGTCTTTAACTCCATCACAACATTTCATACACAAACCATCAAAACCACACCATTTCAACCAAAAAATCATCAAAACCAAACCAATTCAACCAGAAATTCATAAAAACGATAAAAAAAACATATAAAACATAACACTTCTACGATTGCACACTATATAATACATCACATTTACTACATCAATCCACCACATCTTGTCTACCATCAAAATACATACGAAATGTCAACCAATGTTCAGTCATACACCCCCATATATATATAGCGCATCTCTAGTCATATATGTACATATGTCAAACTAAAAAAACATACCTAACAAGCAACATCACTGGTCGTCCTCCTCTGCAGAGCCAGCTGATGAAGGAAAGCGTCCATACTGCCGCTCGAACTCTGCTATGCGTCGATCCACTATCTGAGTCATCTCAATGGCTTGGCGGCGATTCTGTTCCTCAAGCTGTGCCACCCTAGCTCTCAAGTCCTCGATCTCTGCGGCGTCCATAGCTTCTCTAGCATGTCTGGCCCGTGCCTGCTGACTGGTGGACTGTAACAATTATTTAAAATTCTTTTACTCATTTACAATTATTTTAATAATCTGCATGGCGTAAAAATATGTAATTAAAGAGTTCAGAGTAATACATTATAATCTTCGTTGACATAAAAAGGTTATCGACTATATCATTACATTCTATATCCTCTTTTAACTATTATGGTAAATAAGACCATAAATGAACCTATTCCAAGCCAACGCATAACACTGATTATAAAACGTTTTATAAATTACAATAACATAGTTAATGCTTACTTGTTGGTATCAAATGTTAAAGAAATTTGATATGCTTTAAATTATAACAACAATTAATGACAGGTGTGATATCACATGTTAAAGAAATTTGATATGCTTTAAATGGCATAATTTAATACCGTAAACTATGCACTTCATCGAGTTAATTTAGAGCAATAATTATTGATCTCTCAAATGATAACATTGAATGCACGCAACATTGGTATCATGAAAGATATATTTATCACAAAATTAAAGAACTTGAGGCTTAAGCTTTCTAGATAAAAATAAAACGCATAAAAATTAAACTAAACTAAAAATGTTTTACCACTTGATTTCCAAATCCATATCGTCTGTTACGCGTCTGTGGATCCATCACTGACTGGAAGATAATGTCCTCCTCGTCTGTAGTAAGCTGCTCCTTTCCAGTCTCAGCTAGACGCAACTGACGTTTCTCCATGAACTTCTCCTGCAAGCCCAATAGGAATGTATATAAAATTAATATCATGATATCGTATTTTATATTAATTTAACAATTACTACATAAACTTCTACATAAAATGAAATCTTACGTGACTCTTCCTGGATTTCTCGTCATTCCATGAGTATGTGATGTTCCCGTCTGAGTCGACATGCTCTATGGCATGCGTACGTGTGAACACATCCATATAGGAGACTGGACCCTGCCCCTCAGCCTCCTGAATTAGATTATTAAACACAATTATTAAATGTTCAAAACTATATACAGCATAATAAGTCGCATTTAAAAAAAATTACCAACTCCTGCCGATACTGCTGGAATGACTTGGACCCTCCTCTATGCGTGACTGGATTTTTATTCCTATTCGCGCTGTTTCTTTGTGACTCCGCCTTCACATTTAAAATTTTATATTTATCAGTCTAAATATTTTAATATTTCTTAAAAAAAAATTAGTACACTAACCTTCGCTGTATCACTATCCCAATACTTCAGAAACCCACTCCAAACATTATCTCCCATCCACATAGGTTTTTTCCTATTTTTTTTCATTGTTGATATGGCATCTTTATAGTTTTTCCTCATCTTTTGCATCCAATACGTCCTAGCCAATGCCAAATCATCGGTCTGTATATCAACCTCAGCCTGTATTTCACGTTAAACAAACATTAGTAGTAAAATATGTACAGTATATCTCAGCGATTAACATAAATTATATTGCAAAAAATATAAAAGAAAATACTTACTAGCACATCCTGCCAAATGACCTCCTGAATGTGAGGTGGTATCAAATCCCACTTAGGCCAACATCCCGACATCCTTGCCTTATATGCTGCTGTCGAAGCGGTCAAAATAGTCTTCGAAGGCTGAAAATCGAAAGTCCTGCATTAAATGTGAAAAACATATAAGTGTGCTGTATAAAATAATAAACATGCTAAATAAAGTTTAATTTTTACCCAGTACTCGTAGGAACTAAGGACACGACTGGACGCACGTGGGGATGCGATCCAGAACCCTCGCCTGACGAATTTCCTCTAGATGACATACCTGTCACATACAAATCATTTCAAAGATCTAAGCTAACTTAAACAAACGATATAAGCTGCTAAATAAGTGACATAAAAGATGCAAAAAATGACATAAAAGAGAAATTGTTTTTACCTGTATTTGATTTGGTCTCATATTCCAAAGATTAACATTTTGACATTATTGCAGATTTAAGACAAATAAATAAGCAAAACTGCATATGACACAAAAGATGTAAAAAACGATCATAAAAGTTAAAAATTTAATAGAGTTACATGAATTGCAAAATAAGCTGGGTTTACTACATAATTACATTACAATAGATAGATAGTACTCGATCATCATCTATATCAATCATCATCTTCTTCAGATTCAAATTCATCCTCAGATTGCATACTATCTTCCTCCGCACTCTCAAACGCATCTACCAAAGCATTTGCCTCATCGATTAGAGGTCCGAAATCTGCATGATCATCTTCAATTATTATTTCATTGTTCTGTTCGAGTTCTGCCTGATAGGCTCCTTCATCTGGAATATTCTTCCCATCAAACGTAAATCTGGCCTTTGTTTTAAAAACTGCCGACCAATCTGCTTTATCTCTTTTTAGAGACGGGTAAGGAGCATAATAAACCTGTAATGCTTGTTTGGCTAGTACAAAAGGATCATACTTGTAATAACGCGATGTATGCTTTATTTCAATCAGATTATAATCCTTATGTACATTAATCCCAGAACCCGGAACATTGCTAAACCAATCGCATTTAAATAGAAACACCTCCTCTGCGGGTCGTGAGAAATATGTCAATTGCAAAATTTGTGTTAAAACGCCATAAAAATTTTGATGTGATTCTCAGGATCGTCACTGCCTTTAACGAATACACCAGTATTGTTCGTTGATTTTTCAGCACCGTATTCTTTTGTGTTAAATTTATATCCATTAACAAAATATATTGGATATGTCTTAACCAATCTTTTTGGTCCCATTGCAAGATGTTTCAACCCTTCATCAACAACACAATTTTTGGGTTCATAAACATAATTTGTAAACCAAGCAGAAAATTCTTTACTGATATCTCCATTTGGATGTTCACGTTCATAAACGCTGTAAATAGAAATAGTGTTTTGCATTAGATTATACACACGTAAAGATGTAGAAATAAAAATGCAGTAATTGATATTTCAGATTACCTAACGAATGGTGCAACTTCAGCACAATTTAGAAGAATATAAGTGTGAGCTACATGAACATCTTTATCATTTAGCCAGACGTTAACACATTTTCCAGAAGGTCGACCGTGTTGTCTAAAAATAGACAAAACTGTTTGAGACGATTCTTGTTCGTCTCCTTCGTCGTTTCTTGGAACACTTTCAAATGATATATTCACATGATCACTGAAATAATGAGAGAAAAAGAACGAAGCTTCTTCTTCGATGTAAGATTTACATATCGAACCTTCAACTCGTGCTTTTTGTCTCACTTTTTTCTTCAAATGATTCAGATACCTATGCAATATTAATTTACATTATTTAATAGTTTTAAATTCAATTAAATTAATCGTTAATATGTCTATGTTTACCTCTCGAATGGATACATCCATCCATATTGGACAGGACCTCGATATCGTGCTTCAGTTGGAAGGTGAACAGGTAAATGTTCCATTACATTAAAAAAACCTGGTGGGAATATTTTCTCTAATTTGCAAAGCAATATTGGAATATCTACCTCAAATTTACGTAAACGTTCCACTTTCAAAGTAGTTGAACAAAGTTCTTTGTAAAACAAACTAAGCTCCGTTATTACTTTCCAAACTTTTAACGGCAGTAGTTCTTTGAACATAACTGGGAATAGATGCTCCATCATAATATGACAATCGTGGCTTTTCATTCCGCTCAATTTACCATTTTTGAAGTCAACACACCTACGAAGGTTTGAGGAAATCCCATCAGGAAATCGTAACCCTTCAACCCATTTTAAAACAACGTTAACCTGATTATTATCTAATTCATAACATGCTTTGGGTTTTTTACTGTCATTAGGTTTCATATGAAGCTCGGGACGTTTGCATAATTCTTCTATATCGCGCCTTGATTTCAAATCATCTTTAGTTTTCCCTTTAACATTCAAAATCGTGTTAAACACATTATCAAATACATTTTTCTCATTATGCATCACATCAATGTTATGACGAAGCAGAAGATGTTTCCAATACGGCAACTCCCAAAAAATAGACTGTTTGCACCAATTATGATAAATCGATTTGCCTTCAATTTCTGTTTGAACTCCAGTTTGATATATCTTTGGATGATTTCGAACCATTTCATATATTTCTTCGCTAGTCCATAACGTTGGAGGTTGTCTGGTTTCTACTCTATTAACCAAAAAGTTTTTCTTGTCTGCTCTAAAAACATGATTTACATGGAGAAAACATCGATGACAGTCAAACCATGAAATTTTCCTACCATGCGGTAAGGAAAACGCTCGTGTCTCTTCCATGCAATATGGACATGATAGACGACCAGCAGTAATCCATCCTGAAAGCATTGCATATGCAGGAAAATCACTTATAGTCCACAACAAAGAAGCAAACATGCGAAAATTTTTCTTCTTTGAAACATCGTACGTTTCTACTCCTTCGTTCCACAATGTTTTTAATTCTTCAATTAACGGTTGTAAATAAACATCAATTCCTTGTGCTGGATCATCGGGCCCAGGAACAATAACAGTAAGAAACATATATTGTGTTTTCATACACATCCATGGAGGTAAATTATAAGGTGTGATGATAATGGGCCATGATGAGTATTTAGAACCAAACTGAGAAAATGGTGAAAACCCATCCGTACATAATCCTAGTCTGACATTACGACTCTCCGCTGCAAAATTGGGATAAGTTTTATCGAAATGCTTCCATGCTTCCCCATCGGCTGGATGGGTCAGCGTACCTTCTTGCTCCGATCTCACCTTATGCCATCTCATATGAGATGCAGTTGCAGAAGATGCATATAATCTTTGAAGCCTTGGAGTAAGAGGTAAGTAATGCATACGTTTATATGGAACTTCCTTTCCCTTCTTTTTTCGTGGTTTATATCTTTCTTCATTACAAATTTTACAATTTCTAAGGTTTACGTCATCTTTCCAAAACAACATACATCCTTTTACACATGTATCTATTTTTTGATAAGGTAAACCAAATGCCGACATAAGTTTTTTAACTTCGTAGTGATTTTCACACATTAAATTATCCGGCGGCATGTGCCTTTTTGCAGCTTGTACAATTGCTGTGAACCCAGCTTCAGTGATGTTGTATTTAGATTTCATCGCAATGTATTCCGCGATTACCGATAGCTGAGTGCCGCTTGTACAACCATCCCAAATAGGTTTCTTAGCATTATCCAGCAAATCATAAATTTTCTTAGCTTCAATATTCGGTTCTTCATCATTTCCATCGTCGTCGTCGGCTGCAATCATAGGAAACATAGATCGAGCTGCATCTTCCACCATATTTTCAATACGGGTCGTGCTAACATTTTCTTCAACAGGATTGTCTACCTCAGTCTCAACAGGAGTATTTGATACAACTTCTCCATGACGATCCCAAAAATAATACTCGGGTACGAATCCGTTTTTGCACAAATGGACTTTCACAACATCGGGTAACAAATATTTCAAATGTTTACACTTGCTACACGGACAACGAATTTCAGGATCGCTTCCATTATTACTTAAAGCAAAGTCAACAAAGACATTTATACCATTATAAAAATCTTCTTTTATTGAACCTCTCTGTCCTCTTCTTTGGTACATCCAACTCCTCCGATCAACAAAATAATCAATCATTTTTCCTAGTTGAGAAATTCAGTCATAAGTCCAAAAATTAATATTTATTTAAGAATTCAAATTACAAAAAAACTTGTACTTATGGTAATAAAACGCACGTATATTGCAATATTTTCATTTTTAAGGCATATATATTTAATATTAAAAATATATTAATTCCATAGCGTTTTGGTCCATATGTATTTTATATATTAATTCCATAGCGTTTTTCTGAAATTTTGATTTTGTCGTAACTTACAAATTATGAACTAAAATCTCAAATTCTTATATCCGTTAGAAAAATATTTTCAATACGGTCCTTGCGTTTCTTGTTTCGTCCAAATCCGATTTAAAATGAATTTTATATAATTTTTCAAAGTTCAAAATTAAATTTTGAAACTACCGCGCCATTTTAGTCTTCGAATATAAATTATTTTAATTTATAAAATCTAACTTAAATAACAAAAAAACAATCGTTGTTATTTAAAATAAATAATCTTAAATATCCATAACCCAACACAGTTAAATTTGACAGTTTTTTTAATGCAATTCTTTTACATGGTCAGGCATCCTACTTCCCATTATAAACACAGTAAACATTTACAATTGTATATTACTTCGTTTCAAACGATTCAACAAAATTTCGGCAGCATTTCCCTTTTGTTTCCTGCACTGTACACATGTACGCAGGAAACAAAAGGGAAAATGGAACCAAAATTTTGTGAATCTTTTGAAACGAAGTAGTATACAAAATGTAGATGCTTATTGCGTTTATAACTTGTCCAATACAAGGACAAATCCAACAAATATTGTACCAGATGAATATAAACGGTCGTTTTTTAATTTGAAAAAAAACAACTATTTATATAACGATCATGTACAACACTCGTCCGACGGGGCCGAAAACACTCTAGGGGATATTACTCAATTATATGTGCGCATATTAATATAAAGTACGTTTTACTGCAACAAAAAAATATTTTATATTTTATCACATCTGCTAACATTTCAATCAACTTAAAACAATATTATTACCGTCGATTTAATAGGCACACAACTATAATTTAGAATCATGCGTTTTTGTGCATAAATCAAAATTTGCACGATGTACTTTTCATAGTTCATCCATTCAATTATTCGTATGTCAAATAACACGTGCAAGAATGACGAGCGCATAACGGCACACATGTACAAAAATATCCTAAATTATACAACGACATAAACAATCTAAATTGAAACACATACACACACTTAAACCAATTTGTAAATATCTGGGTTTTTAAACAATTTTTTATGACCACTACAAACAACAATATATCCAAAACATGCCTAAATTTTGATGTCAAATACACAAATATGCAAATATTTAACATAACTTTTTCAATTTCAGTGTAGCAAATGAAACACACATATAATATGATGATATAACATACTACAACACCATAGGAACCAATTGCTATCAACAATTAACTCTAATTTTCTAATTTTACCAAATTTAGGTTTAGGTAAAAATTAAAATTTTAAGGTAAAAACGAGATTATACCTCAAATTGATGATGATACAAGGTTGAGAGGAAGTCGGGAGCTATCCGAACGCGAAAAAATTGGTGTTTAGAGGCGGGAAATCGAAAATTGGGGGAGGTAGGGTTTGGAAATCGCGGCTGAATGGGTTTAGGAGGAGATGGAATGAAGCAGAAATTGGCTCGGGTGGAAGAAATCCCGATTATAATCGACGGTTTCCGACGGCCGCCGACGGCCCGTCGAAAGCCGTCGGAAACAGCCGTCGGAAACCGTCGATATGGGCCGTCGAATTTAAGCCCTTTTCTTGTAGTGTACTGGAGATGGGGTATTTCGTGATAGGAGCTATTGCGTGTTTTAAGGAAGCATTTCAAGTTGACTGGGTGGAGTTTAAAGCAAGAAAGTGGCCATTATTTTTCTCATAAAGTAATAAAAGTTTAAAACATGTTCGGCAATAGGTATCAAACTATCAATACAGGAGCTTGCGTCCGCATGATTTTGGAGAAGATGTGGCTATATGATGGAGCGGACGGGTTGTATTATTTTGGGTTAATGGATTTTTGGGCTGAGCCCAGTAAGTAAAAAAACAAAAACAAATGGAGATGTGAGTTTCGAAAATGGCATGTGGAATAATTAAAGGGGCCGTTTTGTTTTTGGGAGAAGAAGTGTACATTGGGTCTGGGCTTTTACAAAGGAGGATGGGCCAATATGTACATATATATTGGTGAGACTTGTTCCATAAATATTTAAGGAATGTAGTAAATAAAGGTCGGCCTTAGCCTTTGTTTTGAGCAGAAGAAGTAAGAAGATAAAGTGGAGAAGAAGATGACGTTGGGCGTGGATTTTGAAGTATGGTAATGCATTGTTTTGAACGTATGGTAAGGCCAAGGTAAATAATATAAAACATTAGTTAATTTAATTGAATTAGTGTAACGCCTTGTTAATATTATATCTTACACGTACGATATCAGAATTTCGAGCGGTTAGTCACGTTGGAATCATGTTCTCGCAGGCGATGTACTACAACTGGTTTGGAGCCATTTGGAGACCCTTTCAAATTTAGGAAAAATAAAACGCTCAACTAAATCAACTGAACGTTATTCGTTATTTAACGATTAAAGATGAATGTGAGTAAACTCACTAAATCTGATCAGTTCTATAATTTTATAAACATCATTTTATATTGATAAAAATTATCGAATGTTGTATGTGATGGTTGTTTGGATGATTCACAAATAAATTGGTTGATAGTTATATATATGAAGTCGTTAGTTAAATATTGATTCTATTCAATTTAATATTTCATATTTATATGAAATTAGTGTTATTATTGTGATTAACATCTGTGGATGCAGGGAAACAGGTTGGAGGGATCCAAATGGATTCCTCAACAATTTTATTTTTGATTTTCATATATTGCATTATATGATGTGACAAACAATCGGTGATTGATTATTGTGTGTCATGGGATGTTTGAATAACACTGACCCGCAATAATTGGTATTTAAATACTGTGAAATATATTCAAATATATTGGAAAAGAATTTGGGGGTTTTAATAACTTGTTTTAATCATAATAAAATAGGTAGTTTGATTTATTAACAGTATTTTTAAATAGAATAAAATAATTATTGTTAAATAATTATTACTTAATAATCTAAAAAATGAGAAATGGAAAGGGGAAGTCATTAGAAAGAAAGACATACTTGAAATATGAATGAAGTTAAAACCATAAGGATTGGTAATCATAATTCGACGATGTCGAATGTTATTAAATTGATTTATTTTTAGAATAAGAAATGGAAAGGGGAAGAAGTTTACTTGAAAATAGAGTTTATGAAGTGGGATATGAATACGAATTTATGAAATAGCTCGATAAATGGGATTTTAACCTGTATAAGTATTTATAAAAATAAATTAGGATTGATTTGATATAACAAGTCTAGTTTTCGGTAAAGAAATAGTATTCACGTTTTAAAGTGTATAATGATTTAAAAGCAAACATTTTTGCAGATTTAATTGGTTATAAAAGGAAATTGGTATATATTTGAAGTGATAAATTCAAAATAAGTTTAGAAAGCGAGTTAACCTGAAATGATGAGTTTATTCCGGCATTTGGAACGTTGATCGAATATAGTTTATTCGAAAGAGAGTTATACGTTGAAATTTGATAATATCGAATTCAGAAAGGTACTATTTACCTTCCCTTTTTATCAATATTGTTTGTTTAATTAATTAAATATTATTTATTTATTCTGAATAATGAATCAAAATTATATAATAAATATAAATGGATTTTGGAAATATTTTTCAAATATAACCAGTGATGTTTTCTAAGTTTAGAAAATGAAATGATTTCGAAGCTAAAAATGGAGTTAATGAAATTAGAAACTGACCGGAGATTAGTTATGTTGAATGGCTTTTTGAGTATCGATCTGATGTTGGTTTCAGCCTTCGGGGTTAATACTTAGGGAGTTGTTCTCTTATTGATTTACAGTTAAGGACTGATGGACGTGGAAGGATAGTGATGCGTGAATAGGATGGAAATGTTTTCCGATGTTAATAAGAAATATTTTCTGGGATAGAGAAAATAAATAGTTTAAATAAATGGAAACGTTTTTCCAAGGATCGCGAGAAGCTAAACGAGTTAAAGAAATATTTGGGTAAAGATATTGAAGGGGAATTGGGAAATGAAGCGATTATTGATAAATATATATTTAAAGGGGCTCAGTGTTAACTGATGATTGATCGGTAAGATTTCCATTTGGAAATCAAACTGTTGTTGTATATTTGTTTTCCGTTGATAGTTAAATAACTGACTATCAAAGTTTTTGACCATATTCCATTGTCAACACGAAGAGACCGGGATCAGATTTATTATCTGAAAACCACTCCGCACGGGCATTAATGTTACGAAAGAAATATATTGAAGACGGAGTTTATGCATGGGTTGTCCTATCAATCATAGGTAGAAATTGCCTAAGACGGATTTACGGAATAGTGCCTTCAGTTTGTCCAGACCCAGGACAACGTGTATGGACGAATGTCTGACAGAGTATATCTAATAGATTGCGTATGTTGATCGCTTCAAACGTATTTGCGTTGGTGGCGGAGGAATTCGTTTCTCTTAGCTTTACACCTGTGATATTTTTGGGAAAATCAATTTGTGATTTGGCGGGTATGATGATTTGGCATTCAAAGTAAATAAAGGTGTGATCTGTTAAAAGGTACATTATGACCACAAGCCTCATCAATCGAGAAATGACGAAAATCGAAAAAGAAGCATGGCTAAGTGGGTCGCACCCAATTAGGTATATCACCATTTAGAGAATATTCATATTTGTTACTTCTTTTATTTCTATATCTCCTAGGAATGGTTAAGTTGGTATACTAACTGTAAGGTGACAATATATTCGGAACATTCAAGCGAAATGAATGGCCAATCATGTGTGGCCGAATTACAAGATGTTCTTGTTGAACTCCAGTGTATCGGTTCTAGAGTACACTGATCGGAAGGTGGTTCCATACCTTGTCATGGTGAGAAATCCATTTTCCAATAAGATCTCACGGTTTTTGGTTGCATATTATATATGCAAAGTGTAAGATGAAAGTGTTCTGCTAGATTATTATTTACTTGTATTAGACCCTATTATAATATCATAATAGTATTGATTTTTGGAAACTGTTTTTGGTTATCGTAAGGTAAAAGCCATTCGTATTTATGTTTGGATCGGTCTTATGATTATCATTGCTTTTGAGAAGGATTCGGAAAAGTTAAACCAAGTGTTTGGAGTTTACTCACACCAGTCACATGACTGACCCAGAGTTTATTTTGTTTTTTTTCCCCTAAACTCTTGGGTGCCCAAATTTGTACGGGCAGTCAAGTAGTCGGGATTTTACAAATACACTTGGAAGAGTTTGGGAGTAGGAGACTTCAATAGTAGATGTATATAGAGTTTATTTCCGTTGTGATATATATGTCATGTACTCTAATGATAAATGTAAGTACAAATACAATTTTGTATTTCAAAGTTATGTTATATAATATATTTTATTTGTTCCGCTATAAGATTCGTGTTTATTCTGTTGTGATTTTCTTCTTCTTCTATTCTAACTTCCTTTCTTTCTATTTCTCCCCCTCTAACTTCTTTCTATTAATGGTCCGGTATTTACAACTTGAATAGTCGACATGGTGTTTTATGTCGATTTTCGGGTCGAAAATCCCTGGGTCGTTACATTTTGGCTTTTTTTGGGCATGGCATTGATCTTTGGGTGGAGGCTGTTTCTGGGCTTTTGCTAGGGCGGTCGCAGTGCGGAGCTTTGACTTGTGGTTCGAATTACGTGTGAATGTGATAGATTAGATGAGGATAAAGAGCATTTTTCGTTTGTAGCGACTCTTTTTTTATTCAATTTTAGCCTCCTTTTGCAAAATATTACATAAATAACCCACTTTTGGCCACGTTAGCATTGGGGAGCTGAGCCATGAACACTGGAGCAATCATAGATTGCGCCAGATTTAGAATAAAAAAAACAAAAATTTTGGGGCATAATCCTTGATTGCGCCCCAAAAAAAAATATAAACTTACTTCTCCAGGGTTTTCTCATTCTTCATTTCTCATTCTCCATTTCTCCAGTGGGGTGTATCACTCCCCAAAGTGGCAACCCCGATACCAACATGAAATGCATGGCCGTACCTACACGATGCAACGTCTTACCTACCAGCCCGGACCCATGCACGTACGTGAACCTGTTGGACTTGCGTTGCCACCGCTATTCACGTTTTGACCTCTTATATCAAGCCCAGTAAGCGTGCCCCAACCCCGGCCTAGTACCGGGCCCAATTAGATACTCAAACGGGTTACTGGTTGAAACGGGTCCCTATCCGACACAAGCCTCCCACCTATGCATGGTCCCCACTAGGTTTTTCTCCCACTTAACCATTTTAATTTAAATGTCCATGTCTTACACATGCTACGGTTAAGTCCATACTAACATGTCATAATTTACATGTCCTATCTTCTTCCGGTTAAGTCCATATTTACATGTCATAATTTACATGTCACCCCACTTAACCCTCTAACCATACCCATGTCATATTATGGTTAGTATTCTTTAATTCATTCCTTATGACAAACGGTGCAGGACCTCTCACATTAGACCGAACACTTTGTGGCCGCTGGATTTGCCGGGCGGTTCCGGGCAGTCTTACGCCACAAACCGGGTTTAACCTCGTGTCATTAACTTATACGCCTACAATTCATTCCTTTGACCTCTCACATTAGACGTCCAATTGTGACCGCTGGATTTTCCGGGCGGTTCCTGGCAGTCTTACGTCACAATTGCGCCTAACCTCATGTCAAAGGTTCATTAACATCGTATTTCACCCATACCCAATTTTCATGTCATATATATCCAATTAAGCATATAATCATGTCTATAATATTGCCGATTCCAAATTGTCACTAATTACACATTAATTAGCCTCAATTACAAATTTACCATTTTAGGCAATTTCATCAATTCCATGTAATTCATACCCAAATATGCCAATTTCACATATTATCCAATTATCCAAAATATCCAATAATATCCAATTTTCCAAATTTCCCATATTCCCAATATTCCACATCATTCCCACGTATTTGCATTCGCGCGTATTTTTAATATAGGCTCGAATGTAGCCTAGATCCACAAATAAAAGGAATAGGGGTAAGAAGAGAGAATCAATTCATAGAAAATTGGAATAAAACATCATCATGAAATAAAGAGGCATATAGACTGGCACAGAGGCATAATAAAAGATTCAACTTGAATAAACTGATAAAAGGTATGAACTTTACATAGAAACATAGGCATATGATGACATGAATCAAAAAGGTGAAGACTTGGTGAGATTTTCATTACAAACATATATGTGAATCCTTTTTACAACTTTTTCATGTTACTTTAATCCCATTAAATTTGTGAAAATAAATGTACTCATCTTTCGTGGCCTAAGAAAAGGATTAATGAATTGAAATTGGTGCAGAAACGTTGAATTGACGTTGATTAATCTTCTTTAATTGTTGTTGAAGCTATAAACTTTGATTTGAATTGTGTATGAACACTTGAGATTTAATTTAGAGGCGGCGGCTAGGGTTTAAGAGAGAGAGCTTGACAGCATAATGGTGTCATAGATAATATTTTATAAATTAGGGTTAGGTCTTAAGGTGTATATATAGATGTCTAGGATCGATTAGAGCTCTTAGATTAACCCAGAAATTATCAGGACCACTCAGATGCAACATCAGCCCTCAGCGCGAATCGGGCCACGGGTTGACTGCCAAACACCTTAGATCGACCCCTAGTCGACCCAGCGGGGCTTGGGTCGACTCCAAAAATGGTGCGGTTCGGCTATTCCCCCTCCCGATTTGCTATTTTGAAATTTTTAAATATTTATTTATTTAATTTATATATATATCTATATATATTTCTCTCATATGCATACAAACTTCACGGCTTAATAACATCTTCATAAGGTATCTGTTTCGTGCAAACCAAATGTCTATCTTGACCCAAAATTTTGAGACGAACATAATAGCGCAACCCATTTCACTTAATTCTTCTTCTAAAAATTAAGTATACTTTAATTTGTGAATTTTAATGTTATAAAATTACAAGGTGTTACATTCTCCCCTCCTTAAAGGATTTCGTCCCCGAAATCTCCAAGTTAAGAAGAATGTATCCTACTATCCAATCATCCATCTACTCAACCATCATCCACAAGCATCCATTATCCTTAAAAGATTTCTAATGCTTTTCATGTACATATGCATAGTATGTGTATATGTCCGTATACTAATGCAAAATCAGGCGGTCCACTGATTCAGTCGACCTCCTTAATGCAAATAATGATAGTGCCATGTATCGATCATGTATGCAAAGAACCCTATACATATCATTACTACATGTGTGCACAACCATTCATTTAAATGCAACATCCATATGATACACATTCAATGTACATTCATTTTACTAAATACATCCATTTATATGCAATATGCAATATGAAAGTGACTGAGCCGATCTAGTGCCTAAAGTGTGTGTATATGCATCCACGAGCAACCGCTAGCAAACACTTGCATCCACATGCATCCACCATACATAACATGTCTCAAACACATGTTTCAACCATAGGACTACCCTATCTGAAGGTCAAAGATACTAGCGAGAGGACATGCTAAAGATAGAACAAGTACAAGCTAAGTGATAAAGGAGAAATTAAAAGACATACCCTCAAAAAGAAAAGGGTACAATGAACGCATCTTCTCTTCCGTATCCCAAGTAGCGTCGCTCTCATCATCTCCCCATTGCACTTTGACTAGCTTGACCTCTCGATTCCTCAACTTATTAATCCCCGACCCAAGAATGCATGTAGGAGCTCGTCGAATCATCGCATCACGCTCTATCTCCACATCTCTAAGCAAGCTCGGCTCTACCCCTTCCGCGGTCTCATGCAAGCACTTCCTCAAATGTGATACCTGGAATACGTCGTGTACACCACTAAGTCTCTCGGGCAACTCCACTCTATACGCCATCTGTCCAATCCTCTCCTTAATAGGAAACGGCACTACGAACCTTGGTGCTAACTTCCCAACGAACCCAAAGCGAACAACATTCCATAATGGAGACACCTTGATAAAGACCATGTCCCCAATATCAAACTCAAGATCTGTCCTCCTCTTGTCCACGTACGATTTCTGCCTATCTTGTGCCGTCTTCATCCTCCTTCGAATCAAATCAATCTTTTTTGAAGTCTCTCTAATCATATCGGGCCCAAGCAAGATCTTATCCATAGATTCCCACCAACATGTAGGTGAACGACACGGCCTTCCAAAAAGAGCCTTGAAAGGTGCCATGCCAATGCTAGACTGAAAACTATTATTATACGCGAACTCCACCAAAGGAAGATGCTCCTCCCATGTACCTCCGAAGTCTAAAACACATAGCCTCAAAAGGTCCTCTAGAATACGATTCACCCTCTCAGTCTGGCCATCCGTCTGAGGATGATATGCGGTGCTCAAACATAACGGAGTCCCTACTGCCTCTTGGAAGCTCTTCCAAAACTCGCTAGTAAAAATAGGATCGCGATCGCTCACTATGCTAGAAGGAACATTGTGCAAACGAACTATCTCTCGAATGTATACAGAGGCTAACCATGAAGCAGTCCTCTTACTCTTCACAGGAATGAAATGGGCGCTCTTAGTAAGTCTGTCTACCATGACCCAAATTCCCGTATTACCCTTCCTTGATCTTGGTAACCCATCAACAAAGTCCATCAAGACACTCTCCCACTTCCATTGTGGGACCTCCAATGGGTGAAGCAACCCACTGGGCTTCTTTTGCTCTGCTTTTACTTGTTGGCACACCAAGCATCTAGCGACAAACTCGGCCACATCCCTCTTCATACCGGCCCAAAAGTAAACTCGTCTCATGTCCATGTACATCTTGTCCCCGCCGGGATGAATGGTCATCTTCGAACGATGTGCATCATCAAGAATGGTCTTCCTCAAGTTCTCGTCTCGTGGTAAACAAAGTCTACCGTCCCTACGTAACCAACCCTTATCATCTAGGGTATACCTACTGAGATGGCTCGATGACTCCCCCCTTATGAGCTTCTCTACCAACTCAACCAACTGTGGGTCATCTTGCTGTGCCTCACTAATCCGTCCCAAAAGCGTAGGTCTGACCTCTAAGGATGCTAGCAAACCGGGTACAAAGTCAATGGAAGGTCTAAAGTCAAACATAGAGATGAACTCTAAGCGTCGCTTCTCAACAAACAACGGACTCAAGGACAACCTTTTCCTAATTAAGGCGTCTGCCACAACGTTACCCTTGCCAGGGGTATATGCTATCTCAAAATCGTAGGATGCTAAGAATTCCATCCACCTTTGCTGCCTTAAGTTCAAGTCCTTCTGAGAGAACAAGTATTTTAGCGATTTGTGGTCTGTGAACAATTCGAATTTCTCGCCAAGAAGATAATGGCGCCAAGACTTAAGCGCGAAAACAATAGCGGCCAACTCTATGTCATGTGTAGGGCAATTCCTCTCATGCACTCTCAACTGCCTTCCTCCATAGGCTATTACCCTCCCCTCTTGCATTAAGACTACGCCTAGTCCTGTCCTACAAGCATCGGTATAAACGGTAAATGGCTTACTCCCATCTGGCAACACTAGGACTAGGGCTTTGGTCAAAGCTCTCTTTATACGTTGGAACGTATCATCACAATCTACGTCCCACGTGAAAATTAGGTTCTTCTTCGTCAAGCGTGTCAATGGGGCTGATATCTTTGTGAAGTCCTTGATAAACTTCCTATAGTAGCCTACCAACCCCAAGAAACTTCTCACCTCAGTAGCATTTTTAGGGACCTTCCAGTCTTGGATGGCCCCCACCTTCGCGGGATCCACAGCTATCCCTTCTTTGGAAACCATATGCCGTAAGAATTGCACTTCCTTCCTCCAAAAGTGACATTTAGAAAATTTAGCTTTAAGGTTATGCGCTCGAAGGGTCTCCAACACTTCCCTAAGATGTAGGGCATGCTCTTCCTCACTCTTAGAGAAGATCAAGATGTCATCCACAAAGACCACCACGAATTTATTAAGGTACTCCCTAAACACCCTACTCATCAAGTCAACAGAGTATGCGGGGGCGTTTGTCAAACCGAAAGGCATCACAAGCCACTCATAGAAACCGCCCGGAGTCCTAAAGGCAGTCTTGTCTATGCTATCCTCAGCCACTCTCAATTGATGGAAACCAGTGGCTAAGTCCAACTGCGAAAACACTGAGGCGCCAACTAACTGATCGAAGAGATCATCAATCCTCAGTAGTGGGTGTCTATTATTCTTAGTAAGCTTATTAAGTTCTCTATAGTCCACACAAAATCTAAGGGACCTATCCGCCTTCATGGCAAATACTACTGGAGCACCCCACTCCGATATACTACGTCTTATGAACCCCTTCTCAAGCAACTCCCCTACTTGCTTATTGAGTTCCCTCCTCTCACGAGGAGCCATGTGGCATACTGGAAGAGATACGGGTTTTGCATTGTCTACAAAATAAATACGAAAGTCTATCTCACGTTTTGGGGGTAGACCCCTCAACTCATCAAAGACAACAACATATTCACGGACTATACGAACAGAATGTAAATCATCATTGGATGCGTCAAGTGACTCAAGATAACTAAGCATCACTGATCCTCTAGGGTCACAAGAAATATCAAGGGTCTTTCCACTACGAGTCAACAATTTTACTACCCTTCATTCACAATCTAGGATGGCACCATATCTGGCTAGCTAATGCATCCCTAGAATCAACCCATAGCCCATGAAACTAAGCACAAAAGCATTACATTCAAAACCAACGCCTAAGACAGACAATCTCAAATCCCTACAAACCATGAATCAATGAGCCGACCCATCAATAGGATTTGAGACTACAATGGGATCCACAACGAGACTAGTATTTAAGTGCAGTGTTTCAACTAATGATGTAGAGATAAACGAATGTGATGCGCCAGAATCGAATAAAGTACGGATAGGATGATCAAACAAGAAAATCAAACTTTCGACAGAAATTTTTCTACCTCCTTCCTGTCCCGGAGCCATGAGAGCGTGAACCTACCCTCCCGAAGTAGAACCTGCCCTCTGCCCTTGCTTCTTAGGACAGTCCTTGACAGCATGACCTGGATCACCACAATGATAACAAGCAAACTTCTTCTTCTTCCTACAGTCTTTCTTCAAATGGCTGGGTATCCCACAATTATGACACTTCCTCTTTTCTTTACCACCTTTCTTTTGTTGTTGGGCTTTCTTTGGATCCTCCTTCTTATCTTGTGGCCTAAAAGTACTTACACCCTTCTCTTCTTCATGCATGTATGCCATATCAACAAGCTTTTCATATGTAGCCCCCATCGGAATGTGGGACATAGCCAAACTGTGAAGCGGTTCATTTAGGCCCTTTGCAAACCTCAAGGCCTTCTTGTGAGGCGTATTCACCAACTCTAGTCCAAATCTCGCCAACTTATTAAATTCGGTCACATACTCCTTCACGGTCAAGTTTTTCTGCTTCAATGTCAAGAACCTCTCCATGTACATACTCTCCTCAGCTTGAGAAAGGAATTTCAACTCAAACCTTCCCCTAAAATCTGCCCACATCTCTACAGCACGCTCTCCATTAGTAACCTCCCACCAAAACGAAGCTTCGTCCTTCATCAACCAAGCAGCCAATTGGACCTTCTTACAATCGTCCAAATCGAAAATGCCAAACAGATCCTCTACTTCTTTCGACCAATTTCTAGCTTCAACGAACGTTTCAAACCCACTAAAAGGTTTTCCACCCATCAAACTAAAGTCTTTACATATCTTGGGGAAAGCATCTCCATGCGGAGGAATGACTGGATCTGGGGGGAGGAGGAGGAACGTCGGCCGGACCCACGGCAACGGCCCTAGCCTCGAGATACTGACGAAACCAACCAGGTACATGAACACCCTCTGGTATCTCAGATGCTCCAGACATGCTGAAAAGAAAAAGAAAGAGTTTCAAAACAAGGGAAGCGAAAGAGAGATGTATGGGTTGCGAAGATTATGCTTTTTAAAGTAAACTTTCTTTGAAAATAGCTTCTTTAAAACAAGTTTTTGAAAATACTTTCTAGGAAAATAATACTTTTGAAAACACTTTTCAAAACTTTTTATCTGTTATTGTAACCATAGCTCCGATACCACGTGTAACACCCCATGTCTATTAATGTCACTCACAAAGGGAATGCATCAATGTCCATGAAACGTTATTGTTGTATAGAACAGATAAATTACAAGAATAAATAAATAAAACAACACAGCGGAAGATAAAACTTATTTTATAGCATCATAACTCAAAACAAGCTTACATAAGTAGTTTCCAAAACCATTACAACAGGATCAATAGTCTTTTCCAAAAACTTCAAAGTACATAAAGAAGAAAATACTTAAATAACATAAATGCATAAATCCCCACTGAGCATAAGCAAAGCCATAAAGATGAGAGAGTCCAAAGCGATACATCTACTCTTTTCATGCAACTGAAAGAAATCGGCATTAAGTTGTAGTACTCCCTCCTTGCAAACCTGGGGGGGGGAGGAAAGAAAAGAGGTGGAAACAAACGGGTCAGACATAAAGTCTGGCGAGTCCAGTAATTTTAACAAATAATAGGTAAGGTAAATGGTCAAGACATAAATAGGCATCATGATATGGCTGTAACTTAGACAAGGTAGATAAAAAGGATGGAAAAGATGATTTCGTTCCTAAGTACTAAGACAATCCTACACCTTGGCTAAGCGAACAACACCCCAAGTACTAACCCCGAAGACCGAAGTCAACATCAGACTAACACCCAAAGGACTATCCAACTCAACCAACATGTATTTCGTTGCACCGCACTTTTGCAAAGTTACACCACATTACTTAATTACACCGCACATCTACTAGTCTCTTTTTACTAGAGGTTGATCCCTTCCCACTAACTGTACTCACATGACAAACTTGGTAGTTACTTGTACCTAGCTGCTATCGTAGGTGTCGGCTTGCTCCTACCACCGCTAAGGTACCCTTAATCTACCCATTCGATCTGCTCCCTAAACCCCATAGGCACCCGTGCTGGCCCCCCAGTGGGGTGTATCACTCCCCAAAGTGGCAACCCCGATACCAACATGAAATGCACGACCATACCTACACGATGCAACAATGTCTTACCTACCAGCCCGGACCCATGCACGCAAATGAACTCGTTGGACTTGCGTTGCCACCGCTATTCACGTTTTGACCTCTTATATTCAAGCCCTGTAAGCGTGCCCTAACCCCGGCCTAGTACCTGGCCCAATTAGATACTCAAACGGGTCACTGGTTGAAACGGGTCCCCATCCGACACAAGCCTCCCACCTATGCTTGGTACCCACTAGGTTTTTCTCCCACTTAACCATTTTAATTTAAATGTCCATGTCTTACACATGCTACGGTTACGTATATACTTACATGTCATAATTTACATGTCCTATCTTATTCCGGTAAGTCCATATTTACATGTCATAATTTACATGTCACCCCACTTAACCCCCTAACCATACCCATGTCTAATTATGGTTAGTATTATTTAATTCATTCCTTATGACAAACAGTGCATGACCTCTCACATTAGACCGAACACTTTGTGGCCGCTAGATTAGCCGGGCGGTTCCGGGCAGTCTTACGCCACAAACCGAGTCTAACCTCGTGTCACTAACCGTTACGCCTACAATTCATTCCTTTGACCTCTCACATTAGATGTCTAATTGTGACCGCTGGATTTGCCGGGTGGTTCCGGGCAGTCTTACGTCACAATTGCGCCTAACCTCGTGTCAGAGGTTTATTAACATCGTATTTCACCCATACCCAATTTTCATGTCATATATATCCAATTAAACATATAATCATGTCTATAGTATTGCCGATTCCAAATTGTCACTAATTACACATTAATTAGCCTCAATTACAAATTTACAATTTTAGGTAATTTCATCAATTCCATGTAATTCATACCCAAATATGCCAATTTCACATATTATCCAATTATCCAAAATATCCAATAATATCCAATTTTCCAAATTTCCCATATTCCCAATATTCCACTTCTTTCCAACGTATTCGCATTCACGCGTATTTTTAATATAGGCTCGAATGTAGCCTAGATCCACAAATAAAAGGAATAGGGGTAAGAAGAGAGAATCAATTCATAGAAAATTGGAATAAAACATCATCATGAAATAAGGAGGCATATAGACTGGCATAGAGGCATAATAAAAGATTCAACATGAATAAACTGATAAAAGGTATGAACTTTACATAGAAACATAGGCATATGATGACATGAATCAAAAAGGTGAAGACTTGGTGAGATTTTCATTACAAACATATATGTGAATCCTTTTTACAACTTTTTCATGTTACTTTAATCCCATTAAATTTGTGAAAATAACTGTACTCGCCTTTCATGGCTTAAGAAAAGGATTAATGAATTGAAATTGGTGTAGAAACGTTGAATTGACATTGATTAATCTTCTTTAATTGTTGTTGAAGCTCTAAACTCTTATTTGAATTGTGTATGAACACTTGAGATTTAATTTAGAGGCGGCGGCTAGGGTTTAAGAGAGAGCTTGACAGCATAATGGTGTCATATATAATATTTTATGAATAAGGGTTAGGTCTTAAGGTGTATATATAGATGTCTAGGATCGATTAGAGCTCTTAGATTAACCCAGAAATCATCAGGACCACTCAGATGCAACATCATCCCTCAGCGCGAATCGGGCCACGGGTTGACAGCCAAACACCCTGGATCGACCCCTAGTCGACCCAGCGTGGCTCGGGTCGACTCAAAAATGGTGCGGTTCGGCTATTCCCCCTCCCGATTTGCTATTTTGAACTTTTTTAAATATTTATTTATTTAATTTTTATATATATTTCTCTCATATGCATACAAACTTCAAGGCTAAATAACATCTTCATAAGGTATCCGTTTCGTGCAAACCAAATGTCTATCTTGACCCAAAATTTTGAGACGAACATAATAGTGCAACCCATTTTCACTTAATTCTTCTTCTAAAAATTAAGTATACTTTAATTTTTGAATTATAATGTTATAAAATTTCAGGGTGTTACATAATATTTCATTTAGCATTAATAAAGTCTCTCAATTTATGTAGAATCCAACTGACAAGCATTGGAAAGCTGTAAAGAGGATTCTCAAATATCTCAAAGGAACAATCAATTACGATCTAAATCTAAAAGCTAGCAAGCAATTTGATATTATAGCACATACGGGCTCGGACTGGGCATCAGATATAGATGATAGAAGATCTGTAACTGGCTATTGCATTTATATTGGAAACAACTTAGTATCATGGTGTTTAAATAAACAACCCACAATTTCAAGATCAAGTGCAGAAGCTGAATATAGAAGCCTGACTAATGCTACAACTGAAACACTATGGCTACAGTCCTTACTCAAATAGATAACGTTAACAACAGAAAGAAAGCCTATAGTTTGGTGTGATAATTAGAGTGCTATATACATGTCCGCTAACCCTATACAACATGCCAGAAGGAAGCACATACAAATCGACATTTATTTCGTTCGAGAGCAAGTTCACAAGGGAAATTTACAGATTAATCACATACTAGCGTATTATCAAAGAGCAGATGTGTTTACTAAATCACTTTCAGCTAAGAAATCGATTTAGAGATGAACTAAAAATCAAAGAATAAATCGACCTTTCTATATAGCTGCTGATATAGGTTGTCATCAATGTTATGCTGAAGCACCTCGCAAGTTCATCAAGCTCGATCTCTTAACATCGATAATTGGAGGCCAAATATCACTGGATTTGAAGCATAGTATAATGATATGTCTATATAGCTGCTGAAATCGGTCGTCATCAACGTTATGCTGAACCGCCTCGCAAGTTCATCAAGCTCGATATCCTGGCATCGATAATTGTAGGCCAAATATCACAGGAATTGAAGAAAATTAGGGTTCGATAGCAACCCTAACCCTAATTTGAAAGGGGGAAATAAAGCATAATATAATGATCTGTCATTAGGGCTATCAATGAATATCCGAAATATCCAAAATCCGTCTATATCCGCATCCAAAAATGCGAAAAATATCCGATATTCGAAAAGCGGATACGGATATCCGATATCCGAAATACTTGGCGGGTACGGATACGGATATGGCAATATCTGTATCCGATAAATATCCGTCCGCTATGAAAATATATAGTTTTGTATTTTTATATTTAGGTTATAGTAATTTATTATTTTATAAACAGATGGATAAAAAGTAAGTAACAAAACACATTTAAATTAATGATATTCTCCAAGCGTTTATAACCTTACCTTAGCCCTAACCTTACCCAAACCGTTGGACACTATTCTCCTAGCGTTTATAAACAAATCCGAAGAGAATCAGAAATCCTAATTTCATTTTCTAGCAAAAAAAAGCGCCGCATCGCATTTCAGTCTTCGAGAGTTTGAATTCGATGTGAGATATCCAGGCTTCGAACTCATCCATGCCAGGTCTTACCGCAACTCGCAAGCAACCACGGTCCACTTCTTGCAGCCGCCAGTCCACTTCTTGCAGCCGCAAGTCTACTAAAATTACATAGTTTGGTCCTTCAGGTGGCAGCTCTGTTATAGCACTTGGAGAGTTGAAGTAAAGCGAAATAGGTCTTGTTACATACATATTATTTTATTTTATTTGATAGAAATTAATTTATGCTTCCGTTACAATCATAGTTTTGATGCAGATATATATAGACTGAGTATTCATATGATGCTACTCATAGAGGTTGGTTAGTGCAAGTTATGTTAAGGAAGATTTCTAAAGTCTTCTTGAATTCTATATTCAGAATTTTGAATTAGTGCATGTGTTATGACTTTGTAGAGTTTTGAATTAGTGTATACTAATACTGATTTTTTTCCAGCAAATATCACGTAGATTTTTGCATGATATAACAGTTTATTTTATTTTTATTTTTAGAGCACTGATATAGCTATTTCAATAAGATTATTTTATTTAACATTGTATAGTTTTCACAATAGATTTATTTCCTATTGTGAACATCATGATAAGCTTCCCTACCCATAGTTTGTCTAACTTTTATTCTTATGTTGAAATGCAAGAGGATAATCCGAATTGTCTTATATGGGAATTTTTGTACTCAGTGAACAGACTAGGAATAGATGCCACAACAATAAATATTTGAAGGATACTTTAATTAATAGATCAGCATTAGGTGTAGACATTCTATGATTTTCTTTTGTTTTATTTAAGGTAAGTAGTAATTGTCACCCTTTGATTTGATTACTTTCAAGGAATAGTTTTTCATGTATGAATCATAACAAGATGAGAAAATGAGAAAATGAGTTTGCTTAAACTGTGCATTATCTTAAGATAAAGTGGATGTCTAAATCAGAGATAATTAGAAGCATATAAAAAACAAATTTAACTTGTTTCTTGATAAAGTCTGAAGCAAAATTAGTTTTACTAATACATGAAAACATGAGATTAATTTCTCCACTATAATGTAAGTGGATGATCTTGTAAGTGTAATTGTCATGATCAAGCACCATGGTTATGGAAGCACATTGACTTCAAAGGCATATATATCTCATCACTCTTTGTGATTTTAAAGCTATGTATGGGCAAGTAAATATTTACATGTCTATTTCCACTACCACATTTAATTTTACTGGTTGACGGGCAACATGTTAGGCCATTTTAATATCTTTGAATTGATCATTCATGGAAATGGCGACGAAGACACGTGATTTATTACCTTATTTGACACTGTTTTTACTGTTACATAAATAATATTTGATCATTGATTTGTTCATTGCTGTATGTTCGAGATTTTTTTGAATATGTAATATTAGTGGCAGACATTTCTTGTGAGTAAATAAGTTTAGAGTTGTGGATATTTGGCTTGAAGCAACTTCAAGCTGCTGTGCTGAGCAACTTGAAGCTGTTGTGCCACAACAACTTCAAGTTGTTGTGCAACAGTGCAAGCAGCTTCAAGCTGCTGTGGCGCAGCAGCTTCAGCTGCTGTTGTTTGTTGCACATCAACTTAGTTGTGCAGCTGTTGTGCAAGCAGCTTCAAGCTGCTGTGGCACAACAGCTTGCTGTTGCTTGTTGCACAACTTAGCTGTGCAACAAACAACAACTTGAAGTTGTTGTTTGTTGCACAGCAACTTGAAATTGCTGTTGCACAGCAAATTCAATTTGTATTAACTTAATTGATCTTATTTATCTTGAAGTTGTATTAACTTGGAGGTGCAAGGTCATATTTAATTTATAATTACATGATTGGTCTTGGTCACTTTAGTGTATACTTTATATGATTGATTTTGTGCCTCTTGTGCAAGGTCATTCTTTGGAAGCTTCAACCATTTCATAAAGAAAGAATGTTCTGCTTTAATTTGTTTGTATGCTAATATAATTAAGATGAATTATGGTATTTGTTTTAATTTGTATTGTATGTACTTTAATTTGTATTGTATGTACTGTAATTTGTATTTGTGTTTGAATCAGCGTATGGATTATATAGTACTGTTTTATATGCATTTGCTTTAATTTGTGTGTCGGCAGATATATCAAATATAATAATACATGTAATATGGGTGCGGTTGAATACCCGTTTCTTTTATTTCAACTAACTGGTCTTATATCAATATGAAAGGCCATCGGCACATCTATTTAACAAAACTCAGCACTGTACAAATTAATTCATTCAATACAATTACAGTCTTTCTCATCTCCTATCTCTCGCAAACTATACAAAAAATCATTTCTGCTCAAAATCTATTAAGGATGAAGCAGAAGGCTTGGTTCAACGTGCAATTTTATTGTCAAGCGTTGAAGTGACAGAGCAGTCGGTGATAGAAGTGTGGTGCGTCAAGGCGGCCGCTAGTGGGTGTAGTAGTGGCTGAAGTTTCTGATGAGGAATTCAATTTTTTACAATCTCGGTTCACAAATATGATTCTAGATTGTTAATGGCATACAATTTTGTTTGGCGCAGGAAAGTAGTTTGGGGAAGATAATTCAGTTTGATTTGGGAAAGTTAAAAGGTGGGAATCGGTTAAGCATGTCAATAGGTTAACCAGATCAATACTGGAAAAGGAACCTCCTAAATTTGGGATTAATAAAAATACTCTAAATTTTGGATTAATACGAGAAGACACATGAAACTTCGGATTATTCGTGTCAATCTATCCTATTTAAAAATGTATTTCCAATCCTTCTCGTTTTGTCCTTTCAAACATTGAATATTCAATTCAATATATTTCATTAACTCCATTTTGTTACGTACCAATTTTATGTGTGTGCATATATCCTTGAATAAAGTAACAAACATTGGATTTTTCTCACCTAGCCTATTTGTTTGCAAACCTTCAATAATTTGTGTTTATTGTTGGTCTCCTGATTTGAAAAGAGAAACAATTTACAAAGTTTGTTAATGTATTATTATGACATAAAATTTAATTCATTTATATAATATTAAATACACTTAATTGTGTAACCTACTTCTATGGTTTGGGTTTCGTCATTTAACGAGTAAAAAATATATATAACTACATAATATTATTGTTAAAATTATTGGTGGTCCTTGCAAAAAACTTCCCTATCAAAATCTGTTGTAGAGGCATTATATACATCATTACAGTTTTGCACTTAAATTTTTTATTTGTATTTTATATGTTAGCAGGAAATAATTGTCACTTTTTTTTAATACTACAAGTGTACAAGGAAATGAAATCAAGAATATAAGTAAATTCAGGTAGCCCTAAAAGGAAAGATATTTCCAAATAAATTTAATTAATTTTATTCCTTTCTTCTTTTTATAGTATATCACGTATTCTTATTTTCATATTTACACTAATTCTACTTTTACATAGTCTTTTGGACTTTATCACGTATTTTTATTTCCAGAAAAATACACGCAGTGTCAAAATAAAAATACACTTTTTAGACGCTAATGCACATATAGACAAGTGCCTATTCAGCTGTAGTACATTTTCAGTTTCGTATACGAAGGATTAGAAGATAGATTTCCTAACTATTCACAAGCACAAATTTCAAAGGATTCTTTTGGGGATTGTTAAAGGGACTCCACTTTTGGTTAAGGGGAGGACAATTTTTAAATGGACTCAACTTTTAAAAAAAATTGTTAAGGGAGGGTTTGGTTTTCTTTTATTTTAGAAAAAACATAGACTAAACTACCCCTTGTCACAACATACAATTCACTATCGTTCTTTTTATATTTCGCGCTGATTTCCATATGCACGAGTACAATTTCTTATCATTTCCAAGACGCAAAAACATCCGCATCTCAATTAATGTTCCAATTATACAAATTCAATCAGATTTATCATGAATATTTAAGTATTTTAAATTGAATCATCGAATTCCAAAATGATATTTATTAACTTATCTGATCAGATATCTTTTGATCACCGACACAACTTTCTTATGTCTCCATTATGTTAACTATATCCCATTTTTTATTTCCTTAAATTGTGCTCATTATTTAGGGTTTAGGTTTTAAAACTTATATCAAATAAGATTATGGGGTTAATATTGGAATTTTCAATTAAATGTTTAAGGGAAAGCTAATTTTTTTAATCCTTCCCTTAACAATTGAATAATAAATTAAAATTTGTCCTCCCCTTAACTAAAAGTGGAGTCCCTTTAACAATCCCCGTTCTTTTTCAGAAACATACAGGTGGATCAATTCTTATAGGAATTGTAGATGGAAATGCTACTATAAATAGAATTCAAAAATTCCAATTAATTTCCCTTTTCGTATACGATTCTTCTTTTGTGGGTAAAAATTAATTTATACAAAGGTTAGAAATTAGTAAAGTAAAACATAATTTATACAAATGTTTCCTTTAAGGACATTGCGCCATGGTAACAGTGGTGTGAGTTCGAAACCCTGAATGACATGCTAAGAGCTTACCATGTGCATACGCTAAGATCAGCCAATGTGGTGCTCGCGGATTAGACTAAGTGCACTAAGGAGAGTCTTACGACTCCGGTTGGTTTCCCTGAACAAATTCAAAAAAAAATTAGTGAAGTAAATATACTAGATATACTCATTGTCCTATGTTTGATTAGAAAAAAAAAATATCTTTAGTTTTGGAAATAAGCTTTGCTATTTTTGCATTTGTTCCTTCGACTCACGACTTCATACAACTATTATAATTGAAGCTGGGATAGCTATTTTACTAGAAGAAAATTTGAGTTTTCCTGTAATTATCAAGTTGAAATTAAAAAGTTCTCCTTTTTAATCTAGAATTGTACACTACAATTAACTGAATAACGTTTTAAGGGTTATAGCATACTGTGGTGACATTTTATAATCATCGCTAAATAACTCATGTGTACTAATCTTAACTGAAATTTATATGACTATGGACTTTATTCTTTGTCCACGAGTAATAATTTATATGGGTATCCAAGTAGCTGCTTAATACTTTTTTGCCTATTTTTTAACCATCTTCGCCAATTGCCCAATGGTAAATAGACTGATTTTATCCATTGATAAATATAGAGTTGGAAAGCTCTACTTATTCAGTGAGAAACTTTTGAACATTAATTATTTTCTATGTTTGTATCAAACAAGAATCCCTATGTTCAATTAGGTACTTTATCAAACCGACTTTGTCGGTTTTTCTTAATTCTACTGAGCCTTCGAAAACTTATGTCCGTCTGAAGCTTTTTTACAATACCCGTTTTGTCCTCCTTTGAATGATGCATTAATTACAATGTCTATTGAATAATCATTACAAGCCTTATATACCAGTTCCTTGTATTTTCTTTCTTTATGTGCATTTATGACCAGTTTCAACGTTAATGTTAATTAAATGCACTTTATACAATCAAGTGATATACAAGACTTATACAATTTGATTCATTAGTTCTCATTGAAAACCTGTAACAATAACTATATAATCCAGTTTTTGCCGTCTTTTTTACCATATATATATATGTATATATTAGTTATTTCATATTAATAATGAATCATTAAAAATAATAATTATTGATTATTATTTCTTATTCATCAATTGTTAATTAGTAACTACTAATTAATTATAATCGAATATTGATTATTCAATCTTAATTATTAAGGACTATTAATCATTATTTATTTATTACTTCTTATTTAAGTTATTAATTTATTTAAAAACAAAATATATTTGTTGGAAATAAGAAAATATTAGTAAATAAAATAAACTTTAAAGTAATAAAATTTGATATGAATTATATATATTTGTTCAAAGGTTAATAAATTATTTTATCATGAAACTTGAAATTTCAATTAAGGCAACATTAAAAATAATCGTTGTAAATTAAATATATTGATAATTTTCTTCTAAAATTTAAGCAATTCTATTAAAATTGAGAAATTTTTGAAAAATTTAAAAAATTATTCCAAGAAGCAATGCCTATTTTGTTAAATTTTATTCAATTTGGTATAACGAATTTCTAAGTATGGATAATTGTGTTTTTAAGGTCTCATTTTCCAAAATCATGCTCAAATATTTTTCTTGCTTTTAGTTATGCTCCCACGCGCATTATGCTTCCGTGCAGCGCACGAGTCTTCGCTTGTTAGCCTACAATATAGGATACTAAATAATTATTATATGGGTTTTTATTAAGAATGATATGATATCTATACGTAATAGGAAAAAAATTGATTACATAATTTGTTATTACTTCAAAGAAAATAGGTGGAACTCAGGAGTAGCTATCTGGTTAATTTTATAAATCTCAACATTTTCCCTAATGGGGCATGGTAATTGTTTACCTTATTTATATCCATATAGTAATGCAAGAAGTTGTCCAGGAACATTCATTTCACATGTAAATTTATTTTACATTAATGGCAGTCTTATAACCTTGCTTTTAAAGCCAAAATCATGATGCTTATTTTCTCTTATCACTTTTGAATTCCATGCGCAAATTAGTCATAAATATTAATTATGAATGAACAAATGGTAGGATACTTGGGTGAAATTTTCAATATGTCCATATATAAAAAACAACATGGAAATGTATTTTTCATTATATGGAAAGTAAATCAAGATGTATTACAAAGTCGGTTTTCCCACCGTTATGCGATTGTACTAGTGATATGAAGTTTTTACAACTTATGGGTTTTCTACAGTCCGGTCGACTAATGCAAGTAAATTGACAACATGTATATTGATTGATGTACATAAATCTTCTTTGTAGGTTGCAATGGAAGATTCCAAAGTTTAACCCAGATCAGTTTAAAATAGAGATATTGATATCCTATTCAAAAGATATTTATATTAGATGAGTGGTTTGACATATTCTACATCCATTATACTTAAAATAATTTTTGTTTACTCTCTGTTGGAGATGTTATATTTTGTTTCCAAATAACAAATCTCTTCTTATTTATCATTAACATTGATATGGTACCTCCACTGATTATGCTAGGCATGTATTAATTGGTGCAACCCCTAGGATATTATTTGTACTAGCTTACGTGGTGTTACTAAATCTACATTACAATTATTGCCACATTTTGCATTTTGGAGCATGACATTTAGGGGTGAGCATTTGGCTGGTTTGGTTTATCCAATGATGAAATTTGTCAAACCAAACTAAAACCAATAAAAATCAAAACCAAACCAAACCAACCAAATTAAGTTTGGTTGGTTCGGTTGGTTATCCGATTAAACCGAACTAAAAATATTATACATTTTGTGTTTGGAATATTCACTATAATTTGAAATAAAATATAAATATATTATTAGAATATTATTATTTATGGTTTTTATGCGTTCTAATATTAATTTTGACACATAGGTAATGATCATAATGTACTTAAACAAATAAACTAGCATAAAATATTTATTATAATATCAAAAAATTTGAATACATAGTAAAAGTTCGGTTAATTTGGTTAGACCGATAACCGAACTTAATATTTTTCAGGGTCGATTACAAACCAATTTAATTTCAAAACCAAACCAAGCCGACCAAAATAAATTGGTTTGGTTGGTTTATTTGGTTTAACCGAATAATGCTCCCCCCTAATGACATTTGAAGCTAGGCCATGTAGCTGTTTCGCTATTTTTTACTTCTATCTGGCAATGTTTGTTATTATGCAATTTGAAACTGGGCTATGCGATCAGGCGGATTTTCAAGAGAATTATACACTTGAAAACGACAGTTTTACCTTAACCTATTTTATGAAATGAATCTTACTTGAAGGCCCAACATATGGGAATTTGTAGTTTGGTACCTGAAATCAATTGAAATTTAATACCTAGCAACCAACAAATATTGCTTTGGTGACATCATATTTACGAGTTTGCACGGCTTATCCCTTTGGTGTTGAATGAACGTTTTTGCACTTGAGGTTCCAACTTTTTCGAAGAAAATAAAACGTTCGTTTTCCCTTTGATAAGTTTAATTGCTCTATTTTCTAACCATCTGAATAGTTCACTAATATGTTCTTACCTTGTGCTTGGTTAAATCTATGGCATAAAATTTTTAGTCCTTAGAAAAATATATTTTCCATTAGCTCTATGACAACATTTACAAACGAATATAAAAGAGCGCAACACATAATTTGATTTTCAAAATTATAGATACATAACTCATTTACAACTAAAACATAATGACTATTAGGAAATTAAACTATGAAAATTAATAAATTTATTACACATTATTGTATATGTACTGTGATGAACTGTGAGAAGCTACAAGAATCCAAAATGCAATAAGCTTTCACAAACTCAGATGCAAAAAGTAAATATTGATATTCTTGTAAATTCCTATCCCCCACATTTTGTGGGTAAACACATAATTATTTTGTAATATCCTTTTCTAACGTTGTTTAATTTTTTATTGGTCACATAATACTCGATCTTCTTATTAAAGGAAAGTCTACTTAGGCATAAAATGGTGACACAAATTTCAATACAAGCAATCTGAACCACTATATCTCCTCTGGATTCCACCTTTTACATAAAGACAAACAGATATAATGGTTCAAAATTTGTGCCTTTAATTTTGTATCAAATTGTGTGTCTCAATAGTCACTTCCTCTCATTAATGCAAAATTGTGTGTTAGATATTTATGTTTGTCACTTTTTCGCACTGCATAACACAGGTGAGCATTCGTGTGTGTGCGCACGCGCATGTGTGCGTGTGTGTATATATTAAAACTTATGTGTAATTATCTATAAATAATTCATCGCTTAACTTCTAACAGTTTATATTCAGGTCTATATATTTATATTAATTACATAATACAAAATTTAAATTTTTTACATAAATTTAGTTAGCTAATATTTCTAATAGATATTAAAGAATGATAATTCAATACATATACGGCTATTATACTAATAAACATGATAAAATAAATTTTTTATTCAACTGCAATATGTAAGGGCATTGTTATTGACACTCCAAATATTGTTAAGAGATGATCATTTTTAAAAAATACTCCATCTTTGAAAAATTGCTGAGGGGCTACACAAACATATTATTTCACACTATTCAATATTCCCGGATTGCCATTTCAAACCAGATTAAAAAAACTTATTCGACAACGGAGTAGCCTTGTCGAAATTAATATTTTTTTCGATATTAGTTTATCGTGTGTGTCATTTTTTTTCTTTTTTTTTGTTGATTTAGTAAAAAGTGGGGAACTGTTAATTCAGCGGTAGGTTGCCGTATTTAAATTTTTGTTCGGTGAATTTATGTCGAGGTGAATAGTTTTATTTCATCGGTGAGTTGTTTTCTTTTCCGTTCATGTTTTATGGTTAGGGTTTGATTTCTCAAAAACTAATGGTGATGATTAACCATTAAAAATTAGATTAATGAACAGAAGAGTGAAATTAAGCCTAAATGGGTAATATGATAAAATTCCTCTTTTTTTTATTAAAAGGCTAATTCCCTCATTGGTACTTCCCTTAACAATTTATTTTTAAATAAAAAGTTTGGCCCTCCCTCACAATATTTAGAGTGTCAATAACAATGCCTATATAAAAATCACATAAAACAACAATAGCAAGTTTAACTTTTTATTCTATTATCATTTAACTTAAGATATATAAATTGTTAAAATACATTTACCATGCATTGCATTATAAAATTCTACATTTAAATTAAAATATCCATATTTAAAATGGTAAAATTCTACATTTAACTTAAAATATCCATATTTAAATGTTGAACCATCTCAGTTCTCTTTTAATAATTTATATTTGACTTCATATATTAGAGCTAATCAAGAATCTTAGAACTATAATCAAACTACTAAACTATTAGTTGTTGATGTGGCAAATAAATCATAAATATATGAAAGTTTCAATGTTTGCACAATATTCATATTAACATAAAAGAGTATAAAATTCATTTGGATATACAAATATATTGGTCACAAAACATAATATTATATGTAAGTAATGATTGCAAATTTAATTTATGATTCATCTATATCGAAACATTGATGCATTATATTGCTCAATTTTCATTTTAGCTAAAGTGCATATATTATAAGTTTTCTATGGTTGCTTACAAAACTCACCTTAATGTCACATAATTTTGTACATTTACATCAATATATTTTTAATTAACCATGTAATCTTCTTTTTAATTTATTAGATAAATTAATTAATAAATATTTATTAATTTATCCAATAAATCCTTAAACGTGGCAGTTTCAATTTGTGTATCACGCTAATGTTGAAAAGACAGTTAAATAGATTTTTCGTTTAAATATAAAGATATATAATTCAGTTATCTTAAATATTTTACATCAATAAGATTTCCAAAACTAATTTATTATTCATTTATCTCAGTAAATTATGCATTGTTGAATTCTGTTTTTTAATTTTAAATATTCGTATTTTGACATTTTATAGTTATGTACAGCTTCATCGGCTATTTCCTATAATGTTTAGATCCATGTATTTAAATTGTTTAAGAAATTCTAAATTTTAAAGTATTTTAATAATCTATATATTAGTCGTATATGTATACATACACTTACTGATAAAAACGACAACAAAATTTTTGTGTTCAACTATACATATATGCATGCATACATACATACATACATACATATATATATATATATATATATATATATATATATATATATATGCGTGTGTGTGTGTGTGTACATGAACAATAATAACAAGGTTAATTTATAAATTAACTATCACCTATTTATGTATGCAAATGATAAATTTATCATACACAACATAAAAATACTATTTTTAACTTCAAATTGTTGAATCTATGATTTTTTTGATTGATGATGACAAATATATTATACTGATGTGTTTGAAAAATGGAATAATAAATATTGTTGTCTAATAGTGCTTTTACACAAAAGACAGGAAATTTACACAAGCATATATTATTCAATGATATTTATTTTATTTCACAATTCAATACAATACAATACACATTTTTTTGAACTCTCAACTATACAATTCAATACAAATATTTCTACATATCATACACAACTTTCAAATAAACAATTTGTGTTCTGCACACTCTTACTGTCCCAGCTTTTGTTTGCTCCTGATGCATCATCCTGAAACCTGTCACACAAAAGAAAATACACACAGTACACTGGAACCAAAAACAGACACTGAACAAATAATTTTTTTAATTTTTTTATTTTGTCTCAGATTCTCTGTGTGTTTTTCTCATCATCATTCAGACTTGAACAACCACGCCATAACCATACTAGTTTGCTGATCAGAACCAGCATCAATTTTAGCAGATTCCGACTAGCCCCAACTCAGTACAGTCAGTCTGTTGTTTTTTTTATACAAGGCAGGTCAAAACCAAATAAGTAGGAAACAAGTTGGAGAGCATGAAAAAACAACATGAAATCAAGTTATGATTAGGACAAGAACAAGTGCAAGATTCAAATCGGACATGCATGGCAGATCAAGTGATGTGTATGTGGCAGATCAACTAAATAATACATAGCAGGTTAGCATATAAGACATGATGAACACTGCATGATACAAGTCCAAGTGCAAGTGTGATACATGAACAAAGAATGAACATAGGACAGACACGAGTCCAAACAGTAGAGCAGCAACAAGATGCAGCATGCACAAGTGACACAGATGCATGGTATACAAGGCTCAGCAACATGGATTCAACATGAATAATGAATGAATGTGTCGAACTAGTATACACGCAGCAATGGTTGAAATGTATTTCAGCATGGTTCTATGAAGGCAATATGGTCGAGCTCACTAGAATGTTTCAAGTATCATGTCGGATTCGAACACATATGCAAACAACATGAGACTGATGCAAACATGTATGGATGAAGCTACATGCAACTTTCAAGTGCAAGTGTCATGGCAAATGTACATAGTGCAAACATGGGTGAGTAAGAACAGCAAAATGGGATCATCATCAAGATTTCATGTATCAAGACAACATGGTCCAAATGATACAAGTGCAACAATTAAGCATATTTCAGCAAAAACATATTGGCATGCCAAGAGAATGCAGTTTTAGGTTCATGTTCAATTGAAGAGCATCATGCATGAATACATAGCATGGTTCAGAGACAAGCAAGTTCAAGGAAATGTCAAAACAGTGTACACAGACTGTAATAACCCGGAAAATACGGGCCAAATTAAAAAATTTAAATTGGTGATTTCAAAGGAATTTGAACAATTGAAATAGAATATTTCAATAAAATAGTGAATTAGAAATAGTGAGTCAGTTTGAAAATTTGAATTCAAACTTAGACTGACTGTGCAGGGTGGAAAATATAACGGATTTTAGCGAAACCAAAAATATTTAAATCTGTTTATCAATACCTTTCTAACGAATCTGAAAAATCGAAGTTTCATAACGGGAATCAAAAGTTATGGCCGAAGGAATTTCCAGAATGGTCGCTATATAGAATATATAGCCCAGGAAAATTGATATTTTGCATACGACCTCGGAATTCGACGAAACCACTTTTGTTGGGTCCGGGATGTCAAACTATTGTTAGGTTTCAAATTTCATAATTTTTGAAGCTAGTATGTGAGCGTGGCAAAAGTGTAACACCCCACACCCGCTACGGTCACTCACTAAGGGAATGCCGTAGCATCGGTGGAGTATTTTAGTGAATATAGAACAGATAAATTACCACAAGACAGACATAAATCTCACTTGAAATTTTAAAACATCATCTCATAACAGCGGAAGTAAAACATGTCTGGTTACATCATAAAACCACGATAAAAGTCAAGTACAATATCCATCAAAATAAAGAAGTACATAATCCCACTCTCTTATACAATAGCCAGAACAAAAAGAAAAGATAACTGGATAACTGGAGCTTTACATCTACCCAAGCTCCTAAAGACTGGAACAGCAATCCGATCAAGCTCTACTACCACTAGGATCCACCGTAGGCCCTGAGGATTGGGAAAAAGATAAAAACAACGGGGTCAGACATAAGTCTGAGTGAGTTCTATAACTTTAACAATACAATCATTAAAGTAACCAGAGAAGACATAAACTTGACCTACGGTAATATCTGGGGATGAATGGCTACACTAAGCAGCTTGGTAGACTTAGGATAAACTAAGATAACCGTAAGGACGCATCTACCCACCCAAGGGTAAATTCTACACTGCACCACACCAGTCATTCCTACTTAAAGGTTGATCCCTCCAAGGACTTAGAAAATTTCCCCAGTAGTTTCGTGTACTCCTAGCCCACTACATAGGTGCCGTCTGCCCCTATCTCCACTAGGTGTACTCAGTAATTCTTACCCAGTAGTTTCGTGTACCCCTACATAGGTGCCGTCTGCCCCTATCTTTATTAGGTGTACCCACTACTCCCCATCGATCGGCTCCCTACCGTAGATACCCGTGCTGGTCCCACAGTGGGGTGTATCACTCCCCTAAAGTGGCTACCCGATACTATCAACGGTGCACGGCTTTATATCTACACGATGCAACAACGGCTTATCTACCAGCCCGGGCCCACACACGCATATGAAACCCGTTGGACTTGCGTTGCCACCGCTAACCCGTTTTGGCCTCTTATAATCAAGCCCAATATGCGTGTCCCGTCACTCGACATGGGTCGAGCCCACAAAGATACGTTTGGGATATTGGTTGAAATGGGCCCCCACAAGCTACCCACCTAAGCTTGTCACTTATCTAGTGAATCCCACTTAACCCTTTAATCATGTTTAATTACATGTTTCACTTGGTTAAGTATTCTAATCGTATTTTCTATTGCCACCCAAGGCAACCCACTAGATTCCACATGCCACCCAAGGCAACCACTAAATTCCCACATGCCACCCAAGGCATCCACTTAACCCCTCATGTCCCACTGCATGCTAATATGGTTAAGTGTTTCTTAATTGATTAAGACCGTGATCTTCCATAAAGACCTCCCACATTAGACTGGCTGTTATGACCGCCTGGTTAAGCCGGTAGAGTCCGGGCAGTCTTACGTCATAACAGAGCCTAACCTCGTGTCTTTACTTTAATCACGTATTTAATTTATGGCTAAGACCTCTCACATTGGGCTGACATTTGTAGCAACTGGTTAAGCCGGTCGGGTCCGGGCAGTTTTACACTACAAATGAGTCCAACCTCGTGTCTTAGTCGATTAATTTCACCTAATTAATCACCCCCATATTAATTATCCCTAATTAATATCAAGTTTTCCATAACATGGGTAGACCTAACTCAATAGGTAAATTCCCATGGGGTAGACCTAACTCAATAGGTAAATTCCCACTTATGGTAATTTATTTTTATGGTATGCTTAATCATACCCAATCATACATTTATTAACATATTTATTAACCCCATTGTTCCCCACGTAAATCGTTCTCATTTCATAACATAATAAAGGGGAAGATCCATCACAAATATCACGGGTTTAGCATATAACTTTGTCATGGGTTAAGAGAATGTCAACTTGCATATATGAGCATATTTTAACCCAACTACATTTAACCCAAACTTGCATATTATCATACACATATCTTGCATAACATGTTGAACTTGCACATAAGCATTCTCATAACTTGCATAACATGTTAAACATGCATTTAAGCATACACATAACTTGCATAAGCATCCACATACTTGCATAAGCATTCACATACTTGCATAAGCATTCACATACTTGCATAAGCATGCATAACTTGCATATCATGTCATTTAAGCATATACATATCTTGCATAAGTATTCATATACTTGCATAAGCATGCATAACTTGCATATCATGTCATTTAAGCATATACATATCTTGCATAAGTATTCATATATTTGCATAAGCATGCATAACTTGCATATCATGCTAAACTTGCATTTAAACATATACTTAACTTGCATATGAACTTGCATAACTCACTTTGTTAAACATGCATAATTCCACTCATTAAATATGCATAAAGCCACTTGTTAAACATGCATAAATCAACTTATTAAGCATGCATAAACCAACTTATCAAACATGCATAAAGCCACTTATTAATTATGCATAATCATAGTAAAACATAGAGTAGCATATCATTACAAATGATTCAAACTCACTAATCCGCATTTAAGACCATAAGTCTCATTATACCCAATCTACTTACTTTAACAATTGATGTTAAAGTGATAGAAACTCACCACTAGCAAATTTGCACTCCAAATGAAAAAGATTAAGATGCTTAGAATGGATTTGAGGTTGATTAGTGAGTGCTTAGCTTACAACTCTCTCTTCATGAACTAGTGGAGGCCATGCTCAATTTTCATTTTGCCATAGTTTAGTTACAAGACTTAATTATGAATGAATTAGGGTAGGGTTGGGGTCTTATTTATAGGATTAGGTGAGTGTTTTAGGCCCTTAGATTAACCCTAGATTAGGTTAGGACCCTTAGATTTAGGAAATCTCTAGAACCAGCCCTCCAAGCCAGCCTAGAACCCAACCTGGTGCAACCTGGTGCACCCAGGTTTTCTGGACGCCGCACCCCTGTCGACAGGCAAGTCGACAGGCAAGTCGACCCCCCCTGTCGACAGGCCTGTCGACAGCCCTGTCGACATGGGTAGGGCAGGAATCTTCCAGCCTGGCCCCGCCTGTTCCATTTCAAATCTGAATTTTAAATTTTTAAATCTGTTTTTAGTTTTGAATTTTCTGCAAACTTCTTTGGGCCATAACCGGGCCATACGGACTCCGATTCTCGAAAACTCGGACTCTATTTTGCGTATTTTTCCGAGACGAACGCAATGACGCAGCCCGTTTCCCCCGATTCCCACATCTGAGATTATTTATCCTGTAATTAGTGAATTTTAGCATTAACTAAAATTCGGGGTGTTACATTCTCCCCTCCTTAAAGGATTTCGTCCCCGAAATCTCTAAGCTAAGGAGAATGAATATCCTACCATCCACACAACCATCTACTCAATCCATCAAACACGGGCATCCATTGTCCTTAAAACAATTTCTAATGATGTATGAGCATATGCAAAAAGTGTGTGTATATGTTCCCTATCTAATGTATGAACATATGCAAACCATGATAGTGCCATGCATCCATTATGTATGCGAAAGAACCCTATCGACACATACAATATCTACATGAGTGCACAATCATTCACCAAAATGCATCATCCATATGATAACACAATCATTAGACATCCATAAATATAGTTTTCTACACACAATTTTATGCAATATGCAATATGAAGTGATCGAGCCGATCTAGTGCCTAGAGTGTGTGTATATGCATCCACGAGCAACCACTAGCAACCACTTGCGTCCACTTGCATCCATCAACCATAACATGTCTCAAACACATGTTTCAACCATAGGTTTACCCTATCTAAAGGTCAAAGGTACTAATGAGAGGACATACTAAAGATAAGATAAGTACTAGACAAACGATAAAGGAGAAGTTAAAAGACATACCCTCAAAAAGAAATGGGTACAATGAACGCATCTTCGCTTCCGTTTCCCAAGTTGTGTTGCGCTCGTCTTCTCCCCATTGCACTTTGACTAGATGAACCTCTCGATTCCTCAATTTCCTAGTCTCTGACCCGAGGATGCGGGTAGGAGCTCGTCGAATAGTCGCATCACGCTCTACTTCCATTTCTTTAAGCAAGCTCGGCTCTACCACCTCTGCGGTCTCATGTAAGCACTTCCTCAAATGGGATACGTGGAATACATCATGTACACCACTAAGTCTGTCGGGCAACTCCACTCTGTACGCCATCCGTCAAATCCTTTCCTTAATAGGAAACGGCCCTACGAACCTTGGTGCTAACTTCCCAACAGATCCAAAGCGAACCATATTTCGTAACGGAGACACCTTGACAAAGACCATGTCCCCAACTTCAAACTCAAGGTCCGTCCTTCTCTTGTCCGCATAAGATTTTTGCCTATCCTGCGCAGCTTTCATCCTTCTTCGAATCAAGTCAATCTTCTCAGAAGTCTCCCTAATCATATCAGGCCCAAGCAAGATCTTATCCGTAGATTCCCACCAACATGTAGGTGATCGACAAGGCCTTCCATAGAGAGCTTCGAAAGGAGCCATACCAATACTGGACTAAAAGCTGTTATTATATGCGAACTCCACCAATGGAAGATGCTCTTCCCATGTACCTCCAAAATCTAAGATATAAAGCCTCAAAAGGTCTTCTAGAACACGATTCACCCTCTCAGTCTGGCCGTCCGTCTGAGGATGATATGCGGTGCTCAGACACAATTGAGTTCCCACTGCTTCCTGCAAACTTCTCCAGAACTCGCTAGTGAAGATAGGATCTCGATCACTCACTATGCTAGAGGGTACCCCATGCAATCGAACTATCTCTCGAAGATATACTGAAGCTAGCCATGGAGCAGTCCTCTTGCTCTTTACAGGTATGAAATGGGCGCTCTTAGTAAGTCTGTCTACCACCACCCAAATTCCTGTATTACCCTTTCTTGATCTGGGTAACCCGTCAATAAAATCCATCGAGACGCTATCCCACTTCCATTGCGGAACCCTCAATGGGTGAAGCAACCCACCAGGTTTCTTTTGCTCCGCTTTCACCTGTTGGCATACCAAGCATCGAGCAACATATTCGGCCACATCTTTCTTCATACCGGCCCAGAAGAAAACCCTCTTCATGTCTTGGTACATCTTGTCCCCACCGGGATGAATGGTCATCCTAGAACGGTGTGCATCATCAAGAATAGCCTTCCTCAACCCTTCGTCTTGCGGTACACAAAATCTACCGTCTCTACGCAAGCACCCCCCGTCGTCTAGGGTGTACCTACTCAAATGGCTGGACGACTCCCCCCTTATGAGCTTTTCTACTAACTCAACCAACTGTGGGTCGTCCCTCTGTGCTTCTCCAATCCGCCCCAAAAGAGTAGGTCTAACTTCCAAAGAAGCTAGCAAACCGGGTACATAATCAATGGAAGGTCTGAAATCAAACATCGAGATAAATTCCAAGCTTCGTTGTTCCACGAACAATGGACTTAATGACAACCTCTTCCTACTCAAGGCGTCTGCCACCACGTTACCCTTGCCAGGGGTATACGCTATCTCGAAATCATAGGATGCTAAGAACTCCATCCACCTTTGCTGTCTTAAGTTTAAATCCTTCTGAGAGAATAAGTACTTCAATGATTTATGGTCAGTGAACAACTCGAATCTCTCACCAAGAAGATAATGGCGCCAAATCTTAAGCGCAAAAACAATAGCGGCCAGCTCTAGATCGTGGGTAGGGTAATTTTTCTCATGTGCCCTCAACTGCCTTCCACCATAGGCTATTACCCTTCCCTCTTGCATTAAGACTGCGCCAAGTCATGTTCCACAGGCATCGGTATAAACAACAAATGGCTTGCTCCCATCTGGCAACACTAAAACTGGAGCAGTGGTTAAAGCTCTCTTTAACCGTCGGAACGCATCATCACAATCTACGTCCCATGTGAAAACAAGATTCTTCTTCGTTAAGCGGGTTAATGGGGCTGATATCTTCGCGAAGTCTTTAATAAACTTCCTATAATAACCCGCCAAACCCAAGAAACTTCTTACTTCGGTAGCATTCTTCGGAACCTTCCAATCCTGAATTGATACTACCTTCGCGGGATCCACAGCTATCCCTTCCTTGGAGAACACATGCCCCAAGAACCGTACTTCCTTCCTCCAGAAGTGACATTTAGAGAACTTAGCCTTAAGGCTATGCGCTCGAAGAGTCTTCATCACCTCCCCAAGATGTAGGGCATGCTCTTCTTCACTCTTAGAAAATACTAAGATATCATCCACAAAGACCACCACGAATTTATTAAGGAACTCCCTGAACACCCTACTCATCAAATCAACAAAATATGCAGGGGCGTTCGTCAACCCAAATGGCATCACCAGCCACTCATAGAAACCATCCGGAGTCCTAAAGGCAGTCTTGTCTATGCTATCCTCAGCCACCCTCAACTGATGAAACCCCGTGGCTAAGTCCAACTGGGAAAACACTGAAGCGCCAACCAACTGATCGAAAAGATCATCAATCCTCGGCAATGGGTGTCTATTCTTCTTTGTGAGCTTGTTGAGTTCTCTATAGTCTACACAAAGTCTGAGGGACCCATCCGCCTTCGTAGCAAAAACTACTGGAGCACCCCACTCCGATATACTTCGTCTTATGAACCCCTTCTCAAGCAACTCCCCTACTTGCTTATGGAGTTCCCTCCTCTCACGAGGAGCCATGTGGCGCACTGGTAAAGATACAGGTTTAGCATTATCCACCAGATATATTCGGAAGTCAATCTCCCGCTTCGGAGGTAAGCCCTTCACCTCCTCAAACACATCCGGATATTCCCGGACCACTCTAACAGATTGCAAACTCTCGACCGAAGCGTCAAGTGATTCAAGATAACTTAGCATAACAGAATCCCTGGGATTACAAGAAATCTCGAGAGTGTTACCCAAGCGGGTCATGAGCCTAACAACTCTCCTTTCGCAATCAAGAACGGCACCATTACTGGATAACCAGTCCATGCCCAAAATCAACCCATAGCCCGTGAAGCCCAACACAAAAGCATCACATCTAAACTCAATGCTAAGTATAGAAATCTTCAAACCCAAACATATCATGGACAAATAAGTGGAGCCCCCAATTGGGTTTGAAACAACCAAGGGATCATCTACCAGACTGGTGTCTAAGTGCAGTGACTCAACTAATGATGATGAGATAAACGAATGCGATGCGCCTGAATCAAACAATGTACGGACAGGATGATCAAATAGAAAAACCAGACTTTCCACGGAAATAGTTCTACCTCTCTCTTGAATCGGTGGAACCGCGAGAGCCTGTACTTGCCCCCTAGCCTGACTCGGTGCCATAAGAGCTTGCACCTGTCCTCCTGAGGTAGATCCCGTTCTTTGCCCTTTCTTGGGACAGTCCTTCACTAGATGCCCTGCTTCACCATAGTGGAAGCAGCCAGTCTTCTTCTTCTTGCGACAATCTTTGCTTAGGTGGCCAGGTGTCCCACAATTGAAACACTTCTTCTTCTTGCCCTTGCCACCGTTGCCTTTCCCACCTTTGCTTTGTTGTTGTTGTTGCTGAGGTCTCTTTTGATCTCCCTTCTTCTCGGGTGCCTTATTAGCATTGGGACCCTTCTCTTCTTCATGCATGAGTGCCATGTCAACTAGCTTCTCAAAGGTGGCCCCCATAGGGATATGAGTCATAGCCAACCCATGCATCGGTTCATTCAAGCCTTTCACGAACCTCAAAGCCTTCTTCTCCGGTGTATTCACCATGTCTAGGCCAAACCTTGCCAATTGATTAAACTTGTTAACATATTCCTTCACCGAGAGATTTCCTTGCTTAAGAGTCAAGAATCTTTCCATATACAAGTTTTCCTCCGCCCTTGAGAGGAACTTTGCCACAAATCTTTGCCTAAAATCCGCCCAAGAGTCAACGGGGCGTTCTCCATTAGTGACCTCCCACCAGAATGAGGCCTCTCCCTTCATTAACCAAGCAGCTAACTTGACTCTCTTTCCTTCTTCCATCTCAAAGATATCTATCAACTCTTCCACCTCCTTAAGCCAATCTCTAGCCTCCACAAAAGTTTCAGATCCTTGAAAAGGTTTCCCTCCCATAGCTTTAAATTCCTTGCAAGTCTTAGCAAAAGTATCCGTGCGAGGAGGAGGGGGAGGAGGAAGATCGGGTGCTACGGTTGGTGGAGGAACATTTGCTGGACCCGCAGTGGTGGCCCTAGCCTCCATCAATCTCCTATACCATACTGGTACCGTCACACCCTCCGGAAAGTTAAGATCCTCAGCCATGCTGAAACGAAAAAGGAAAGATTCAAAACGGAGAATTCAAAGGATATAGATATGGCTATTGGGGATTATGCTTTTCTTTCAAAAACTTTTCTCTTTAAAGACATGTTTTTGAAAATATCTCTTCCAAAAATGTTTTTAGAAAAATAGTTTTCTAAAAAATTTATCTGTTCCGGTAACCTTTGCTCTGATACCACGTGTAACACCCCACACCCGCTGCGGTCACTCACTAAGGGAATGCCGTAGCATCGGTGGAGTATTTTAGTGAATATAGAACAGATAAATTACCACAAGACAGACATAAATCGTACTTGAAATTTTAAAACATCATCTCATAACAGCGGAAGTAAAACATGTCTGGTTACATCATAAAACCACGATAAAAGTCAAGTACAATATCCATCAAAATAAAGAAGTACATAATCCCACTCTCTTATACAATAGCCAGAACAAAAGAAAAGATAACTGGATAACTGGAGCTTTACATCTACCCAAGCTCCTAAAGACTGGAACAGCAATCCGATCAAGCTCTACTACCACTAGGATCCACCGTAGGCCCTGAGGATTGGGAAAAAGATAAAAACAACGGGGTCAGACATAAGTCTGAGTGAGTTCTATAACTTTAACAATACAATCATTAAAGTAACCAGAGAAGACATAAACTTGACCTACGGTAATATCTGGGGATGAATGGCTACACTAAGCAGCTTGGTAGACTTAGGATAAACTAAGATAACCGTAAGGACGCATCTACCCACCCAAGGGTAAATTCTACACAGCACCACACCAGTCATTCCTACTTAAAGGTTGATCCCTCCAAGGACTTAGAAAATTTCCCCAGTAGTTTCGTGTACTCCTAGCCCACTACATAGGTGCCGTCTGCCCCTATCTCCACTAGGTGTACTCAGTAATTCTTACCCAGTAGTTTCGTGTACCCCTACATAGGTGCCGTCTGCCCCTATCTTTATTAGGTGTACCCACTACTCCCCATCGATCGGCTCCCTACCGTAGATACCCGTGTTGGTCCCACAGTGGGGTGTATCACTCCCCTAAAGTGGCTACCCGATACTATCAACGTTGCACGGCTTTATATCTACACGATGCAACAACGGCTTATCTACCAGCCCGGGCCCACACACGCATATGAAACCCGTTGGACTTGCGTTGCCACCGCTAACCCGTTTTGGCCTCTTATAATCAAGCCCAATATGCGTGTCCCGTCACTCGACATGGGTCGAGCCCACAAAGATACGTTTGGGATATTGGTTGAAATGGGCCCCACAAGCTACCCACCTAAGCTTGTCACTTATCTAGTGAATCCCACTTAACCCTTTAATCATGTTTAATTACATGTTTCACTTGGTTAAGTATTCTAATCGTATTTTCTATTGCCACCCAAGGCAACCCACTAGATTCCACATGCCACCCAAGGCAACCACTAAATTCCCACATGCCACCCAAGGCATCCACTTAACCCCTCATGTCCCACTGCATGCTAATATGGTTAAGTGTTTCTTAATTGATTAAGACAGTGATCTTCCATAAAGACCTCCCACATTAGACTGGCTGTTATGACCGCCTGGTTAAGCCGGTAGAGTCCGGGCAGTCTTACGTCATAACAGAGCCTAACCTCGTGTCTTTACTTTAATCACGTATTTAATTTATGGCTAAGACCTCTCACATTGGGCTGACATTTGTAGCAACTGGTTAAGCCGGTCGGGTCCGGGCAGTTTTACACTACAAATGAGTCCAACCTCGTGTCTTAGTCGATTAATTTCACCTAATTAATCACCCCCATATTAATTATCCCTAATTAATATCAAGTTTTCCATAACATGGGTAGACCTAACTCAATAGGTAAATTCCCATGGGGTAGACCTAACTCAATAGGTAAATTCCCACTTATGGTAATTTATTTTTATGGTATGCTTAATCATACCCAATCATACATTTATTAACATATTTATTAACCCCATCGTTCCCCACGTAAATCGTTCTCATTTCATAACATAATAAAGGGGAAGATCCATCACAAATATCATGGGTTTAGCATATAACTTTGTCATGGGTTAAGAGAATGTCAACTTGCATATATGAGCATATTTTAACCCAACTACATTTAACCCAAACTTGCATATTATCATACACATATCTTGCATAACATGTTGAACTTGCACATAAGCATTCTCATAACTTGCATAACATGTTAAACGTGCATTTAAGCATACACATAACTTGCATAAGCATCCACATACTTGCATAAGCATTCACATACTTGCATAAGCATTCACATACTTGCATAAGCATTCACATACTTGCATAAGCATGCATAACTTGCATATCATGTCATTTAAGCATATACATATCTTGCATAAGTATTCATATACTTGCATAAGCATGCATAACTTGCATATCATGTCATTTAAGCATATACATATCTTGCATAAGTATTCATATACTTGCATAAGCATGCATAACTTGCATATCATGCTAAACTTGCATTTAAACATATACTTAACTTGCATATGAACTTGCATAACTCACTTTGTTAAACATGCATAATTCCACTCATTAAATATGCATAAAGCCACTTGTTAAACATGCATAAATCAACTTATTAAGCATGCATAAACCAACTTATCAAACATGCATAAAGCCACTTATTAATTATGCATAATCATAGTAAAACATAGAGTAGCATATCATTACAAATGATTCAAACTCACTAATCCGCATTTAAGACCATAAGTCTCATTATACCCAATCTACTTACTTTAACAATTGATGTTAAAGTGATAGAAACTCACCACTAGCAAATTTGCACTCCAAATGAAAAAGATTAAGATGCTTAGAATGGATTTGAGGTTGATTAGTGAGTGCTTAGCTTACAACTCTCTCTTCATGAACTAGTGGAGGCCATGCTCAATTTTCATTTTGCCATAGTTTAGTTACAAGACTTAATTATGAATGAATTAGGGTAGGGTTGGGGTCTTATTTATAGGATTAGGTGAGTGTTTTAGGCCCTTAGATTAACCCTAGATTAGGTTAGGACCCTTAGATTTAGGAAATCTCTAGAACCAGCCCTCCAAGCCAGCCTAGAACCCAACCTGGTGCAACCTGGTGCACCCAGGTTTTCTGGACGCCGCACCCCTGTCGACAGGCAAGTCGACCCCCCTGTCGACAGGCCTGTCGACAGCCCTGTCGACATGGGTAGGGCGGGAATCTTCCCGCCTAGCCCCGCCTGTTCCATTTCAAATCTGAATTTTAAATTTTTAAATCTGTTTTTAGTTTTGAATTTTCTGCAAACTTCTTTGGGCCATAACCGGGCCATACGGACTCCGATTCTCGAAAACTCGGACTCTATTTTGCGTATTTTTCCAAGACGAACGCAATGACACAGCCCGTTTCCCCCGATTCCCACATCTGAGATTATTTATCCTGTAATTAGTGAATTTTAGCATTAACTAAAATTCGGGGTGTTACAAAAAGAAAATGCATTTGGTCAATTTTTGTTAAATTGGATCGACCAGAAAATGGCCATTTTTCAAACGATCTCAGAATTCGACGAAACTAGTTTTGTTGGGACCGTAGCGTCAAAACATAGCTAGATTTATTTTTCTGGAATTTTTCAAATCAGTTTGTGGCCCTGGCAAATTGAAATGTACGTTCAAAGTTAAAAATTAAATGGTTTAAACTTTAATTTGAAAAATAACTGACTGTAACAGTCGAATTGGCCAACAAAACCTATCCCATTGTGTCCGGGATGGGGGTATTTAGCTAGGGGCGACAGTCGTTGGGTTTGAAAAGGAGTTCGTTTGAGAAAACACTATTTAAAATTTTAATAAAACCATCGACCAATCATATTTCTCCATTCATAAATAAAAAAAACATCAGAAAACCCCCCGACCCCCCCGACATCGACGACAGAAAAGCTTTCCCCCCTTCCCTGGCGATTTCCGATCGCCACAGCCCGAATCAGCCCCTCCCCCAGTTCAACTTTTTGTAGTTCTCCTTCCCCTCTTCAAATCCATACAAGGAGCTCCCTCTATCGTTGCCCCTACGTCGAGATATCTCCCTCCAAAGTCCCGACCTTCCAGCCGCCGCTGCGAGCTCTGGGCCCCACCGAGTCGCCTCCAACCGTCGCGCGATTATAGCCCTCTCGAAGCTCTTCCACGTCCAACCCACCGATCGTCCCCTCGTGCCTCGGTTCTCGCGAAAACCGCAAACCTAGTTTTGAACCATCGTGAAAGGTGAGTTCTTTTTGATGTTTGCACTTTGAAAAATCATATCTTTTTGGTGTGTTGACAAAATTCGATGAAACAGGAAACATCTGGACCGCAAGGAAGCTCTCTACCCAATAGAAGAAGCCGCGGATTTTTCTGAGTCATCTACAATTTTTAGCACTCCGAAAACCAATGTGAGAAATCTAAATTAAAAGAATTTGAATGGAATATGTCGTGTATAAATTATATTAGCGAAATATAAATTACATACGTGTTGTATACCTCATGTACATGCGTATTGTAAGCTATATAAGCGAAGTATGAATTTTACATGCATAGAATAATTGATATATGTGTTGAAATGCAAGTGAAGTATAGAAATTATATATATATATATATATATACATACATACTCCCCTCGTCCACAAATCATGGACGATATTTATTGTTGTGAATTGGTGTGAAATATTGGATGAAAAATACGAATGGTTGAATAATTGTTTGTGGTTGATATTGTTTAGTTGTGGTTGAAAAATACCCATTGGTGATTGAAATGAATTGGAAATATTTGTGGAAATAAAAATAAAACATGCCGCCAGCGTGCGAATTAGATGCATGAATCCCCATTGTCAAAAACTGCGAGGTTTTAAGATAGAGCGAGGAGCCGTACTAGGGACGGTGCCGGTTTTAACTACCCTACCGTTATGCTGCCGAAATTTTGAATAATCTTTATGTGTTAGAATAATTTCCATATGTTGAAATTATTTTCATGCGTTGAAATTAAAGTCATATGTTGAAACTATATCCATGTGTGGAAATGTTCATGTGTTGAAAAGTGATGTGTGAAAATTAAATTCATTTGTGAATGAATGAAGTGTTTAAACAATAAAAATCACATTTTTATAATATATATGAAGTGTGAAAAATATTCGCCTTATATATAAATAGTTTCAAAAATAAAATTCTATCTTTCTTATATGAACAACATAAATAAAATAACCATGTGTGGAAATGCTCATGTGTTGAGAAGTGTGTGTAGTAGAAAAGTTCATGTGTTGAATAAAAAGATCGAACAATAAAAATTACATTGTTATTGAAACTATGAAGTGTTGAAAACATCCATTTGTCGAATAAATATTTTAAATGATAAAAAAATCATTTTTATCATATATGTGATATGCTAGAGATATGCGGACGTTGAAATAAATATTGGTGAAGAAATATTATTTTTAACATGCATAGGAACAAAATAAAATAGTCATGTGTTGAAATCTATTTTAGTTCGCCAAAATTATCATCTTTGAAATGTGAAGTGTTAAAAATAGCCACTTGTTCAAATAAATGTGCATAAGTTGAAAAATACATTAATTAACTAATGATATGATTTTATCCTATGCATGCAACATTAGAATGAATGGTGTTTTAAAACCAAAGGAAATCAAATATGAAGTTGAATGGAAAATGATAAGTGATAAAAATTGTATATATGTACATGCATATTTATTGAACATGTTATAGCAAAGGGGCTAGAGAAGAGGAATAAAATTTTGTGCCCGACAAATAGGTACACATTTACTGTTTTGTTTGGGTGATGATTTTATGAGCCTGTTGGCTAGCCGCTTGGCTTTTTCTTTTTCTTTTTGACATGAGACGCCCGTTTGGCTATTTGGGAATTTTCCCAGCCCCTCCCGTACAAAGGAGGTTATGGCGAAATTTTCGAAAAGTTAAAGGCGTTAGTGAAATAATTGAAGTGAAAACGATATAGGAATTTTTGAATGAATTATATTTATATAAATATATAAATATAAATAAAATTAAAACGAAACGTAGCCGTGTAGTTCGTGTTTTGAAACCGTGATTTCAAACGACTAGTGCGGGAAATCCGACCATTGGATTTTCCCGAAACCGCAACCGTTGGGTTCGCCTTGGAAATGTCTTTCCAACGGCACCAACTTTGTGAAGATCCGACGGTTGGATTGTCTGGAATGTTTAATTCAAATCTGAAGAAAAACAGCACCAGAAACGATTATATATATATATATATATATATATATATATAATTAAATTAAATCGAATAACGACGCTGCAGTTTGTAAATTGAAATCGTAACTTCAAATGACTAGTGTGGAAGATCCGACCGTCGGATTTTCCCGAAACTGAAACCGTTGGATTCGTTTTGAAATGACCTTCCTAACGATATAAAATTTGTGAAGATCCAATGGTTAGATTTTCAGATATGTGTAAAACAAAATTAGTGAAAAACAGCGCCAGTGCATCGACACGACCTGAAACGTCATTTAATTAAATAGGGCCGTTTTATATTAAATAAAAATGGCAATATATCGTTATAAAATACTATAGACGATATAGAGTGGAGATAAACCAATTTTGTTGTGATTGATTGATATGTGATGGTTGAATGTATTTAACATGAAAATTATAACTAAAGAACTGAAATGTGAATGTTGAATAGTCCAACCATGTGATAAATTGATTTGAAAATATAAATATACGTGGATTATTTGAAAAGGCCGAGTTTATCTCATTTCAAATAATCGATCGACGTTGAGAAGTCGAAGAGTGGAAGACGGTTGAAGACCGACGATCTTCACATTGGATGGATGGGCGCTACTGATGCTCGTGATTGGAGTAGCTACCGTGAAGGAGCTGAAGTAGTAGCCGTCCAGACATACTGTTGATTGTACGAATATGCGAGGAATTGGTGCCTCCGGTTTCGTTCAAACCCAGAATGGACTTGTAAATGGACTATGTGTCTGACATTGGATTTTGTTCTGTGTTGATTGATCTCTATTAAATATATATCTGTTTGGCGGCGGAGAATTTATTCTCTTGCTTAACGCCCTTCTCTGAGACGTACGAGCTCAAAGGTTATATATTGATAGAAATCAGTCGCATGGAGTGGATTTCCTGTGTGGAACACCTAAGTGGCATATGATCAAGGCTTCTGTTGCAAAGCAAAGTCTTGTGGTTGATGATCAAAGTATGGTCTGTGTGACGTAGCTTTGTGTATAACGTGAATTCGGGAGCCTCACACCCCGGTATGAGTCAAAAACGGGAGAAGGACCCAAGGAGTGCACGACGTTTCTTTCTAGCTATGGTGGTGTCAGTGACCTCCCAGCCCTGGCATTTATATCTACTTTTCACCTGTGTGGTTGTTGGAATACGAGGCGCCTCGATTATAGGTCTGTAAGGACCGGGAAACGTGTGTTCAGGAATAATTAATCCTCAAAAGTAAGGGAGGACCGGCCTTGTAGGATCCAGGGATTGCTGTGTGCGGTCCCGAGGCATTTGCTAGAGTGTCTCGAATCGGAGAGGAGCTTGCCCCTTGCCTCGAATCATAAAGGAATCCAATTTCCAATACGAAATATGTGGACGTGATAGGATTACTAGTATGGCGACATAGTAGATGGTAGCTATGCCGCCTAGGATTGATATTTATGATTGAATTTGCTTTTGAAACATATATACACTAGTAATAATATCAAACACTTTTGTTTTATTCGTATGAAGCATTTTTGGTCATTATAAGGTAAAAACTCTATCCTCCGGCTTGCATTGCATTGTGTGATGGGACCTGAGTCTTATAATGGCTTCATTTTATAAAAAGCATTGCGATGATTTAATCCATTACTTTATTTCATGCACTAGCACTCATTGGAGTAAACCCGTTCCGCGAAAGTGGCGTGGTCCTTTGATTTGCCTTTTTATTGTTGTTAATAAGTTAAGTAGATTTCTCATACTAGTCCCATGACTGACTCGTTGTTTGTTTCACCTTGCAAACTCGGGTGCCCTCATTTTTACACGGGCAGCCTAGTTACAGGTTTCTGACGCACCTTTTGGCTCATGGCGAGGCTTGATTACACCGTGCTGACTTGGATTTTCTCCGCCATTATTGTATCTATATTATGATTCCGCCATTGGCGATGTAGACTGATATTTATTTTGTGTACTCTTTATGTATGATTCCGCCTCAGGCGATGGTGACTGATTATGTATCATTATGCGCTAAGTTGTATCCTGTACTGTGCTTCTCTGATGTGATGATATCTATATGATTCCGCTGTCATATGTGTGTAAATTATCCTATTTTCTGTTTATGCTATTATCTGTGATCTGCTAATGATGATTAATGTGTTATATTCCAATGATTATGCTTAACACCGTGTCACGGGGATTTGGGATCGTCACAGCTGGTATTAAAGCTTTGGTTAACCTTAGTTATGGAGTCTAACACATTAAACACTTCGTCAAAATAGAATCAGTAGTATTCTGAGGCGTGTTGCTCATTAGAGATAGGACTAGTAAAGTCCTAGAATGAGCCGAGCAGAATAGCAAAAACAATTTGATCAGTCCATCGTTATCCTTCCGTAAATTTTCTGCTTAACTATGCAATAAACTATCATTGTTGTTAGCTGACTCTTTCCTTGCTTATACAGAATTTGACAAATGGCTACCAGAGCAGCCGCCGCTAGAGGAGGCCGTGCCGGCCGAGGCCGAGGAAGGGGAGAAGCCCCAGTTCAAGAAGGACCTTTGATATAACCTCCGACCGCTCAATACTTCGAGCTAGACCGTGTAGCCAAGAGATACAAAAACTTAGGAGGCAAGACCTTCTCGGAAATTGGCACAGTAATAGAGGCCCTTGCATGGCTCAAAACATGCGAGAAAATTCTTGAAGGCCTAAGGCTTGGAGACGAAGATAAAGCTATTATGGGCGCCTGGCTTATGCAGGAACAAGCTGAACTATGGTGGGAATCTCTCACCGCCGGGAATAGAGAAGCTGGAAGAACATGGGATGGATTCAAAGAACTCTTCAAGGAGAAATATGTTCCGGAACAAGCACTAGAACGAATGCACGATGACTTCGCCAACCTCCAGCAGGGGGATCTTTCCGTGCAGGATTATCTGAATAAATTTACACTGTTGTCGCCCTATGCTCCGGAGCTCGTCGCCACAACAAAGTCCAAAAATAAGAGGTTTATCCTTGGGTTAAAGCGACAGTATCATGATAGAGCCATGGCCCATGTCAAGCTGGAATTCAACGAACTGGTGGAAATGACATGCAACTACGAAGACCTTGACCATAGGCATCTGGAGCAGGATCGCGCTAGAAGCCAAGCTGGGAACAAACGCAAACCTGCTGCTAATCAAGCTGAGTCAAGCCAAGCAGCATCTTCAAACCCTTAGACTGGCAAGCCGCCAAGAGGAAATTGCTTTAACTGTGGCAAAGCGGGGCACTACTCTAATGTGTGCACAGCCCCGAAGAGGAAGAAGACAAATTCACAAGGTTCAAGCCAGGGTTCTCAAAACCCTCGCTCCTGCTTTAATTGCCGTAAGACCGATCATCTGGTCAAAGACTGTCCTTTGCTGAAGAAGGCCACAGTAGCTCACATATATGATGGGTCGAGCCCGCCAGCTGCTTCCGATGGAGCAGGTAAACCTGATGTTTTGGGAGGTACCCTTACCATTAAAAATATTCCTGTTTCTGTATTGTTTGACACAGGTGCGTCGCGTAGTTTTATTGCTAGTAATACAATGCACAAATCAAAGTTAAAACAGAGAAAGCTTAAAGAATCGGTTGAAGTTCATAACCCGATAGGTGATTTTATCGCTCTCAGTACAAGTTTTAGAGTGCCAATCTCTTATTCTTTCTACAAATTTCCCATTAATTTAATCGTTATGGATTTTCCCGAATTCGACGTTATCCTTGGGTTAGAATGGTTAACGAAATACGAAGCCGAAGTGAATTGTGCAGAAAGAATCGTTAAGATTAGAACGAAGCTTGGACATATATATATACCCTGTCATGGTTCGAATCCGAATAGAGAAGAATTTTGGTCGGCATTAGAACTTATCCCCACTTCCATAGAAAAGATTCCGATTGTTAGAAACTATGCGGATGTGTTTGAAGAAGTTGAAAACTTACCTCCGTAAAGAGAAATAGAATTCCGAATCGATCTGATTCCCAATGCCAGACCGGTGGTACATCCAATTCGCAGAATGACTCTGAAGGAAAAAGAAGAATTAGGCGATCAAACTCGTCAACTGTTGTGGAAGGGTCTAATCAGACCTAGTTTTTCTAATTGGGGTGCAGCTGTTGTGTTTGTCCCAAAGTCAGATGGTACTCTTCGATTATGCGTTGATTACCGAGACCTCAACAAACAGACGCTCAAAAACAAGTATCCATTACCCTGCATCGACGATTTGCTAGACCAATTGAATGGGGCGAAAGTGTTTTCCCGAATGGACCTAGCTACAGGTTTTCATCAATTGAGAATAGCAGAAGAGTGTGTTCCTTTGACAGCTTTCAGAGGTCCAGACATATTTTTAGAATGGTTAGTAATGCCGTTTGGCCTATGCAACGCTCCAGCATACTTTGTCGATCTAATGAATAGAGTGTTCAGGGGAGTTCTGAATAAATTTGTCCTCGTATTCATCAATGATATTTTAATCTACTCTAAATCAAAACCCGAGCATGGAAAACACTTAGAACAAGTATTGGAGATTCTAAGAAAGAACGTCTTCAAAGCCAAATTCTCTAAATGTGTCTCCTGGCAAGAAGAAGTGAAATTTCTTGGCCATGTCGTGTCAGAGAAAGGGATTTCTGTTGACCCAAGCAAAATAACAGCGATTCAAGACTGGAAACAACCCACTACTCCCACAGAAGTTAGAAGTTTTATGGGGTTGGCTAGTTATTATCGAAAGTTCGTTTAGGATTTTTCCAAGATATCCGGTTCGTTAACGAAGCTCACGAAGAAGCATGAGAAGTTTAAGTGGACTTCCGACTGTGAAGAAGCTTTCCAGGAATTGAAATTGAAACTGACCACTGCTCCAGTGTTAACCATTATTGATGGCAATCAAGATTTGACGGTTTGGACAGATGCTTCTATTAGAGGTCTTGGTGCAGTGTTAATGCAAAGAGGCCAGGTAGTCGCTTATGCAAGCCGCCAACTGAAACCGCATGAGAAGAATTATGTGACTCATGATCTTGAGTTGCTAGCCATCGTTTTTGCTTTGAAAATCTGGAGGCATTATTTATTGGGCGAGAAATTTATACTGTACACAGATCATCAATCATTGAAGTATTTATACACCCAGAAAGATCTGAATTTGAGACAGCAGCGTTGGCTAGAATTTCTTGCAGCGTATGATCTTGATATCCTGTATACGCCGGGAAAGGCTAACGTAGTAGCGGATGCGCTTAGTAGGAAAACCGCAATCATGGCCAACCTTATAATTACGCCTGGATTGATTGATAAGATTTCAGCCCTTCAAAAAGACGATGAATTCTTTCAGAGAATCAGTCAAAGGGTCAAGGAAGGTGAAACCACGAGTTTTCGTATTGACGATAAAGGGGTTCTTAGGTTAAATAATAGGATTTGCATTCCAAATATTCCAGGCCTTCGAAGAGAAGTGCTAGACGAATGCCATAAATCCAAATTTTGCATCCATCCTGGGGTGAGTAAAATGTACAACGATATCAAATGCACTTTCTGGTGGAAGGCAATGAAAAGGGATATTTCTTTGTATGTTAGCAGATGTCCTACTTGTCAATTGGTCAAGAGCGACCAACAGAAGCTAGCTGGATTTTTGCAACCGTTGGAAGTCCCAAGTTGGAAATGGGAACAGATTTCCATGGATTTCATAGATGGCTTGCCGCGAACCAGGAAAGGTAATGACAGCATTTGGGTAATCGTAGATCGCTTCACGAAGACTGCCCATTTTGTATCTGTCAGATCCAATAGAACCGCTCAAAGTCTAGCACAGATATATTTCAAAGAAATTGTTAAGCTGCATGGAATTCCCATCAGCATAGTTAGTGATAGAGACCCGATATTTGCTAGCAAATTCTGGGAAGCTTTCTAGACAGAATTGGGAACGAAACTGAATATGAGCACCGCTTATCACCCTCAAACAGATGGCCAAACTGAGCGGGTGAATAGAATTTTAGAAGATATATTGCGGGCTTGTATAATTGATTTTGGTGGGTCATGGGAAGATCATTTGCATTTGGCAGAATTCTCATATAACAATAGCTATCAAGCAAGTTTGGGAATGTCGCCATTTGAAGCATTATATGGCAGACCGTGCAAATCTCCAGCATGTTGGGTAGAACCTGGTAACAGACTTGTGTTAGGACTCGATATGATTAGAGAAGCATCTGATAAAGTCGACTTCATCAAAAAGCGATTGAGAACCGCGCAAAGCCGACAGAAAAGTTATGCGGATTCTAGAAGAAGAGATTTGACATTTGCCGTTGGTGATCATGTTTATTTGAAAGTTTCTCCGATGAGAGGAGTAATCAGATTTGGCAAAACTGGGAAGTTGGCACCGAGATTTATTGGTCCCTTTCCTATATTCGAACGAATTGGAACTCTTGCTTATAGGGTTCAATTACCAGATTGGTTGCCGGAGTACATAATGTATTTCACATATCTCAACTTAGAAGACATGTGCATGATCCAGATCTTGTTGTAGAAGAAGCATCGTGTAACGACCCGGGATTTTCGACTCCGAAAATCGACACAAAACCCAGCGTCGACTGTTCAGACATCGAAAATACCGGACCATTAATAGAAAGAAGTTAGAGGATGAGATAGAAAAGATAGAACTAATAGAATAGGAGAAGAAGAAGAACACAGCTGAACATAATCAGAGTAAAAACGAATCTCACAGCGGAACGAATAAAATATATTATATAACATAACTTTGAAATACAAAACTGTATTGTATATACATACCATTATCAGAGTACAATACATCATATCACAGCGGAAATAGTCTCTAAATACTAACGGTGAAGCCTTCTGCTTTTAGCTCCTTCAAGCGTATCTGTAAAAGCCTGAAACACTTGACTGCCCGTACAAATTTGGGCACCAAAGAGTTTAGGGAAAACAAACAAAATAAACTCTGGGTCAGTCATGGGACTGGTGTGAGTAAATTCCAACCATATGGCTTAACTTTGAAAATCCTTTTTGAAACAAAAAGGATAATAGTAAGACCAGCCCACACATAAACATGGACGGTTTTTTTTACCTTACTATAACCCAAATCATTATTGATATCAAAATCCAGTGATATTATAATAATGTCTAATCAAATAAATAACCAAATAGTAGAACACTTGCATCTCACGCTCTACATATATAGTATAAAATCAAAAACCGCAGGGCGCTTATTGGAGATTGGATTCCAACTATGACAAGGTATGGGACCACCTTCCGATGATGTATCTCTAGAGGCGAATACACCTGGGTTCAACAAGAACTTCTTGCAACCCGGCCCACACATGACCGACCACTCATTTCGCTTGAGTGTATCGAATGTATATCACCAACGGTTGGACTCAAACCACCGTTCCCGAATGGGCAGAATCGATAGATTAAGAAACAAAAGGAATTTCTCTAGATAGGTGATTATACACCCTAATGGGAGCGACCCACATAGCCATGCTGCCTGCCCGATTTTTGTCATTTCCCGGCTGTGAAGCTTGAGGCTACGCCTACCTTTTAGAACATCTGGCCACCATACACTTTGAATGCCACATCGTCAAACCCGTCAAATCACTAGTTGATCTTCCCAAAAATATTACGGGTATAAAAGCTAAGAGAAACGAATTCCTCCGCCACCAGACGTAATACTTTGAAAAGATCGTCTTATGTGACCGTTAGGAATACTCTGTTAGACATTCGTCCATACAAGTTGTCCTGGGACTGGACAAACAGAAAACACCATTCTAGAACCTGACGACCCTTGCATTTTACTCCTCCGTCTTCAATTTTCTTCAGCATAATCGAATACGCAGCGTTTATGCCTATACGGAGTGGTTCTATGATAATATATCCAACCGGTCTTCCCGTATTGACAACGATGGTCAAAACACTTCGATAGTCGGTTATTTAACTATCGAAGTAAAAACAAACATCCATTCAAATATATAACGAGCATCACACAATCACTAGCCCCTTTTTATTTAACATTACTTCCCCAATTTTCCATATTTTCCCAGATATATTCCAAGAGCCATTTGCATTTCTTGGAGAACGTTTCCAGTTATTATGAACCTATATTCGTCTTTGTTCCCCACCCAACATAATACTCCTATATTTTCTTTGGGCAAAACATCGTCACTTATTTCTTTAGAATAAGTAGATTCAAACCAACTGTCTTTATTCCCTAGGGAGTAATGCTATATACAAAAATCACGCTTAAGCTTGGCCAACAGCGTTAATTTAACGTTATAGTTCAAAACTTGTCATACGCTGTAATATTCCCATTTTTAACTAATCTCGACACAACAGTCACGCCTAAACCTCAACAGCGTTATTTTATCGCTATAGTTCACAGACTTGCAATATGCTATTATACTCCACTTTATAATTAATCTCAACGCCTTTTTCCGTTACAAAAGTCTTGATATCTTTTTTCGTTACAAAAATCTTGGCATTTATTTCCGTTACAAAAATCTTGGCATTTATTTCCGTTACAAAAATCTTGGCTTTTATTTCCGTTACAAAAATCTTGACATATTTCCGTTACAAAAATCTTGACATATTTTAAATATGATTTTATGATGTCATATCCTTATTTGAAAATTCGGTTTAAAATTATTTACATTGGTCATTAACCCTTCACTCCATCTTCCTTAAACATTTCTCTTTAGACTTCTCTTATCTAAACTCGATCACGTTCTTTGTCTTTTTGGCAATTTACTTCTTATTCGTATTATGATACCCAATTCAATAAAACATCTCAATACAACTTAATACCAGTTTATAATAGAATTTCTAATTTAAACCTTGCTTTAATTATAAAAATATAATTTTTATAATTGCCTTCGTTGATTTGTCTGACAGTCAACCAATTTCTTAACAAAATGGGTTTATGGTTGACTGTCGGTGATATCGTTTATTTACCAAATCAATATAACGTTGAATTTCCATTCAACATGGTTCAAACAGTGCACAAACAGTACATCTAAATATTTAGGAATCTGGTTGAGTTCCTCCAACCGATTTCCGCATCCATAGGTGTTATTCAAATCAATATTCAACCAATGATGTGTGCATATGCAATGATATATATTTATTTCAACCAATTTAACTGTAATTTATCTAATCAACCATCACACAGCATTCAACCATTATTCAAAATATAATTAAAATATTTTAAATAAAACAAAGTTAGTGAATTTACTCACCTTGGCGCGTTAACCGTTAAATAACGATTTGCGTCCGGTAGAAAGGATCAGGCGTTTTATTCTGCGATAATTTCTAACGAGCTCCCAAGGGTTCAAGTTCGTCTGATTCCATGATTATTTCCTTGTTCCGGTCAGTAGAAAATTCGATTTTCTTTATTGATGAGAAGTGAACTCGGCTCCTTTCTAAAACGATCACCGCTCCCCCTACTGTTCACCGGTGAGTGCCGCAACCATGTTATCGCATCATCTTCCTTCGCTATTTAAAACTCCAGTAATTAAATGCCGCCAGTTGCTGTGTATTTTGCCCAACGTCATTATTCTTAGCCGGCCCCATCTTGATTCACCCTGCTTGCTTCGGATACACCGTGACGTCCCTTTTTGATCCACTCGCAACACACGCCCCAACTCCATGCATAAACTACGCTGCAAATCCCCTACATCCATCAAACAATCACTTATTTCTTCCACCATACCGTATATATACAACACGGCCCATTCTTACCAGCTCATGCACATCAGTGCGTTAATCCCCTCTCATCCACTTCCGTTCTCTTTTCCAACGCATGAACCCTGCATATATGAGCTCCACCATTTTAAATGCATGGTCCCAGTACTCCATCCATGCGCCATTATTCTCCAGATCCTTCATATGAGTCACGCACACAACAATCCCACCCTCAACGCCCTCACTGATCTCGGATCCACGCACTTACACGCCCAGTACACCATTTTCCCATAATTCAAAACTAAATTCTCCTTTAACCTCACACATCTCTTCTCCTTAAATCCTGCGTTTACCGCTATCCCTTCCTTCCACCATGGTACTGCTTGAAGTATACAGATCCCCCCTTCCATCCACGAAAACAAAACTGCTCCTCTATATTGTTACACGCCATTAACTGAAATACAACGAGAGTTGTTACTTCCAACCTCAACGTTACTTACATGAAGATAACACTCAGGTGTATGGAAGTTCGAATGGAACTTTTTATATGATTTTTGAAGAAGCGTATTTGATTTGTTTTAACATTTTACAGTATGTGTTTCTTTTGGTGTTTGGCTCTTTTATTTCTGAATGAGCAGGGGAACAACTACATTTATAGGCCCCGATTACTTGGCCATCAAGTGATAGGGTCTCATAGCATGTACTCCCTTCGATTTAGGTTTGCAGAATTATTTTAAAGTGTTGATTTGATAACTCATTCCTGCGATTTCTTCCCTTGGAGATGAAGCTTTCAGTACTTAGGTAGACTAGGTGACATAGAAGAAATATACTACATCGATTTGATCTTAAAAAAATGCTTAGATACTTTGATAAGTCATCCGGTCTGAGAGGAGACAAAATTATGGTTTTCTTACTAGTTGATAGGCTAGTGTAGAGTTGCTAGGTTCTCCAAGTTGTTTCATATCATTATAGGTAGCTGTTTCTTTTCTTTAGTGCTAGTACAGCGCAGGGTAGGCAAAGTAGGAACGTGGTTGTCTCTGCGTTGGGAAGGATTTAGGCCTGCATGGTTTTTGATTTGCATATGCCTTTCTTGAATTGTCATTTCGTAGGGCAGCCGTCCCTTTAGGCATGTGGTTTACTGCTTCTGTTGTCTGCAAGCTTGAAGATGGGTGAAGCTTTCTAAGTCATGGATTTTCAGAAGCTTGTCTCCACAGTAGGATAGGGTAGGTAGCATTCTGTTTGATTAAAAAACTCAATGTTGCGTGATAGAAACCATTTGATGCTTGGCACGTTCTTGGGTCAGTTTTAGGTCTGCTATGTTTTCTTTGTCGGCAAGGTAAAGATTTTTATATATATATATATATATCTATTAGGATTTTTCTTTTGTGCAGGCCACATGCTACGAATGGTACCAACATCAGGTGACAATAGTTTTATGTTAGGCATGAGTTTTCCATAGCCCAGCTAGCTGTTTGGAAGTGATACCGACTTGATAATGAAGTGATGCGAGACTTGATGATAAAGAATTTTTTTTTTTTTTTTACAAAAGCTCTTAGCAAACATATTATATCGTATTATGTGAAATTTCATTTTTATTTAAGCCGTTACGGACAGAAATAAGAACACGGTCCTGTTCAACGAAGAATGACGATTCCAAAAATATAATAATATCAGTAGTTTAACTCGTATTGCGAAACCCCAAAATATTGATATAGGGTGCAAAATACTCCAAATAAAAATTTGCATATTTAATTAATTAAAAATTACAGTAAAATTCTAAAAATTAAATTATCGCTGTGCCTCAAAAGAACCTTGTCTAGATTTGCAACCGATATCTAGTTATATCAAATAAACTGTTATGGTCGATAAACGGTTCTATAACGACTTTTCGAATATTTGATTTGGACCTATCTTGCAATAAATATGACGAAATCTCCATTTTCCACTTTCGTTGGAAAGATACAGTTCAACAGATTTCAACACTTCTTGTTTCGAAGAAATCCGATTTAAAACGAGTTCTGTACACTCAGTTGAAGTTCAGAACGTTAAATTACGAACTGCAGCGTCGTTATGAGCTCGATTATAATTAATATATATTTTCATACGTTCAACTTCGTTTTAATTAATATATAAATCCACTTATATTACGAATTTAATATTTAAACTGATTTAAATATTCAAATATAAACCGATAAAAATGCGGGAGATTACATTCCTTCCCCCTTAAAATAATTTCGTCCTCGAAATTGCTAAGATGGGGAAAATGCTACCATCTCTGTTGAAACAGGTTAAAAATCTTTTTGGTTTCAACTGAACTGATCAAAATATTAATTCCCTTCTATGTAACGAAAATTTTCAAAATTCTGAAAATTTTCTAACATTTTAATTTTCGAAGAATTTCGTCAATCTCTCCGCTGCACTGTTCATTCGGTACTACTACAACACGCCACTCTGGGCCTTCTCCCTTTATTGGGCATCCAACTTTCTCGCTTCCATTTGAAATCCATTAGCATACCCAAATGCATCTCCAACTGATCTCCAGTCAGTTTATCCTTAATCAATAATTCTCTTACATCCCAACTCAAAATTCTTTTTCAAACTCCAGTTCAATTCCAATTCCAACTAATCAAATTTCCCAACCAAGTTCGGTTCCATTCAAAATCTTAATCCACCACTCAACTGCTTTGCTAAGTCAAATCCTTATTCTAGCATGATTTCCACTTACTTGGCTTCAATTCAAATCCACTTCTATTTACTTCACAAGTACAATTTTAAATTCAGAATTCAAATTCCTGGTTTTTTTTTATTTTTTATTTCAAATCAGTTTGAAATCATATACGTATATATGCAAAACATAGCAATTCAAAACATTTGAATTTCCGAACAACTTATTTCAAAACAAATCTTTGGTAGAAATCCGTCACTTAGAACTCGAAAATGAACACCGATGATGGCGCGCACATCGTCGGAATTATTTTCCAGTGACCGAAGTGAGTTCAATACTATATTATTTCCAAAACTCATTCTCAAATGCTTTCATTTTGAAATTATTTCAAAATATCTTTAACAATACTTGGAAAACATTTAAAATCTCCCCAGGATTTTAGAATTTCCATATATACAGTTCATATCCATGTACAAATACTTTTCCAAATTTCCAGAGTTTAAATCTCATTCTGGTTAAAAATTCAGATTCAATCCACCTGGATTATACTTATGTGCATTCTTATTGATTATTTATAACCAATTCAATTATAACCCTATTTGATTATAATTCCAACCAACACATTTAATTTATATTAGATAATCTCAAAATATATACTTTTATATCAAAATATAATTCAGGTAAAATTATTTCATTTACCCTCTTTCAAAACAACACTATGTCGAAATTCTCTATCCAAGCGTTTGTAAATCCCTATCGACCTCGTCAGCTAAACGCGTCGATCTAGAATTTATATACCACTCACCAGATCAACCAACACAATATAAAACAGTTTTTATATTGATTTACAAATACGCGCTCATATATATACACTCAAACTCAATCTAGAGTATTACTAACTCCATCTCTATTGAGTTACGCCACAGAGCCAAGGTAATCACTTAACCTTCAGCTCTGATACCAACTGTAACGACCCGGGATTTTCGACTCCGAAAATCGACACAAAACCCAGCGTCGACTGTTCAGACATCGAAAATACCGGACCATTAATAGAAAGAAGTTAGAGGATGAGATAGAAAAGATAGAACTAATAGAATAGGAGAAGAAGAAGAACACAGCTGAACATAATCAGAGTAAACACGAATCTCACAGCGGAACGAATAAAATATATTATATAACATAACTTTGAAATACAAAACTGTATTGTATATACATACCATTATCAGAGTACAATACATCATATCACAGCGGAAATAGTCTCTAAATACTAACGGTGAAGCCTTCTGCTTTTAGCTCCTTCAAGCGTATCTGTAAAAGCCTGAAACACTTGACTGCCCGTACAAATTTGGGCACCCAAGAGTTTAGGGAAAACAAACAAAATAAACTCTGGGTCAGTCATGGGACTGGTGTGAGTAAATTCCAACCATATGGCTTAACTTTGAAAATCCTTTTTGAAACAAAAAGGATAATAGTAAGACCAGCCCACACATAAACATGGACGGTTTTTTTACCTTACTATAACCCAAATCATTATTGATATCAAAATCCAGTGATATTATAATAATGTCTAATCAAATAAATAACCAAATAGTAGAACGCTTGCATCTCACGCTCTACATATATAGTATAAAATCAAAAACCGCAGGGCGCTTATTGGAGATTGGATTCCAACTATGACAAGGTATGGGACCACCTTCCGATGATGTATCTCTAGAGGCGAATACACCTGGGTTCAACAAGAACTTCTTGCAACCCGGCCCACACATGACCGACCACTCATTTCGCTTGAGTGTATCGAATGTATATCACCAACGGTTGGACTCAAACCACCGTTCCCGAATGGGCAGAATCGATAGATTAAGAAACAAAAGGAATTTCTCTAGATAGGTGATTATACACCCTAATGGGAGCGACCCACATAGCCATGCTGCCTGCCCGATTTTTGTCATTTCCCGGCTGTGAAGCTTGAGGCTACGCCTACCTTTTAGAACATCTGGCCACCATACACTTTGAATGCCACATCGTCAAACCCGTCAAATCACTAGTTGATCTTCCCAAAAATATTACGGGTATAAAAGCTAAGAGAAACGAATTCCTCCGCCACCAGACATAATACTTTGAAAAGATCATCTTATGTGACCGTTAGGAATACTCTGTTAGACATTCGTCCATACAAGTTGTCCTGGGACTGGACAAACAGAAAACACCATTCTGGAACCTGACGACCCTTGCATTTTACTCCTCCGTCTTCAATTTTCTTCAGCATAATCGAATACGCAGCGTTTATGCCTATACGGAGTGGTTCTCGGATAATATATCCAACCGGTCTTCCCGTATTGACAACGATGGTCAAAACACTTCGATAGTCGGTTATTTAACTATCGAAGTAAAAACAAACATCCATTCAAATATATAACGAGCATCACACAATCACTAGCCCCTTTTTATTTAACATTACTTCCCCAATTTTCCATATTTTCCCAGATATATTCCAAGAGCCATTTGCATTTCTTGGAGAACGTTTCCAGTTATTATGAACCTATATTCGTCTTTGTTCCCCACCCAACATAATACTCCTATATTTTCTTTGGGCAAAACATCGTCACTTATTTCTTTAGAATAAGTAGATTCAAACCAACTGTCTTTATTCCCTAGGGAGTAATGCTATATACAAAAATCACGCTTAAGCTTGGCCAACAGCGTTAATTTAACGTTATAGTTCAAAACTTGTCATACGCTGTAATATTCCCATTTTTAACTAATCTCGACACAACAGTCACGCCTAAACCTCAACAGCGTTATTTTATCGCTATAGTTCACAAACTTGCAATATGCTATTATACTCCACTTTATAATTAATCTCAACGCCTCTTCCCGTTACAAAAGTCTTGATATCTTTTTTCGTTACAAAAATCTTGGCATTTATTTCCGTTACAAAAATCTTGGCATTTATTTCCGTTACAAAAATCTTGGCTTTTATTTCCGTTACAAAAATCTTGACATATTTCCGTTACAAAAATCTTGACATATTTTAAATATGATTTTATGATGTCATATCCTTATTTGAAAATTCGGTTTAAAATTATTTACATTGGTCATTAACCCTTCACTCCATCTTCCTTAAACATTTCTCTTTAGACTTCTCTTATCTAAACTCGATCACGTTCTTTGTCTTTTTGGCAATTTACTTCTTATTCGTATTATGATACCCAATTCAATAAAACATCTCAATACAACTTAATACCAGTTTATAATAGAATTTCTAATTTAAACCTTGCTTTAATTATAAAAATATAATTTTTATAATTGCCTTCATTGATTTGTCTGACAGTCAACCAATTTCTTAACAAAATGGGTTTATGGTTGACTGTCGCTGATATCGTTTATTTACCAAATCAATATAACGTTGAATTTCCATTCAACATGGTTCAAACAGTGCACAAACAGTACATCTAAATATTTAGGAATCCGGTTGAGTTCCTCCAACCGATTTCCGCATCCATAGGTGTTATTCAAATCAGTATTCAACCAATGATGTGTGCATATGCAATGATATATATTTATTTCAACCAATTTAACTGTAATTTATCTAATCAACCATCACACAGCATTCAACCATTATTCAAAATATAATTAAAATATTTTAAATAAAACAAAGTTAGTGAATTTACTCACCTTGGCGCGTTAACCGTTAAATAACGATTTGCATCCGGTAGAAAGGATCAGGCGTTTTATTCTGCGATAATTTCTAACGAGCTCCCAAGGGTTCAAGTTCGTCTGATTCCATGATTATTTCCTTGTTCCGGTCAGTAGAAAATTCGATTTTCTTTATTGATGAGAAGTGAACTCGGCTCCTTTCTAAAACGATCACCGCTCCCCCTACTGTTCACCGGTGAGTGCCGCAACCATGTTATCGCATCATCTTCCTTCGCTATTTAAAACTCCAGTAATTAAATGCCGCCAGTTGCTGTGTATTTTGCCCAACGTCATTATTCTTAGCCGGCCCCATCTTGATTCACCCTGCTTGCTTCGGATACACCGTGACGTCCCTTTTTGATCCACTCGCAACACACGCCCCAACTCCATGCATAAACTACGCTGCAAATCCCCTACATCCATCAAACAATCACTTATTTCTTCCACCATACCGTATATATACAACACGGCCCATTCTTACCAGCTCATGCACATCAGTGCGTTAATCCCCTCTCATCCACTTCCGTTCTCTTTTCCAACGCATGAACCCTGCATATATGAGCTCCACCATTTTAAACGCATGGTCCCAGTACTCCATCCATGCGCCATTATTCTCCAGATCCTTCATATGAGTCACGCACACAACAATCCCACCCTCAACGCCCTCACTGATCTCGGATCCACGCACTTACACGCCCAGTACACCATTTTCCCATAATTCAAAACTAAATTCTCCTTTAACCTCACACATCTCTTCTCCTTAAATCCTGCGTTTACCGCTATCCCTTCCTTCCACCATGGTACTGCTTGAAGTATACAGATCCCCCCTTCCATCCACGAAAACAAAACTGCTCCTCTATATTGTTACACGCCATTAACTGAAATACAACGAGAGTTGTTACTTCCAACCTCAACGTTACTTACATGAAGATAACACTCAGGTGTATGGAAGTTCGAATGGAACTTTTTATATGATTTTTGAAGAAGCGTATTTGATTTGTTTTAACATTTTACAGTATGTGTTTCTTTTGGTGTTTGGCTCTTTTATTTCTGAATGAGCAGGGGAACAACTACATTTATAGGCCCCGATTACTTGGCCATCAAGTGATAGGGTCTCATAGCATGTACTCCCTTCGATTTAGGTTTGCAGAATTATTTTAAAGTGTTGATTTGATAACTCATTCCTGCGATTTCTTCCCTTGGAGATGAAGCTTTCAGTACTTAGGTAGACTAGGTGACATAGAAGAAATATACTACATCGATTTGATCTTAAAAAAATGCTTAGATACTTTGATAAGTCATCCGGTCTGAGAGGAGACAAAATTATGGTTTTCTTACTAGTTGATAGGCTAGTGTAGAGTTGCTAGGTTCTCCAAGTTGTTTCATATCATTATAGGTAGCTGTTTCTTTTCTTTAGTGCTAGTACAGCGCAGGGTAGGCAAAGTAGGAACGTGGTTGTCTCTGCGTTGGGAAGGATTTAGGCCTGCATGGTTTTTGATTTGCATATGCCTTTCTTGAATTGTCATTTCGTAGGGCAGCCGTCCCTTTAGGCATGTGGTTTACTGCTTCTGTTGTCTGCAAGCTTGAAGATGGGTGAAGCTTTCTAAGTCATGGATTTTCAGAAGCTTGTCTCCACAGTAGGATAGGGTAGGTAGCATTCTGTTTGATTAAAAAACTCAATGTTGCGTGATAGAAACCATTTGATGCTTGGCACGTTCTTGGGTCAGTTTTAGGTCTGCTATGTTTTCTTTGTCGGCAAGGTAAAGATTTATATATATATATATCTATTAGGATTTTTCTTTTGTGCAGGCCACATGCTACGAATGGTACCAACATTAGGTGACAATAGTTTTATGTTAGGCATGAGTTTTCCATAGCCCAGCTAGCTGTTTGGAAGTGATACCGACTTGATAATGAAGTGATGCGAGACTTGATGATAAAGATTTTTTTTTTTTTTACAAAAGCTCTTAGCAAACATATTATATCGTATTATGTGAAATTTCATTTTTATTTAAGCCGTTACGGACAGAAATAAGAACACGGTCCTGTTCAACGAAGAATGACGATTCCAAAAATATAATAATATCAGTAGTTTAACTCGTATTGCGAAACCCCAAAATATTGATATAGGGTGCAAAATACTCCAAATAAAAAGTTGCATATTTAATTAATTAAAAATTACAGTAAAATTCTAAAAATTAAATTATCGCTGTGCCTCAAAAGAACCTTGTCCAGATTTGCAACTGATATCTAGTTATATCAAATAAACTGTTATGGTCGATAAATGGTTCTATAGCGACTTTTCGAATATTTGATTTGGACCTATCTTGCAATAAATATGACGAAATCTCCATTTTCCACTTTCGTTGGAAAGATACAGTTCAACAGATTTCAACACTTCTTGTTTCGAAGAAATCCGATTTAAAACGAGTTCTGTACACTCAGTTGAAGTTCAGAACGTTAAATTACGAACTGCAGCGTCGTTATGAGCTCGATTATAATTAATATATATTTTCATACGTTCAACTTCGTTTTAATTAATATATAAATCCACTTATATTACGAATTTAATATTTAAACTGATTTAAATATTCAAATATAAACCGATAAAAATGCGGGACATTACACATCGCAACAGGATATAGACATAACTCCAGAATTAGCATTCAGAAGAGAGCCATTAAAGATTGTTGGCAAAGAAACTAGAGAACTAAGAAGCAAAAAGGTTCATTTAGTTAAAGTGCAGTGGTGTAGTGATCCTAGAGACTGTACTTGGGAGACTGAGGAAAGCATTAAGCAAGCTTACCTCAAATGCAGAGTGGATATCTGTGACTAACTCCGGTGCAAGGTACCTTTACAATACTTTGCATTTACATTTTGTTTCCTACTTTACTGTTGTTTCCTTTTCGAGGACGAAAAGTTTTAAGTGGGGGAGATTGTAATAACCTGGAAAATACGGGCCAATTTAAAAAATTTTAAATTGGTGATTTCAAAGGAATTTGAACAATTGAAATAGAATATTTCAACAAAATAGTGAATTAGAAATAGTGAGTCAGTTTGAAAATTTGAATTCAAACTTAGACTGACTGTGCAGGGTGGAAAATATAACGGATTTTAGCGAAACCAAAAATATTTAAATATGTTTATCAATACCTTTCTAACGAATCTGAAAAATCGAAGTTTCATAACGGGAATCAAAAGTTATGGCCGAAGGAATTTTCAGAATGGTCGCTATATAGAATATATAGCCCAGGAAAATTGATATTTTGCATACGACCTCGGAATTCGACGAAACCACTTTGGTTGGGTCCGGGATGTCAAACTATTGCTAGGTTTCAAATTTCATAATTTTTGAAGCTAGTATGTGAGCATGGCAAAAGAAAATGCGTTTGGTCAATTTCTGTTAAATTGGATCGACCAGAAAATGGCCATTTTTCAAACGATCTCAGAATTCGATGAAACTAGTTTTGTTGGGACCGTAGCGTCAAAACATAGCTAGATTTATTTTTCTGGAATTTTTCGAATCAGTTTGTGGCCCTGGCAAATTGAAATGTACGTTCATAGTTAAAAATTAAATGGTTTAAACTTTAATTTGAAAAATAACTGACTGTAACAGTCGAATTGGCCAACAAAACCTATCCCATTGTGTCCGGGATGGGGGTATTTAGCTGGGGGCGATAGTCGTTGGGTTTGAAAAGGAGTTCGTTTGAGAAAACACTATTTAAAATTTTAATAAAACCATCGACCAATCATATTTCTCCATTCATAAAAAAAAACATCAGAAAACCCCCCGACCCCCCCGACATCGACGACGGAAAAGCTTTCCCCCCTTCCCTGGCGATTTCCGATCGCCACAGCCCGAATCAGCCCCTCCCCCAGTTCAACTTTTTGTAGTTCTCCTTCCCCTCTTCAAATCCATACAAGGACCTCCCCCTATCGTTGCCCCTACGTCGAGATATCTCCCTCCAAAGTCCCGACCTTCTAGCCGCCGCCGCGAGCTCTGGGCCCCACCGAGTCGCCTCCAACCGCCGCGCGCCTGTAGCCCTCTCGAAGCTCTTCCACGTCCAACCCGCCGATCGTCCCCTCGTGCCTCAGTTCTCGCGAAAACCGCAAACCTAATTTTGAACCATCGTGAAAGGTGAGTTCTTTTTGATGTTTGCACTTTGAAAAATCATATCTTTTTGGTGTGTTGACGAAATTCGATGAAACAGAAAACATCGGGACCGCAAGGAAGCTCTCTACCCAATAGAAGAAGCCGCGGATTTTTCTGAGTCATCTACGATTTTTAGCACTCTGAAAACCAATGTGAGAAATCTAAATTAAAAGAATTTGAATGGAAAATGTCGTGTATAAATTATATTAGCGAAATATAAATTACATACGTGTTGTATACCTCATGTACAGGCATAGTGTAAGCTATATAAGCGAAGTATGAATTTTACATGCATAGAATAATTGATATATGTGTTGAAATGCAAGTGAAGTATAGAAATTATATATATATATATATATATATATATATATATATATATACATACATACTCCCCTCGTCCACAAACCATGGACGATATTTATTGTTGTGAATTGGTGTGAAATATTGGATGAAAAATACGAATGGTTGAATAATTGTTTGTGGTTGATATTGTTTAGTTGTGGTTGAAAAATACCCATTGGTGATTGAAATGAATTGGAAATATTTGTGGAAATAAAAATAAAACATGCCGCCTGCGTGCGAATTAGATGCATGAATCCCCATTGTCAAAAACTGCGAGGTTTTAAGGTAGAGCGAGGAGCCGTACTAGGGACGGTGCCGGTTTTAACTACCCTGCCGTTATGCTGTCGAAATTTTGAATAATCTTTATGTGTTAGAATAATTTCCATATGTTGAAATTATTTTCATGCGTTGAAATTAAAGTCATATGTTGAAACTATATCCATGTGTGGAAATGTTCATGTGTTGAAAAGTGATGTGTGAAAATTAAATTAATTTGTGAATGAATGAAGTGTTTAAACAATAAAAATCACATTTTTATAATATATATGAAGTGTGAAAAATATTCGCCTTATATATAAATAGTTTCAAAAATAAAATTCTATCTTTCTTATATGAACAACATAAATAAAATAACCATGTGTGGAAATGCTCATGTGTTGAGAAGTGTGTGTAGTAGAAAAGTTCATGTGTTGAATAAAAAGATCAAACAATAAAAATTACATTTTTATTGAAACTATGAAGTGTTGAAAACATCCGTTTGTCGAATAAATATTTTAAATGATAAAAAAATCATTTTTATCATATATGTGATATGCTAGAGATATGCGGACGTTGAAATAAATATTGGTGAAGAAATATTATTTTTAACATGCATAGGAACTAAATAAAATTGTCATGTGTTGAAATCTATTTTAGTTCGCCAAAATTATCATCTTTGAAATGTGAAGTGTTAAAAATAGCCACTTGTTCAAATAAATGTGCATGAGTAGAAATATACATTAATTAGCTAATGATATGATTTTAGCCTATGCATGCAACATTAGAATGAATGGTGTTTTAAAACCAAAGGAAATCAAATATGAAGTTGAATGGAAAATGATAAGTGATAAAAATTGTATATATGTACATGCATATTTATTGAACAGGTTATAACAAAGGGGCTAGCGAAGAGGAATAAAATTTTGTGACCAACAAATAGGTACACATTTACTGTTTTGTTTGGGTGATGATTTTATGAGCATGTTGGCTAGCCGCTTGGCTTTTTCTTTTTCTTTTTGACATGAGACTCCCGTGTGGCTATTTGGGAATTTTCCCAGCCCCTCCCGTACAAAGGCGGTTATGGAGAAATTTTCCAAAATTTAAGGGCGTTAGTGAAATAATTGAAGTGAAAACGATATAGGAATTTTTGAATGAATTATATTTATATAAATATATAAATATAAATAAAATTAAAACGGAACGTGGCCGTGCAGTTCGTTTTTTGAAACCGTGATTTCAAATGACTAGTGCAGGAAATCCGACCATTGGATTTTCCCGAAACCGCAACCGTTGGGTTCGCCTTGGAAATATCTTTCCAACGGCACCAACTTTGTAAAGATCCGACGGTTGGATTGTCTGGAATTTTTAATTCAAATATGAAGAAAAACAGCACCAGAAATGATTATATTTTTTATATATATAAATATAATTAAATTAAATCGAATAACGACACTGCAGTTCGTAAATTTAAATCGTAACTTCAAATGACTAGTGCGGAAGATCCGACCGTCGGATTTTCCCGAAACTGAAACCGTTGGATTCGTTTTGAAATGACCTTCCTAACGATATAAAATTTGTGAAGATCCAACGGTTAGATTTTCAGATATGTGTAAAACAAAATTAGTGAAAAACAGCGCTAGTGCATCGACACGACCTGAAACGTCGTTTAATTAAATAGGGTCGTTTTAAATTAAATAAAAATGGCGATATATCGTTATAAAATACTATAGACGATATAGAGTGGAGATAAACCAATTTTGTTGTGATTGCTTGATATGTGATGGTTGAATGTATTTAACATGAAAATTATAACTAAAGAACTGAAATGTGAATGTTGAATAGTCCAACCATTTGATAAATTGATTTGAAAATATAAATATACGTGGATTATTTGAAAAGGCCGAGTTTATCTCATTACAAATAATCGATCGACGTTGAGAAGTCGAAGAGTGGAAGACGGTTGAAGACCGACGATCTTCACATTGGATGGATGGGCGCTACTGATGCTCGTGATTGGAGTAGCTACCGTGAAGGAGCTGAAGTAGTAGCCGTCCAGACATACCATTGATTGTACGGATATGCGAGGAATTGGTGCCTCCGGTTTCGTTCAGACCTAGAACGGACTTGTAAATGGACTGTGTGTCTGACATTGGATTTTGTTCTGTGTTGATTGATCTCTGTTAAATATATATCTGTTTGGCGGCGGAGAATTTATTCTCTTGCTTAACGCCCTTCTCTGAGACGTACGAGCTCATAGGTTATATATTGATAGAAATCAGTCGCATGGAGTGGATTGCCTGTGTGGCATGCCTAAGTGGCATATGATCAAGGCTTCTGTTGCAAAGCAAAGTCTTGTGGTTGATGATCAAAGCATGGTCTGTGTGACGTAGCTTTGTGTATAACGTGAATTCGGGAGCCTCACACCCCAGTATGAGTCAAAAACGGGAGAAGGACCCAAGGAGTGCACGACGTTTCTTTCTAGCTATGGTGGTGTCATTGACCTCCCAGCCCTAGCATTTAATCTAATTTTCACCTGTGTGGTTGTTGGAATACGAGGTGCCTCGATTATAGGTCTGTAAGGACCGGGAAACGTGTGTTCAGGAATAATTAATCCTCAAAAGTAAGAGAGGACCGGCCTTGGAGGATCAAGGGATTGCTGTGTGTGGTCCCGAGGCATTTGCTAGAGTGTCTCGAATCGGAGAGGAGCTTGCCCCTTGCCTCGACTCATGAAGGAATCCAATTTCCAATACGAAATATGCGGACATGATTGTATTACTAGTATGGAGACATAGTAGATGGTAGCTATGCCGCCTAGGATTGATATTTATGATTGAATTTGCTTTTGAAACATATATACACTAGTAATAATATCAAACACTTTTGTTTTATTCGTATGAAGCATTTTTGGCCATTATAAGGTAAAAATTCTATCCTCCGGCTTGCGTTGCATTGTGTGATGGGACCTGAGTCTTGTAATGGCTTCATTTTATAAAAAGCATTGCGATGATTTAATCATTTACTTTATTTCATGAACTAGCACTCATTGGAGTAAACCCGTTCCGCGAAAGTGGCGTGGTCCTTTGATTTGCCTTATTATTTTTGTTAATAAGTTAAGTAGATTTCTCATACCAGTCCCATGACTGACTCGTAATTTGTTTCACCTTGCAAACTACACGGGCAGCTTAGTTACAGGTTTCTGATGCACCTTTTGGCTCATGGCGAGGCTTGACTACACCGTGCTGACTTGGATTTTCTCCGCCATTATTGTATCTATATTATGATTCCGCCATTGGCGATGTAGACTGATATTTATTTTGTGTACTCTTTATGTATGATTCCGCCTCAGGCGATGGTGACTGATTATGTATCATTATGCGCTAAGTTGTATCCTGTACTGTGCTTCTCTGATGTGATGATATCTATATGATTCCGCTGTCATATGTGTGTAAATTATCCTATTTTCTGTTTATGCTATTATCTGTGATATGCTAATGATGATTAATGTGTTATATTCCAATGATTATCCTTAACACCGTGTCACGGGGTTTTGGGATCGTCACACAGACATGGTGTACTAGTTCAGATATACAAAAAAATTCGTTTCATTAAATATGACAAGGCAAATCATATATAGCATGGTGACAAGGCAGAATGAATCTCAGCAACAAAAACATTACAAATCAGCTTTTTTTTTTGGCAAGTATCAATGTTTTCCAGAATTCAGGAAATCTTTTCTATTTTGGGACAAAAAGTTTTTTTTAATATTTGTTTCCAGAAATAATTCACAGGAATGTTGTTATCATGCAAATGCGAATTTGGTTCATGATCCAAGCCGATTTCATCAAGGTCTATCAAAAAGAGGAAAGCCAACAAATCATTCAATCGGACCAAAAGAGGAAACATAGAAAAATCATGTCCAGATTCATTGCTAATTTTTCAGAATTCGAACTGACAGAGATTTGCATGAGGAAAACAAATAAAAATCATTCAAACTATTTCTGGTTTTGGAAAAATCGAAATCAGGGGAAAATTCATTGTTCAAAATTCGATCCGAATAATCCAAAATCAAATCGAGCAAGTCTTTAAAGAAAAATCAGAGATTAAGGTCACAAAACCACTTTATAAACACACTACTTCATCATTGACAGAAGTATCCAACATTTTTGTCAATAAAACCGAAACCCTAATTTCAAATCTGTTGCTTACTTGTTTGGATCGAGAGAGAAGGAGCCTTGCAGAGTCTAGCTAGAAGGCAATTTTACCTGATTCAAATCTACAGAGGAGTTCGAAGCAAAGGGTCTCAAGAATTCCAGAAACCCTAGTGTTTAATGCTGCAGCTATTCTTAACTTTAAGAGAAAAAGAGGAAATTAACAGGAAAAAGAACAAGAGTGGGCCGGCCAATTTTCACGTGGCTAAGCCAATTCCTTAATCAATAGTGTTTATTTGTTTCTACTTCGTCTTGTATTTTTTATTGTAATTCTTGTTCAAAACAATGCTTGTTTATTTTCTAGTTTTAATTTAAAACTAGGGTATACAGATTACTGGTATGTAGTCTGGGAAAATCTGGTCTAGGGTACACAGGCCAGTCTAGGATTTTGAGCTTAGGGTTAGGACAGGAGCAGGCGTTGCAAGTTTACATAGGAATGTAAGCGGGATCTGTTTGTAACTCCTAGTAGAAATCTTAGAAAGGCAGCAGTATGCACAAATTGCCGAAGCTGGGTATCTCTGTGTGCGATTTTTCCTTTACTGCAATTTTTCATTACTCTGTGATTGTTTTTATTTCCGATAAACCCTATTCACCCCCCCTCTAGGGTTAATATTGATCCTACACAAATAACTCCATATTAAAGTCTCTATAATCTTTTTATAGAATCCTTCCCAATTTATTCAAATTATTTCCTATTAATTCAATATATATTAACTAGTTACCTGATTTCAAATTTAACATATATAAAAAATATGCTAAATATTATTTGTTAATTCATCAAAAATATTTATAATATGTTAACCTCAACTAGAATACTTTCTTATAGTAGTTAGAATAATAAAATTATACTTTTTGTTGAAAGAAATATAAATTACAAACACATATCATGTATAAACAACAATAATTATATTATATTTATTTTGCTGAATTACCCTATGTTGTACAATAATGTTCCAATTTTTACATTTAAATTTTAAAATCTATATTTTATAACATTATCGTGTGCAATGCACAAGTTACACACTAGTTAATTAATAGTAAAGCGGAAGCTTTTAAAGCTCTCTCCTCCATTCGCTACCTTATCTCTTCTAAAAGTCTCTAGATATTTTATATTAATGTTTTTATTTCATATATCTTATTTAAATTGCTGATAGCAATGGACAAAGATATTTCACACCATCTCATCTTAATATTTAAACATGTCGCAATTTTTGAGTAGAACACGATTTCCATAGTATTTGGATTCAACGCGTTATAGAGAATGAAAATATTACTTCATCCAAACCATTTACAATTTAGAGCCCTGTGATTTTAGAGCCCCATGATTTTTGGTAAATGATAAAAGTTCAAATCACACAAAATAATAATATTATATTCAAATGATTCACATGATACAAGCTTAACCTTTTATTCGTTTATCATTTAACATAAGATACCTATATTTAAAATGATAAAATATATTTATCGTGCATGGCATTATAAAATTCTAAATTTAATTTAAAATACCTATTTTAAAATTGTGAAAACTAGGCTCACATCCCTAAAATAGTTTAAAATACACACCACATCCAGTCAAAGTTTAATTATGTTTCCGGTCTCTAAAATGAGCTGCCGCCTTAATTTTTGTGTACCTTCCGCCTTCTGGTCCTTCCCCTTCGCCTTTTCCTAATTCGAACCCAAAAAAAATGCGCTATGATATATAAAAAAAAATTCTAAAATCTGGAAATGATCTCAGGAGTCCACGCAAATTGAAAAAAAAAGTTGCATACTTCTGTGCAACTATTGCCTATAGTAGCATACATACGTTCATATATTTATATAGTGTAATTCTATTGAAAATCTGGACCAATATACGCATACATGTACGCAACTATTAGCAAATAACTACATACATGTGTGCATACAAAGTTGAACTGAAATTCATGTGTTACGAAAAGTTGCATACATGAATGCAACTATTCTGTATATATGCATGCATGTGTGCAACATATTTAAAAGGGATGACGGCTTGTGAATATGCGCATGAATGCATGCATATATTCTGTATAGAAGCATAAATGTGTGCAACAATGTCTGAAAACGGCGAATGCTTGAAAAAACATGTCAAATTTGAATATATGCATAAAAGGATGCATATAATGTTGTTTAGCTGCATACATGTGTGCATTTATACTGCAGTTGGGGGGCAACACTGAAATATAAGTACGAATGTATGCAACTATTTAAGAATATGTGCATCTTTTGATGCAAAAACCTGCTGTTTCGCTGTTTTTGTGTTATTTTGGATTTTGTGTGGTTTTAGATTGTTTTTCCACCTGAATTTTTTGGCATGAATGTGTTTTATTTAATAATGAATTTACGTGATTTTTTTAATTTTTTTACCTATTTTTCAAAAAATAGGGACCTAATTTACATGAAAAGTTTGACCGGATGTGGGCCTAATTTTGAAACTTAATAGGGACCTGTGACAAACGGACCCTTTAAAATTACCATAATTAATTAAACTCACCACACTTTCTAATATGTTTTACTTTAAGTTCATATGTTTAAATTAATTATGCAATCTTAAGTTTAAAATAATAAGACAAAGTAATTAAGCGATATTCATTAGTTTGGATGACAATATGAAAAATTCAATAATATACATCACACTTATATCAGTAAAATATGATAAAATTGCATTTTGATTAAACTAAAACACGTAAGTTGTAACATCCGAGATTTTTGACCGTTAAAGTCGTCAATGTGACGATCGGAAATCGCCAGGGAAGGGGGGAAAGCTTTTCCGTCGTCGATGTCGGGAGGGGGGGGGGGGGGGTCGGGGGGTTTTCTGATGTTTTTTTTAATTTATGAATGGAGAAATATGATTGGTCGATGGTTTTATTAAATTTTTAAATAGTGTTTTCTCAAACGAACTCCTTTTCAAACCCAACGACTGTCGCCCCTAGCTAAATACCCCATCCCGGACACAATGGGATAGGTTTCGTTGGCCAATTCGACTGTTACAATCAGTTATTTTTCAAATTAAAGTTTAAACCATTTAATTTTTAACTTTGAACGTACATTTCAATTTGCCAGGGCCACAAACTGATTCGAAAAATTCCAGGAAAATAAATCTAGCTATGTTTTGACGCTACGGTCCCAACAAAACTAGTTTCGTCGAATTCTGAGATCGATTGAAAAATGGCCATTTTCTGGTCGATCCAATTTAACAGAAATTGACCAAACGCATTTTCTTTTTCCACACTCACATACTAGCTTCAAAAATTATGAAATTTGAAACCTAGCAATAGTTTGACATCCCGAACCCAACAAAAGTGGTTTCGTCGAATTCCGAGGTCTTATGCAAAATATCAATTTTCCTGGGCTATATATTCTATATAACGACCATTCTGAAAATTCCTTCGGCCATAACTTTTGATTCCCGTTATGAAACTTCGATTTTTCAGATTCGTTAGAAAGGTATTGATAAACAGATTTAAATATTTTTGGTTTCGCTAAAATCCATTATATTTTCCACCCTGCACAGTCAGTCTAAGTTTGAATTCAAATTTTCAAACTGACTCACTATTTCTAATTCACTATTTTATTGAAATATTCTATTTCAATTGTTCAAATTCCTTTGAAATCACTAATTTAAAATTTTTAAATTGGCCCGTATTTTCCGGGTTATTACAGTCAATGATCCTAAAATGTCGACATAAACAAATCAAAATTACGAACAGTTATTGGGATTTATATAAGAAAAAGAAAAGAAAAAAAAACACAGAATCTCGCAGCGGAAGGACAAAATATAATAATTGAATAACAGTTCATGAAGCTGTTAAAACATACATTTGATTATATACTTACAACGATTATCAGAGTTAACTATAATAAACATACCAATATTTGCAGTGGGGTAATAATAATAAATACGTCTGTTGAGCTCCATCTTCATCTTCATAACATTATCTTCAATAACTAAAAACTCAGGCTGACCCGAGCACAAATGAAAAGACAAAAATACTCGGATTAGAACTAAAATATTCTCATATTATTTAAATCAAATTCATGCGATAATATAAGTGCAATGACTTAAGAGATGTTACGGCAATTTCCATCTGCTAAGGATCCGTTAAACTAGATACTATATAATACAATACGCTATTATAATAGCGTCTATGGTTAAATATAAGGGTCCGTTTGGCATAGGTCCCTATTAAGTTTCAAAATTAGGATCACATCCGGTTTAACTTTTTATATGAATTAGGTCCCTATTTTTCGTAAAATCATCAAAAAAATATAAAAAAATCACGAAAAATCATTATTAAATAAAACAAGTGCACGCCCAAAAAATCATGCGTTAAAACAATAGAAAACCAGGTCAAAACCCAAAATAACACAAAATCAGCGAAACATCAGGTTTTTGCATGAAAAGATGCACCTATTTGTAAATAGTTGCACACATTCATGCTTATATTTCAGTGTTGTGCCAAACTGCAGTATAAATGCATACATGAATGCAGCTAAACAACATTGTACGCATCATTTCATGCACATATTCAAATTTAACCTGTTTTTCCATGCATTCGCCGTTTTCAGACATTGTTGCACACATTTATGCTCTTGTACAGAATAAATGCATGCATTCATGCGCATATTCACAAGCCGTCGTCCCTTTTAAATATGTTGCACACATGCATGCATATATACAAAATAGTTGCATTCATGTATGCAACTTTTCTTAACACATGAATCTCAGTTCAACTTTGTATGCATACATGTATGGAGTTATTTGGTAATAGTTGTATACTTGTATGCGTATATTGGTCCAGATTTTCAACAGAAATACACTATATAAATATATGCATGTATGTATGCAACTATAGGCAATAGATGCACAGAAGTATGCAACTTTTTTTTTTTGGTGAATGCTTCTTCGAATATTTCCTATTTTCTGAAAAAAAATTTAGGGGCTGACGCATTTTTTTCTGGTCAGAAATGGAAAAAGGTGGAAGTGGGCTGGCAGGAAGGTGGAAGGAGCAAAAACATTTGGGCGGCACCTCATTTTACGGACCGGAAACGCAACAAAAGTTTGGGTGGATGTGGCGTATATTTTGAAACTTTTTAGGGATGTGAGCCTAATTTTCACTAAATATAAAATATTAAAATAGCGTAAGCGGGATTACATTTTTACCCTTACACCGTTTATATTATCATAGTCCATACAGATACGGTAAAGTCCACAGTACGTAATGGCTATCAAAGGGCACTCCATAGGCACAGTACAAATCAAAGTCATTGGGGGATCGATCAGGATAAATATGACAGGGCATCGAGGCAACACCCATCCGTTACAGTGCTAAATCGTACTCTTTTTGCCATAAAAACCCGTTTTTGTTTTTTGTCGGTTGCGACTCAAACTTATACTCTTTGGACATTCACGGATATTTGGAACTAAATGTTAAATCAAAACCAACTGCAGAAAAAATATTTTGTGTTAAAAACTTCATTCCATGTATAAATGCCACTGTTTTGTGTTAATTATAAACTTCAAAACCAGCTAAAAATATTCTTTATCACTACTAGAAAAGCTTATTATTTCGGCAAAGGACGAAGGGGGCAACGTCTTCCAACGGGTCATTGGAAACTATCGGAATATCGTAAATATCTGCTACTCGTGCCTTCTTCTTCCTCATTCATTCATCACAAAAATTATATTTAAAAAACTCCTATTTTCCTCCAATTCAAAGTTTTCTACCCAATTTCGAGCTCTACAATCTTTCCCAACACCAGATACACAATAGGATCCTCTTATTGCAGGTATATCCCCTTATTCTTGTTAAAAATCAAGCTATTACCCTAACCCTATAATTGCATAAATTGATAAATTTGGGTTAGTTACTGATTGCAATTGTTTTTAATAATGTAGTAATGATTTATAACATCCCCTTATGTACAAATTTCATGTGTTATCGTCAAATTGTTAATTGTATGCAAAATTACGGATTGTTTGTATTTATATAAACCATTATATACGTGTGTCGCTCTTATCGTTGTGTTGTGTTAGTTGAAATAAGATAAATAGAATACACGAGCTACGAGTATTATACTGTATACGTCTTGACTTATGCAACAACAAAAATGCATGAGTTTAAAATCTAATTAAATGTTTTGAAAATGGCAACAATGCTAAACAAGCATTAAGTTGATCTAGTACGTCGAACAAATGTGCTGAATCATTTTTTTTTTTGTAAATGTGAGCAATTAGTAAAACTGTATTTTTCTCGTAAAATGTGCAAATCTAATTGGCTAATGTCCCTTAAAGAGATTTTGGCCGCGTTCGATGAGTGTTGTACTTGATTGTTTTTTTAATAGTCATTTTTGTCAAAAACGTCCATTTATATTCATGGCACGATGTTTTTTGGATTAGTTCCTGTATTGGACAAGTTATAAACACAGTAAGTATTCACATTTTATGTACTACTTCATCTCAAACGGTTCACAAAGTTTCGGTCTAACTTTTCCTTTTTGTTACTACGTACACACAATTGTGTACAATGCAGAGAACAAAAGGGAAACGTTGCCGAAATTTTATTGAATCGTTTGAAACGAAATAATATACGAAATGTACATGCGTACTGCGAGAAGTAGGATGGTAGACTATGGAAAAATAAAATGTGCCGTATTTGAAATTATTTTTGAATCTGTGAAATAGTTATTTTTGAAAATAAAAAGTTATACATGTGTAATACGACCAAGAAAATGAGCTTTCTAGAAAAATAAATATTGATTTTGAACCTGTGACTCATTTTCTCAAATAGAAAAAATGATTGATTATATTGTTGATCAGAGGATGTGAATGTATCAAAGAAGAGAACTGAGAGACTCGATAAAAGAAGTTTTTTATAATGGTATAAACGTTTTTGTTGAGTTCGCTTTAAGTAATATCGGAAAAGATTTCGAAATTCGTTGTTCGTGTAGTAAGTGTATAAATTTCAAGTATTTGTTACTCGATATTGTGAAAGTCGATTTGTGTAAAAATAGATTTGTATTTGAGAATTATGTTTGGCATCGTCGTGGAGAAGTTGTAGCAAATACTTATGTAGAGTCTGAGGTAGAAAGTGTTATTTATGAAAATGTTAATACGACCAGTATTGAAAATATGGCCAAAGAAGTAGCACGATTAATATTTCATATGGTTGAAGTTGACGACGGTGATGGAAATGTTGAAGAACCAAATATTGAAGTAACTTTTTTTTATTGATTTACTGGACGCTGCTAAGAAACCTATTTGAGATGGTTCTAAAAGAGACACTCAACTATCATTAATTGCTGAATACATTACAATGAAGCCAAAATACTACATCATTGAAGTTGGATTTGGCTATTGTATAAGTTTTCATGCCGTCCGATAATTTAATACATGAAAATCACTAAGAAGTTAAAAAACCTGTGTTGGCTTTTGGTTTACCTTATTAGAAAATAGAAACATATTTAAATGGCTGCATGTTGTTTTAGAAAGAAGACGTAAACATTAGAAATTATAAAAAATATAGTTAGGAAAGATATAAACCAAGAAAAAAAGTTGAAAGGAAGTTCCGCATAAGCGGATGCAAAAAATGCGAAAGAACTATAAGGATTCATTGTATGAAGTGAAGAAACTAGCAAAGGAACCAAATTGGATGGAGCGAACGTTTGGGAAGGTTGGTTGAAACACTGGAGTAGTGAGGAAGCGAAGGTAAGTATACTAATTTTTCTTTTTCAAATATTTGATTAATAGATAATTAAATATCGAAAAATAGCTGATCCATCACTAATGTATCCAATTTTTAGTGTACAAGCAAAGTCGGAATGAAACTCTGCAAACAGAAATAAAAATTTCATCAAGGAGGATCAAAGTCATTTCAGCAATATCGGCAAGAGTTGGTAAATTTACTGAATGTGAATAGTAAATAGTTGTTGTACTATATAATTTTGAACGTACAATATTGTATAAAATAATCAATTTCAAGAAACAGAGGCATAGGCCCTCGTATCATATTTGGACGTGTTTACCCATACGTATGCCATCGAGCATGCAATTCATACGAGACAGTTTCATATACATGACACTGTCAGAAATCCAGCAAGTGTCGTGTAAGCATATTTCAATTTATCTAGTATTGGTAATTATTTTACTTATTAAACTATATATAATGAAATAAGATATGATATTAAATTTAGCTACATACTTATTTGTTCATGTAGGAAAAGTTTATGGAGCAGTGGCATAAAAGGTTGGCTGAGACAGGTTGCGAGCAGCTGACGACGAATAAGGAAGATGCTATATTCGAGTCAGTTATTGATCCACCATCACGGAGCAAACGATATGGGTTTGGAAATCAAGCGGTAAGTAAATAATATATCTGAAAGTAACAGTTTAATAATATTGTAATGTATTTTAAATCGCTTTATTTTCAGTGTTAACTTTCAGTCTTGAGTAAATAATATATTAAAGAATGACATTAAGGATTAGGTAAAATTACATAATAAGTTTGATATTAGAGTTCAAGTTTGTGCAGAAACTAAATTATATAATTATTTCAGGCTAGTAGCCGAAGATGAGACTGACAGACCCGAGCCGATTTCGATCTTGCGGAGATCGACGATTTGATGGCTAAAGTGGCATAGCTTGAGGATCAGAACCATTTTCAGGTCATAGAGATGACGTAGTTGCTGGATCAGCATTTTATCAAGTACATGCAGTAGTATGGTGGTCGCTTCCCTTCCTTTGCTGCTCTAGTGGTTCTATAGACGAGTGACAACTTTGAGAAGTATATTTTTTGTATTAGTATGACTTGACGGATGATAGACTTTTTTGATGTTACGTATATGTATTGTGCGATGATAGACTTAGTTAGTTAGTTGTATGATGATAAACTTTATGTTGTGGTTGTTGTGGATATTATATATTGTATTGTACGGTTGTTGTGGTTAGTTGGTTGTATGATGACAGAACTGTTTGAAATTATATATGTATTATGAAGTATGACTTGATTTTATATATTTTTTGGTGTGGGGAACTGTGTGTAGCTTGGTTTTTTATTTTTGGTTGTAATATTGTATAATGTGTGTTGCATGTTGATTGCAAGGGAAATGTGGCTGAAGGCTGTAGTGCAACTGAAATTTAAAAAAATTACAGCAGATATTTCGACGGCTTCCGAGGGCTTCAGACAGCCTACGGGTATTTTTTATCCGGTGGCTTCTGACGGCTTTCGGTAGGTGTCGGAAACCGCCAGAAACCATCAAAACATTTTCCGACGAGGGGTGTCCGAGACCATCAGAAATATTGCTCTCTAACACCTTCAATTGTGGCGGCTTACTCCGATGGCTTCTGACGGCCACCAACGGTTTCTAGCTGTCAAAATATCCTCCTTTCCTTGTATGTATCCATAAAGCGAATATAGATATTAACATTCGAAAACGTTTCCGGATACAAATATGAATATTGCACTATCTGTGTTCGAAAAAATATCCGACCGCTATGGAATCAAATATCCATTTTTATTTTCAAATTATACTTAATTACCAAACTTTAAAAATTATAAATCAATTTAGGTAAGCATGAAACCGTTGATTATTTTTAGCCATCGATACGAGAAAATCATGTTTAACTTGATGGATGTGGATAATTTTCAAATTTTCGTATTGGCTTGATGTATTACACTGCAATATTCTGGTTGAATTATCTATAAACTTCATGTAGTGTTTACGAACATGGGCATGCTTATGTAGTAAGTCAAATTATCTATGTCATGGTAAGTCAGGCAACCGGAGTTGCCTAACTGAAAGTCTTGGTTGGTCTTTTTTGTTAGGGAGACTCTTTGAACATATTATGTTTTACTAAAATTTTGATATATGCATCATTGTATATATTGTTCATTTTATAATGTCACTCCGATCCCAATGACAACATTATCAAATATTTAAGGGTGTGTTTGAGTGTGACGCAAGCTTGATATTTTAGCGTACCATTTATGTAACACCCCGTATTTTTCTATAAACGTAAGAATGACAACCAGAGAATAATTAAATTGTAATAGAATAATTAAGGGAAACGGGTTACGCCATTGCGTTCGTCTCGAAATTCTGCTTGGAATAGAGTCCAAGTTTGCGTAAATCGGACTTCTTATGAAGAAGATATAGCCTTCAGAATTTTCAATAAAAACCAGCCCTAAATCGGACTCCGTATGAAGAAGATATGGCCTTCAGAAGTTTCAATAAAAACCAGCCCGAAATTCATAATTCAGATTTCAAAATTCAAAACAGACACCCGGGCTGGGCGGGAAAATTCCCGCCCAGGACCCAGGTCGACACTAGGGTTGATCTTAGGCTCGACCTCCCCCCTTTTTCCAGATCCGGAGACAAATCCATTTTTTTACACCAGGACGCCTTTCTGACCGGATTCGTGGGCTCTAAACTATTTAAACAACCCCTAAACCCCCTTTCTCTCCACACAATTTCATTCTGCCTATACTCTGCCTCTATTCTAATTAAAAATAAAAATAGCGTCGCTACTCTGCTAGAATCAAAACTAGAACTAGTGCATCTTCTTCCAATCTGAATAGAGTTAAAAGAGAACAACTATTTTCTAATCTAATCGATAGTCTATGCCAAAGGAGAGCTATTCAGTGTCAGAATACAGATTCCAGAATACAAGAATCGTTCCCTTTTTGTGAGTACAGTTATTTTCAGATATGAACTTTAATTATGATCTAGACGTGGTTATAAATCTGAATCTGAGGTTATGCATATTCTTATCTGTCAGATCTGTTTTTCTGTGACTATTCTCTTTCTTCTTTCTGTTCTATAGCCAGGCTACTACGAGCCTGCGCCGAATCTCATAAGAGATTAACACACGAATGCTAAATTTTGGGACAAATAATGAATAATGCATAATTGGACATGACTGATCTGTGACTGATTTGAGAAAAGGGACATATGTTGTAAATTAGATCTAGATCTGTGCATACTCTGTGATTTGGAAGAAGAGGAACCATTGTATGTTAACATATGACTTGAAACTTGGGGACATAACGCATGTTTAGAATTAAGATCTGAGTTTGAGATGTTATAATTTAAAGATCTAGATTCTTGGGCATATTTTTATATAACAATTCATGACTTGAAAAAGGAATATGTGACTTAGGCGTAAAGACCTGTATTAAAATAGGATAACTATTAATGTGAATGCGCCTGTGGCATTAAAGGCTATAGTTTGGCATAATTCATATTTTATATCATAATTTGGAGCTTTCAGAGAATATTCTGTACTGTGCAAAGTTTAGCTAAAAATTTGGGCATATGTTGTATTATGAATTATGACCATGATTTAGGCATGTAAGTTTAGGCTTAATTTATGATTAGGCACGATATGTAAATAGAATTTTAGAAATGTTTAATCTACTGAATTGCCTAATCTGCTAAATCTGTTATCTGCTAAATCTATTGAATCGTCTAATCTGCTAGATCTATTATCTGTTGAATTGCTTAATCTGTTGAAAGCTGAATAATTGTAATTTGGGTATGAAAATCTGTAGGCTCGATCTAAGATTGAGTAAAACATGGAAATTTGATTAATCTGCTGTAACCTATAAAGAAGTTTAATCTGTTAAATGGACATAATTAGTCTGATATCTGTATAATATGTATTGGAATAAATTGGCTATGACACGAGGTTAGACTCCGTTTGCGGTAGAAGCCTGCCCGGAACCAACCGACTTAACCAACGACCGCAAACTGTCAGTCTAATGTGAGAGGTCGTAGGCATAACTAAAATATGCTTAGACACGAGGTTAGGTCTGGCTTGTGGCAGAAGTCTGCCCGGAACTGCCCGGCATATCCAACGGCCACTAGCTACCGAACTAATGTGAGAGGTCTGTGCATTAATATTTAATCAATGCAAATTTGAGATAAATATGATGTCTAAAACGTGTTGGGTGGATAGGGTTAAACCAACTGGACTGATGAATTTAACAAACCCGTTTCGTGAATCTATAGGCCCAATACAAAGTTAGACAATCTGTAAGTCTGTTAAAACTGTACATCTGATTCGTTAGTCTGAAAACTCGTAACTTGATTGTCTGATCTGTGAACTAGTAAATCTGAATTCTGTATGTCTGAAACTTGTAAACAAGTTAATCTGAAATCTGTTAGCCTGGGGACACAAGGTTAGGAGGGGAAATACTTGTGTCATCTGTTGTTTGGGACCCATATTAGTCAGTAACCCTTTCTGGTATCAAAAACTTTGACCCTACACTATGTAGGGGTCCGGGCACGCTTACTGAACTAATTATAAGCGGTTCATTCTGATAAAGGCGAGGGATGTTGATGGTGCGTTCCAACCGGGTCATGTGCGTGCATGGACTCAGTCTGCTCTGAAGATGTAAGACACCGTGACATCTGTAAATAGGTCTGTGCTAATAGGTTGCCACTTTAGAGCGTGATACACCCTCCTGTGGGGCCGACACAGGGTATTTATGTATTAGGGAGCCGATCGCTTGGGGTAAGACTTAGGGTACACTTAGTTCTATCTGTTTCTGTTGGGTGGTAACACCTGTCTGTTTCTGCGTGGTACTGTCTGTTGGGCTGGTAAAGGCCCATTACTAGTGTACACCTAATTCTAACATTCTGTTTCCATAGGGATTATTCTGTTTCCGTCTCTGATTCTGTTTCCGTACCTTCTGTCTGTTGGGGTGGTAAAGGCCCATTAGTTGGGTGGTAAAAGCCCATTTTTAGTATTATGTTTCTGTACCTTTTGTCTGTTGGGGTGGTAAAGGCCCATTATTAGTATTCTGCTTCTGTACCTTCTGTCTGTTGGGGTGGTGAAGGCCCATTACTAGCATTCTGTTTCTGTATAGATTATTCGGTTTTGATTCTGTTTCAGTTTAGACATTAGGGTAACACGTAACCCTGTTATACTAGTATTAGTGCAGAGAAGTAAGATGTAAGTAAGGAACATAACTTGGTTTACATCATTCTGTTTCTTCTGTTAACTTAAAGTATATCTGTTATTCCTATTGATGTAATCTCTCATCCAGCTTTATTTGCATGTCATGATAATATTATCTGTTTATATGCTGGAAGTCACTGGACTCGCCAGACTTTATGTCTGACCTCATTTGTTTTCGCCCCTTTTCTTTCCGTTTCCCCCCAAGTGCTCAAGGTGGAAACATAGGAGCTTAATTTTGATTCTCTCTGCTTGAAGTGCTTGGAGTATTTCTTGGCTTTGACTCTATCTTTTCATGGCAGTTTATGTTGAGGATTATGGCTTTGAAACTTCACATTCTGAAGGATTTTGTATAAGACTGATAATTGTGTACTTGGGTTTTGGTATTGTGATTTAGAAAGATGTAACCAAACTTATTTCTGCTTCTGCTGTAATAAAGTTATAATTTTTCAAGTACTACTTATCTGTCTTGTAATATTCTTTCTGTCTACTAAAACGCTCCATCCAAGTTAAGGCATTCCCTTTGTGAGTGACCTTAACAGAGGTGGGGTGTTACACTTGGTATCAGAGCTGAAGGTTACCAGATTTGATAAAAAGTTTTTGAAAACTATTTTCAAAAAGGTTTTAAAAAGGAAGTATTTTCAAAAGTAGAGTTTATTTTGAAAAACATAGTCCCCAAACCCATATATCTGTGTTTTGATTTTCTGTTTAATCCTTGTTTCCTTCTTTTCTGAGTCTCCAGGCCTCCTAGCTTTCTGGGAGGTAACCTCATCGCGATATGGTTCTGTAGACATGATGAGACTACGACATCTGTCGAAGGGTAAAGAAGTGCCTAACTTCCATTTGTAGCCGCAGTAATTTCACCTACGGCTAATCCTCTTTCGAGCTACATAGGGTCTTCCACGCGATGGGGGCAACTTTAGAGAAAGACTTGTTAACATGTAAGAAGACTAGTTGTTTCTAGTGCGGTGAGACAGGACATCTGATCAAGGATAGCCCCAGAAGGCAAGGGCAGAGGGCAGAACCTACTTCTAGAGGGCAGGCGAATGCTCTCGTGGCTGGTGGATAGGATAGAGATAGGAAAAATTTCTGTAGAAGGTTTAATTTCCTTATCTGATTATTGAGTTAAAACTCTCTTTGATTCTGGGATTTTGATTCTGTAATTGAGACTATGCACTTTATTACTAATCTTGTTTTTTATCCCGCTATAGTCTCAAACCCCATGAGGGTTACGACTCATCTGTTTGCGATAGGTTGGGGATTTGAGGGTATCTTTGTTAGGCGTAATTTGACTATGACGCATACATTCTGGTTTTTATGGGATATGGTAGGGTTTTATCATGCTTAGTTTCTGTAACAACCCGTATTTTTGAATAACATGTTATAACATTAATGGAGGCAGAATTAAACTGTAAAATCTGAATCAAGGGAAACGGGCTATGCCATTGCGTTTGTTTCGGAAAAATACGCGAAATAGAGTCCGAGTTTTCGAAAATCGGAGTCCGTATGACCAAGATATGGCCTCGCGAAGTTTCACGAAAAATTCCCTAATTAAAGTATACTTAATTAAGTGAAATGGGTTGCGCAGAGAAATATAAATATATTGATATATATATATATATAATTGAAAATTTAATAAATAAATATGCAAAAATGTTCAAAACAGCGAATTGGGAGAGGGGAATAACCGAACCGGCCGATTTTTGAGGTCGACCCGAGCTCGCTGGGTCGACTAGGGGTTAATCCAGGGTGTTTGGCTGTCAACCCGTGGGCCGATTCGCTCAAATGCAGATTTTGCATTTGAATGGTTCTCATGGTCCATCTTTAATCTAAAGGCCCTAGATGGTTCCTACACTTGACTTCTTCCCCAAGACATGCATTGATGGATTGGATTGAATCTAGGGTTAATCCTATGGCCTAAAACAATTGCCTAATCTATAAATAAGACCCTAACCTACTCTAAATCATCATTATTCATTCTAGCAACTAAACTATGGCAAAATCAATCCTCTCATGGCCTCCACTCTCTTCATAAATTCCTAAACAAATTCTTATGAGATTTTCCATGCATACAAGTGTTTTTAGACTTGTATGATCATCATTAGCTTGCATTTAAGTCAAGTTTCTATCTTTGCATCATAAAGAGAGAGTTTTGATCTATTTTGCTTGCATTTTGGGGTTTAATTGGTTGCATAAGGGTTTTCTTACATTTGCTATACTCATTTGAGTCCGCATAAGCATTGTAAGCCCTATTCCTTTCATACTTAAACTCTAAAGTTAAATGTATGATATGCAAGTTATCATATGTTATGCAAGTTTGTTTATGCATGTATGATATGCAAGTTATCATATGTTATGCAAGTTTGTTTATGCAAGTATGATATGCAAGTTATCATATGTTATGCAAGTTTGTTTATGCAAGTATGATATGCAAGTTATCATATGTTATGCAAGTTTGTTTATGCAAGTATGATATGCAAGTTGTCATATGTTATGCAAGTTTGTTTATGCAAGTTTGATATGCAAGTTGTCATATATTATGCAAGTTTTATTATGCAAGTTTGTTATGCAAGTGTCATACGATATGCAAGTATGTTATGCAAGTTTGGGGATGGTCATATGGTTCATGTTATCATGTTATGCAAGCTTATTTTGAGTATGTGAACATAAAGCTTCAAGCTTTATGCCAAAGGTTGCATTTTGGCAACATGTAAGTTATCATATCACTTATGATAACTTGCATGTGAGGCTAAATGCGAACTTGTGGCCATTCTTACATGTCATTTAGCACCATGTATCATGAATATGCCAAGTTTGGTTTTATGCATGCTTTTTGGGCCTAAAAATGTAATATGCAAGTGTATGAACACATGAACCTTTCATATGCCACCATGTTGAACTTGTGGCTTTAACATTTTTATGTCATGATTATGCCAAGTTCCCTCTTTCTATCCTTTATGCGCTATTGCGATATGTAAGCGATGGGATTGCGTTTGGGGTTGGGTAAACTTAAAAGACATAAAAACATAAGCTTGGGAATTTACCTATTAAGTTAGGTCTACCCATTGGGAATTTACCTATTAAGTTAGGTCTACCCAATTGCTTGAAAATTTGTAACATGTTTTGGAAACATGATGGACATGACACTTAGAAAAGATAGGTGTGGCCAACTCGAGGTTGGGTTGAGTTTGTAGCGTAAACCTACCCGGAACCGACCGGCCTAACTAGTTGCTACAAACGATAGGACCCAATGTGAGAAGTTGGTCATGTTGTACCTTGGACCCGAGGTTAGACCAAGTTGTGGTGTAAAGCTACCCGGACCCGCCCGGCCTAACTAGTAACCACAACAAAGTCTAATGTGAGAGGTTAAGGCGCATTAATTAATTAATGCCTCATGATTAGGGTTAAGTCATGGTCCATTTAATACTTAACCAATTTGGGCTTGGTAGATTAACGGGGTTGAGTTAACCTACACTTAACCAATCTGAACTCGGTAATTTCACGGGGTTAAGTTGAACTATACCAATCCAACTCAGTAATTTGATAAGGCTAAGAACCGATTTGATACCTGGTCTGGATAAACTAACTTGATTGATAAGTTAAACGAACCTGCTTTGCGGATCTGTAGGACCCACACTAAGTTAGGCAGGTTTGTAAATCTGTTATCTGATCCGTTAGTCTGAAAACTAATCGTCTGAACTTTGTATGTCTGAACTCTGTTAATAAGTTAATCTGAATCTGATAGTCTGGGGACACAAGGGGGAATACTTGTGTCATCTGTTGTTTGGGACCCATATTAGTCAGTAACCCTTTCTGGTATCAAAACTTTGACCCAACTGTAGGTAGGGTCCGGGCACGCTTACTGAACTAATTATAAGTGGTTCATTCTGATAATGGCGATGGGTGTTGATGGTGCGTTCCAACCGGGTCATGTGCGTGCATGGATCCCGGTCTGCCTCTGAGGATGTAAGACGCCGTGACATCTATAAATATGCATGTGCCAATTGGTTGCCACTTTAGGGGGTGATACACCCTATCGTGGGGCCGACACAGGGTATTTATGTATTAGGGAGCCGATCGCTTGGGTAGGATTTAGGGTACACTTAATTCTGTCTGACTCTGTTGGTACCATCTGTTCTGTTGGGTGGCAACACCCGTCTGTTTCTGCGTGGTACCGTTCTGTTAGGGTGGTAAAGGCCCATTATAGTTAGTATTCCGTTTCTGTACTTTATCTGTTAGGGTGGTTAAGGCCCATTATTGTTAGCATTCCGTTTCTGTACTTTATCTGTTGGGATGGTAAGAGACCATTTTTCCCAAGCTCTATTTCTGTATGGACCATTCTGTTCCGTCCTGTTTCGATGTGAACATTGGGGTAACACCTAATCCTGTTATACTAGGATTGGTACCAAGAAGTTGGATCTTGATTTGAGTCAAACACCTGATACTGGGCCAAGTTTAGGCCAAGGGATAAATTCTTGATTATACATGACATGTTAGAATGCTGATACACCTGTGGTGCAAAACCTTAAACCTGATTATGCGATGACACCTTCATCTACCTTGTTAGTTAATCATCATGCTAGTATGTTGTTATCCTTATGTTCATCCCTGCTGCTCATGCCAGTTAACTTTATCAGTTTACATTGATTGTAGTAGGGCTTACTCAGTCTTTTTGACTGACCTGTTTTCTTTCGCCTCTTTTCTTCCGTCCCCCCCCCCGGTTCTCAGGGAGGGAATATTGGAGCTTAGCTGGATTTCTGATCGCTTGCTTGTGGGATTAGCTCATGTACAGTCTTGACATGAAGCTAGCTATGGTTATCATTTATTTTGGGGATAGCACTTATGTATTTCAGTTTTCAGATGATGTTGTTTTATCTAGACTTGTTTATTTGGAAAGTTGATATTATGTTGTACCAGACTTGTTTTGAAATGGTTTAAAATCTTCCGCTGTTTTATCTATGTTATTTACTCTGTTTACATATATACATATGTTCTTATTCTGCCTTGATATATCATTATGCATGTTTACCTGATTCAAACGCCCCTCCAAAGTCAGAGTGCTTGCAAGAGTTACCCTGGCGGAGGTGGGGTGTTACATTTGGTATCAGAGCATATGGTTTACGAGAAGGAACAAAAAGGTTTTTAGAAAACTTTTAGAAACCTATTTTCAAAACCAAGTATAAAGTATTTTCCAAAGAAAAGTCTAGTTTATTTTGAAGGCTATTCCCCAAAAAGCCATTAGCAAAAATCCCTTCGTTTTTCTCTATTCTGAATCTGTCTTTTTCTTCGTTTTCAGTATGGCCGATAACCTTGCTATTCCGGAGGGAGTACACGTACCTGTTTGGTATAGGAGACTTTTGGAGGCTAGGGCGACCGAAGCCGGCCCCGCAGATGTCCCTCCTCCTCCTCCAGTAGTTAATATTCCTCCTCCTGTCGCTAATGTTCCTCCTCCTCCTGTCGCTGAGGTTCCTCTTCCTCCTCCCCCTCAGCATCCTCAGGCTGACTTCGCAAAGACTTGCAAGGATTTCAAAGCAATGGGTGGCAAGAACTTTCAAGGCACTGAGACCTTTGTAGAGGCCAGAAATTGGTTGAAAGAGACCGAGGATTTATTCGCTATCTTTGGATTAGATGATCAGAGAAAGATCTTGTTGGCGGTTTGGCTTATGAAGGATGAAGCCGCTTATTGGTGGGAGATCACCACCGCGACTAGGCCCGTTGAGACATGGGTCGATTTCAGGACAAGATTCGGGCTTAAGTTTATGTCTTCTACTGAAGAGAACTTGCAAATGGAAAGGTTTATTGCTTTGAAGCAAGGAGACATGTCTGTTAAAGAATATGTGAACAAGTTCAATCAGTTAGCTCGTTTTGGCTTGGATATGGTGAGTACTACTCAGAAGAAGGCTCTTCGTTTTGCTAGAGGATTGAATGAGCCGTTACAGGAGTTAGCTATGTCTCATGTGCCCATGGGGGCCACGTTTGAGAGTTTGGTAGCTATGGCCCTACTCCATGAAGAGAACAAGAGTGCAAAGAAGGAGGTCAAGGTGAATGAGTCTCAAAACAAGAAAACGGGGCCCAAAAAGGAAATGCAAAAGAAGGAGGAGAAGTCTGAAGATAAGAAGGAAAAGAAGTGCTTTACTTGTGGAAGCTCAACCCATCTAAACAAGGATTGCAGAAAGAGGAAGGGCACTTGCTTTAACTGTGGAGAGATGGGACACTTCACTAGGGACTGCCCGAAGAAGAAAGGGACTACATCGGAAGGAACGGTGAATACTCGCATGGCGGGTGAATAGATTAGGGCTAGAATAATTTGTCTGTAGGATGTTTAATTTTCCTTGTCTAATTTTCAGTTTGAAACTCTTTTTCTGGTATTTTGATTCTGAAATGGAAACTGAGTACTTTAATGCTAGTCTTGCTTCTGATCTGGTAATAGTCTTAAACTCCCTGAGAGTTATAACTCATCTGTTTGTGATAAATTGGGATTTGAGAGTATCTGTGTTGGGCATGAGGGTGACTATGACGAATACATTCTGGGTTTCTACCATGCTTAGTTTCCTAAGAATCATTTGGGGAAAATCTGATCTGTACTAGTAGTCTGTAAGTATATGTACCAAGTTTTTGTTTTATCTGTACTCGCTTCCATCACTCGACTGTGTCTTGTTAAGATAGGAATCCTATGGATGTAAACATGTGTTTGAGACATGTTATGTTTGATGGTTGCAAGTGGATGCAAGTGGTTGCTAGTGGTTGCTCGTGGATGCATAAACACACACTAGGCACTAGATCGGCTTGAAATACACTCTCATATTGCATATGGACGTGTGTATATTTTCAATTCTTATGGTTGCAAGATGGTTAATGCGGCACATGGATGTTGCATATGGATGAATGTTTGTGCACACATATAGTATTATATGATTAGGACTATTTGCATACATAATGGATTCATTTCACTGACATACTTTGCATTGATGATCTTTGCATTAGATAAGAACATATACACACACCTTTTGCATATGTTCATACCGCATTAGAATCTTGTAAGGACAATGATTGCTCGTGGGTGATGTTTTGAGTAGATGGATGATTGGATGGTAGGATACGTTCTTCCTAACTTGGAGATTTCGGGGACGAAATCCTTTAAGGAGGGAGGAATGTAACAACCCGTATTTTTGAATAACATGTTATAACATTAATGGAGGCAGAATTAAACTGTAAAATCTGAATCAAGGGAAACGGGCTATGCCATTGCGTTCGTTTCGGAAAAATACGCGAAATAGAGTCCGAGTTTTCGAAAATCGGAGTCCGTATGACCAAGATATGGCCTCGCGAAGTTTCACGAAAAATTCCCTAATTAAAGTATACTTAATTAAGTGAAATGGGTTGCGCAGAGAAATATATATATATTGATATATATATATATATATAATTGAAAATTTAATAAATAAATATGCAAAAATGTTCAAAACAACGAATTGGGAGAGGGGAATAACCGAACCGGCCGATTTTTGAGGTCGACCCGAGCTCGCTGGGTCGACTAGGGGTTAATCCAGGGTGTTTGGCTGTCAACCCGTGGGCCGATTCGCTCAAATGCAGATTTTGCATTTGAATGGTTCTCATGGTCCATCTTTAATCTAAAGGCCCTAGATGGTTCCTACACTTGACTTCTTCCCCAAGACATGCATTGATGGATTGGATTGAATCTAGGGTTAATCCTATGGCCTAAAACACTTGCCTAATCTATAAATAAGACCCTAACCTACTCTAAATCATCATTATTCATTCTAGCAACTAAACTATGGCAAAATCAATCCTCTCATGGCCTCCACTCTCTTCATAAATTCCTAAACAAATTCTTATGAGATTTTCCATGCATACAAGTGTTTTTAGACTTGTATGATCATCATTAGCTTGCATTCAAGTCAAGTTTCTATCTTTGCATCATAAAGAGAGAGTTTTGATCTATTTTGCTTGCATTTTGGGGTTTAATTGGTTGCATAAGGGTTTTCTTACATTTGCTATACTCATTTGAGTCCGCATAAGCATTGTAAGCCCTATTCCTTTCATACTTAAACTCTAAAGTTAAATGTATGATATGCAAGTTATCATATGTTATGCAAGTTTGTTTATGCATGTATGATATGCAAGTTATCATATGTTATGCAAGTTTGTTTATGCAAGTATGATATGCAAGTTATCATATGTTATGCAAGTTTGTTTATGCAAGTATGATATGCAAGTTATCATATGTTATGCAAGTTTGTTTATGCAAGTATGATATGCAAGTTGTCATATGTTATGCAAGTTTGTTTATGCAAGTTTGATATGCAAGTTGTCATATATTATGCAAGTTTTATTATGCAAGTTTGTTATGCAAGTGTCATATGATATGCAAGTATGTTATGCAAGTTTGGGGATGGTCATATGGTTCATGTTATCATGTTATGCAAGCTTATTTTGAGTATGTGAACATAAAGCTTCAAGCTTTATGCCAAAGGTTGCATTTTGGCAACATGTAAGTTATCATATCACTTATGATAACTTGCATGTGAGGCTAAATGCGAACTTGTGGCCATTCTTACATGTCATTTAGCACCATGTATCATGAATATGCCAAGTTTGGTTTTATGCATGCTTTTTGGGCCTAAAAATGTAATATGCAAGTGTATGAACACATGAACCTTTCATATGCCACCATGTTGAACTTGTGGCTTTAACATTTTTATGTCATGATTATGCCAAGTTCCCTCTTTCTATCCTTTATGTGCTATTGCGATATGTAAGCGATGGGATTGCGTTTGGGGTTGGGTAAACTTAAAAGACATAAAAACATAAGCTTGGGAATTTACCTATTAAGTTAGGTCTACCCATTGGGAATTTACCTATTAAGTTAGGTCTACCCAATTGCTTGAAAATTTGTAACATGTTTTGGAAACATGATGGACATGACACTTAGAAAAGATAGGTGTGGCCAACTCGAGGTTGGGTTGAGTTTGTAGCGTAAACCTACCCGGAACCGACCGGCCTAACTAGTTGCTACAAACGATAGGACCCAATGTGAGAAGTTGGTCATGTTGTACCTTGGACCCGAGGTTAGACCAAGTTGTGGTGTAAAGCTACCCGGACCCGCCCGGCCTAACTAGTAACCACAACAAAGTCTAATGTGAGAGGTTAAGGTGCATTAATTAATTAATGCCTCATGATTAGGGTTAAGTCATGGTCCATTTAATACTTAACCAATTTGGGCTTGGTAGATTAACGGGATTGAGTTAACCTACACTTAACCAATCTGAACTCGGTAATTTCACGGGGTTAAGTCGAACTATACCAATCCAACTCAGTAATTTGATAAGGCTAAGAACCGATTTGATACCTGGTCTGGATAAACTAACTTGATTGATAAGTTAAACGAACCTGCTTTGCGGATCTGTAGGACCCACACTAAGTTAGGCAGGTTTGTAAATCTGTTATCTGATCCGTTAGTCTGAAAACTAATCGTCTGAACTTTGTATGTCTGAACTCTGTTAATAAGTTAATCTGAATCTGATAGTCTGGGGACACAAGGGGGAATACTTGTGTCATCTGTTGTTTGGGACCCATATTAGTCAGTAACCCTTTCTGGTATCAAAACTTTGACCCAACTGTAGGTAGGGTCCGGGCACGCTTACTGAACTAATTATAAGTGGTTCATTCTGATAATGGCGATGGGTGTTGATGGTGCGTTCCAACCGGGTCATGTGCGTGCATGGATCCCGGTCTGCCTCTGAGGATGTAAGACGCCGTGACATCTATAAATATGCATGTGCCAATTGGTTGCCACTTTAGGGGGTGATACACCCTATCGTGGGGCCGACACAGGGTATTTATGTATTAGGGAGCCGATCGCTTGGGTAGGATTTAGGGTACACTTAGTTCTGTCTGATTCTGTTGGTACCGTCTGTTCTGTTGGGTGGCAACACCCGTCTGTTTCTGTGTGGTACCGTTCTGTTAGGGTGGTAAAGGCCCATTATAGTTAGTATTCCGTTTCTGTACTTTATCTGTTAGGGTGGTTAAGGCCCATTATTGTTAGCATTCCGTTTCTGTACTTTATCTGTTGGGATGGTAAGAGACCATTTTTCCCAAGCTCTATTTCTGTATGGACCATTCTGTTCCGTCCTGTTTCGATGTGAACATTGGGGTAACACCTAATCCTGTTATACTAGGATTGGTACCAAGAAGTTGGATCTTGATTTGAGTCAAACACCTGATACTGGGCCAAGTTTAGGCCAAGGGATAAATTCTTGATTATACATGACATGTTAGAATGCTGATACACCTGTGGTGCAAAACCTTAAACCTGATTATGCGATGACACCTTTATCTACCTTGTTAGTTAATCATCATGCTAGTATGTTGTTATCCTTATGTTCATCCCTGCTGCTCATGCCAGTTAACTTTATCAGTTTACATTGATTGTAGTAGGGCTTACTCAGTCTTTTTGACTGACCTGTTTTCTTTCGCCTCTTTTCTTCCGTTCCCCCCCCCCAGGTTCTCAGGGAGGGAATATTGGAGCTTAGCTGGATTTCTGATCGCTTGCTTGTGGGATTAGCTCATGTACAGTCTTGACATGAAGCTAGCTATGGTTATCATTTATTTTGGGGATAGCACTTATGTATTTCAGTTTTCAGATGATGTTGTTTTATCTAGACTTGTTTATTTGGAAAGTTGATATTATGTTGTACCAGACTTGTTTTGAAATGGTTTAAAATCTTCCGCTGTTTTATCTATGTTATTTACTCTGTTTACATATATACATATGTTCTTGTTCTGCCTTGATATATCATTATGCATGTTTACCTGATTCAAACGCCCCTCCAAAGTCAGAGTGCTTGCAAGAGTTACCCTGGCGGAGGTGGGGTGTTACAGTTTCCTAAGAATCATTTGATAATCTGATCTGTACCAGTGGTCTGTAAGTATCCGAATATTTCTGAAAAAGGATAGGGGTTTTTACTCAAAGCGTGAAGTAGATTTCCAGTTGGACATTTGTTTAATGAGAGTAATTCACTGGGTGTCAATCTGATGTTAATTTCGATCTTCGGGGTTGATACTTAGGGAATTATTTTATTAACCGATGTCTAATATGAACAGAGCTCTTGTTTTAATCGTACTTCCTTCTATCACTCAGCTGTATCCTTTCGATCGAGTCTTCGACCTTTAGGTAGAAACTAATGGGTGTAAACATGTGTTTGAGACATGTTATGTTTGATGGTTGCAAGCGGATGCAAGTGGTTGCTCGTGGATGCATATACACACACTAGGCACTAGATCGACTCAAAAACACTCTCATACTGCATATGGAAATTTATGCATTTTTCTATTTTTGTGGATGCAAAATGGTTGACTCAGCACGTGGATGTTGCATATGAATGAATGATTGTGCACTCATATAGAAATGATATGTATCAAATAGGAAAATTTCATAAATGTTAGACTCATGGCATTGACATAATTCGCATTAAGAAGGTCAACTGAATCAGTGGACCGCCTAATCTTTGCATTAGATAAGGAACATATACACACACTTTTGCATGTGTTCATACAACATTAGAAGTTTCTAAGGAAAATTGATGCTTGTGGATGATGGTTGAGTAGATGGGTGATTGGATAGTAGGGCACATTCTTCTTAACTTGAAGATTTCGGGGATGAAATTCTTTAAGGAGGGGAGAATGTAACACCCCGTATTTTTCTGTGAATATAAGAATGACAAACCAGAGAATAATTAAATTGTAACAGATTAATTAAGGGAAACGGGATACGCCGTTGCGTTCATCTCGAAATTCTGCTTGGAATAGAGTCCAAGTTTGCGTAAATCGGACTCCGTATGAAGAAGATATGACCTTCAGAAATTTCAATAAAAACCATCCCAAAATTCAAAATTCAGATTTCGAAATTCAAAACAGACACCCGGGATGGGCGGGTAAATTCCCGCCTAGGACCCAGGTCGACACTAGGGTCGACCTGGGGGTCGACCTGGGTACACAGGTCGACACTAGGGTCGACCTCCCCCCTTTTTCCAGATCCGGAGACAGATCCATTTTTCTGGACCTAGACGCCTTTCTGACTGGATTCGTGGGGTCTAACCTATTTAAACACCCACTAAACCCCCTTTCTCTCCACACAATTTCATTCTGCCTATACTCTGCCTCTATTCTAATTAAAAATGAAAATGGCGTCGCTACTCTGCTAGAATCAAAACTAGAACTAACGCATCTTCTTCCAATCTGAATAGAGTTAAAAGAGAACAACTATTTTCTAATCTAATCATTAGTCTACGCCAAAGGAGAGCTATTCAGTGTCAGAATACAGATTCCAGAATACAAGAATCGTTCCCTTTTTGTGAGTACAATTATTTTCAGATATAAACTTTAATTATGATATTGACATGGTTATAAATCTGAATCTGAGGTTATGCATATTCTTATCTGTCAGATCTGTTTTTCTGTGACTATTCTCTTTCTTCTTTCTGTTCTATAGCCAGGCTACTACGAGCCTGCGCCGAATCTCATAAGAGATTAACACACGAATGCTAAATTTTGGGACAAATAATGAATAATGCATAATTGGACATGACTGATCTGTGACTGATTTGAGGAAAGGGACATATGTTGTAAATTAGATCTAGATCTGTGCATACTCTGTGATTTGGAAGAAGAGGAACCATTGTATGTTAACATATGACTTGAAACTTGGGGACATAACGCATGTTTAGAATTAAGATCTGAGTTTGAGATGTTATAATTTAAAGATCTAGATTCTTGGGCATATTTTTATATAACAATTCATGACTTGAAAAAGGAATATGTGACTTAGGCATAAAGACCTATATTAAAATAGGATAACTATTAATGTGAATGCGCTTAAAAATGGATTTTTGGATGTTGGCATTAAAGGCTATAATTTGGCAAAATTCATATTTTATATCATAATTTGGGGCTTTTAGAGAATATTCTGTACTGTGCAAAGTTTAACTAAAAATTTGGGCATATATTCTATTATGAATTATGACCATGATTTAGGCATGTAAGTTTAGGCTTAATTTATGATTAGGCAAGATATGTAAGTAGAATTTTAGAAATGTTTAATCTATTGAATTGCCTAATCTGCTAAATCTGTTATCTGCTAAATCTGATGAATCGTCTAATCTGCTAGATCTGTTATCTGTTGAATTGTTTAATCTGTTGAAAGCTGAATAATTGTAATTTGGGTATGAAAATCCGTAGGCTCGATCTAAGATTGAGTAAAACATGGAAATTTGATTAATCTGCTGTAACCTGTAAAGAAGTCTAATCTGTTAAATGGAAGTAATTAGTCTGATATCGGTATAATCTGTATTGGAATAAATTGGCTGCGACACGAGGTTAGACTCCGTTTGCGGTAGAAGCCTGCCCGGAACCAACCGGCTTAACCAGCGACTGCAAACTGTCAGTCTAATGTGAGAGGTCGAAGGCATAACTAAAATATGTTTAAACACGAGGTTAGGTCTGGCTTGTGGCAGAAGTCTGCACGGAACCGCCCGACATATCCAGCGGCCACACGCTACTAAACTAATGTGAGAGGTCTGTGCATTAATATTTAATTAATGCAAATCTGAGATAAAAATGATGTCTAAAACGTGTTGGGTGGATAGGATTAAACCAACTGGACTAATGAATTTAACAAACCCGTTTCGTGAATCTGTAGGCCCAATACAAAGTTAGACAATCTGTAAGTCTGTTGAAACTGTACATCTGATCTGTTAGTCTAAAAACTTGTTAACTTGATTGTCTGATCTGTGAACTAGTAAATCTGAACTCTGTATGTATGAAACTTGTAAACAAGTTAATCTGAAGTCTGTTAGCCTGGGGACACAAGGTTAGGAGGGGAAATACTTGTGTCATCTATTGTTTGGGACCCATATTAGTTAGTATCCCTTTCTGGTATCAAAAACTTTGACCCCACGCTATGTAGGGGTTCAGGCACGCTTACTGAACTAATTATAAGCGGTTCATTCTGATAATGGCGAGGGGTGTTGATGGTGCGTTCCAACCGGGTCATGTGCGTGCATGGATCCGGTCTGCTCTGAGGATGTAAGACACCGTGACATTTGTAAATAGGTCTGTGCCAATAGCTTTCCACTTTAGGGAGAGATACACCCTACTGTGGGGCCGACACAGGGTATTTATGTATAAGGGAGCCGATCGCTTGGGGTAGGACTTAGGGTACACTTTGTTCTGTCTGTTTCTGTTGGTACCGTCTGTTTCTGTTGGGTGGTAACACCTGTTTGTTTCTGCGTGGTACCATCTGTTGGGGGTGGTAAAGGCCCATTACTAGTGTACACCTAATTCTAACATTTTGTTTCCGTAGGGATTATTCTGTTTCCGTCTCTGATTCCGTTTCCGATTCTGTTTCCGTACCTTTTGTCCGTTGGGGTGGTAAAGGCCCATTAGTTGGGCGGTAAAGGCCCATTATTAGTATTCTGTTTCCGTACCTTCTGTCTGTTGGGGTGGTAAAGGCCCATTATTAGTAGTCTGCTTCTGTACCTTCTCTATTGGGGTGGTGAAGGCCCATTACTAGCATTCTGTTTCTGTATAGATTATTCTGTTTCGATTCTGTTTCAGTTTAGACAGTAGGGTAACACCTAACCCTGTTATACTAGTATTAGTGCAGAGAAGTAAGATGTAAGTAAGGAACATAACTTGGTTTACATCATTCTGTTTCTTCTGTTAACTTAAAGTATATCTGTTATTCCTGTTGATGTAATCTCTCATCTAGCTTTATTTGCATGTCATGATAATATTATCTGTTTATATGTTGGAAGTCACTGGACTCACCAGACTTTATGTCTGACCTCGTTTGTTTTCGCCCCTTTTCTTTCTGTCCCCCCCCAGGTGCTCAGGGTGGAATCATAGGAGCTTAATTCTGATTCTCTCTGCTTGAAGTGCTTGGAGTATTGCATGGCTTTGACTCTATCTTTTCATGGAAGTTTATGTTGGGGATTATGGCTTTGAAACTTCACATTCTGAAGGATTTTGTATAAGACTGATAATTGTGTACTTGAGTTTTGGTATTGTGATTTAGAAAGATGTAACCAAACTTATTTCTGCTTCTGCTGTAATAAAGTTATAATTTTTCAAGTACTACTTATTTGTCTTGTAATATTCTATTCTGTCTACTAAAACGCTCCATCAAAGTTAAGGCATTCCCTTTGTGAGTGACCTTAACGGAGATGGGGTGTTACAATTTAGTTAAACGGAGAATGCGCTTGCGGGTTTAAGAAGACCATTTAAGCGAACCATTTTATTTTTGTTTTTAAATTTAATTAATTTACATTTAAAACAGAATAGTATCATCAAAGCAGAATAACACAATAACCAAACAGAACAATCCCCTATTAATAATATTACAGAAACTGATAAAATGCAGAAATACAACACAGTACAAATCAATCAGTGCAACCCTACTGCAACAAGTTCTTCCCTTATTCTATCTCGAAGTATTGTCATCTCTTGAGTCTATAATGCGTACGTTGACATATTTTTTAGTATGAATATTTTTTCTTTCATATTCCAAATGTTCTCTCAATTTCTATACATATACCCGAATGGTAGAAATTAAATGTTTTCATTATTTATCTTTTCTTGATTTGTAGTTTCACAGAACAGTGGAATATGATGCCCAATATTACGGTATGATGGTAGATAGTCAGTATTAAGTTGAAAATCAGAATCTACTATATAATATTGTCCAAAAGTAGGAAGTGGAAAATTGCAAAATCTGTCATTCACAACGGAATCAAAAATTCGACCGTCATACGCAATCTCTTCCCACCCGGCTACCGCATATGTAAGCAGTAAATCGAATGAGCATGCAACTAAAATATTCCGTGTGAGGTATCATTTCTGTCCTATATATTGAACAACTCGATCTTGAGGTAAGTGTGCTTTTATGTGTGTTTCGTCAATGGCACCAACAGGTATTAAAACAAGGGTAGTAACAGTTTGATATTCTAATTTCATATGGAATTATGTTAAACTAACGATCAATAGATGTAACAATGTCAGTAGCTAATAATAAACTATCATCACGCATTTTGCGAGATCAGATCTGCGCCTTTGAGAGGGGGAATAGACGGAAAATGTTACGACACTATTACGGAATGAACGAAAAAGGTTACGATATGACTAAATGCAAAATCTATTTACGCACAAAATTTAGACACAATTAGCGACATAATTGATCTTCACCGTTGGATTGCCTCATGAATTCCACCTCTTCATATGTGGACAAAAATAATCCAACGTCGAGGTATTGTGTCTCTTAATTTATGTCTAATTTTGTGTTGAAATAATCACTTTCGTTATTAAATGCATAAATGATAATAAAAAATTAATCAAACTGACCGTTAGGGAGGTTTCCCTACTGTTAGAGTGCCAAAAACAAAACTCTCTAAAGCGAATTATATTCGGCCGTATAATCAAACTTCCGCATTTTTCCTATTCCTTCGCTATATTCCGTTTCTTAATGTTTCTTCTATCTATTCCGTCTCTTCCTTATATCAATGCCCTAATCACTCAATCATAAAGAAAAATTCGCTATTTTTGAACTATATAATTTCTTATCTATTTGTAGATCTCACTAAACGAGGGAAGAAGAGCATAACGCAAATCCAAGGGTTAGGAAATTAGGTAAATTTACATTTTAATAAGATCACGTTCAATGGAACTAGCTCATAAATCTATTTAGTAATCAATTAGTGAATCAATGTGGAAATTGATTCCTTTTAGAATCGTTTTTTTATAAACACACACATTCATTTTTTTCTTCTCTACACAAATCAATTGCTCCAATCTTTATACTAGAAATTTATTATCTCCTTTTACAACTTTTGCAATTCTGAAACAATTCAGGTCCTTTTCTAAATAATTCTCTCTCGATTACAACTCTTTTTCCCTTTTGAGTCATGAAGAAAAATTGTTTGTTACCAGATTGATTATTATAGGAAATGGATGTTGTAGAAAGGCTGAAGACTTTATTTGAGTACTTCAAAACTGAGATATACGAGTGAGTTTTTTTCCTTCTATTATTAAATGTATTGACGTTTCCAATCTATACTTGTTGATGATAATAATGAAAATAGAAATCTGTGTTACTTGATAAACATTGTTTTAGTCCTAGTTGTATATTTTCTCCTTTCATTTGCATTGATACAATATGATTACTGTGGTTTAATGTTTTTTAAATTGGACTAATTATCATTTCATTTTTTCTTCCACTTTCGTTGTAAATTTAGCAAAAAGCTTGGGGCTTATAATGAGCTTGCAGAAGGACAGAGCTCGAAGGTGAGAATTCAAACATTATTACTTTATGATATTCATAATATAATTAAGAGATTATTTGATTAATCTAAGTTAGATATTTTGGAGTTGAGTCTAAATTTTTAATCAAAAATTGCAACTCTGACCAAACTCATAATTCATGAAAATCAATGCTTTGGACTCCTTGTGAATAAGTAGATAAATGACAAGTTGCTCCTTCGTTTTTGTTGGGAACTATGTTGCGTCTACTTTACGTAGTTAATAATATTTTTAATTTTTTGTGTCTATTTTGAACCACGGTTCCATTTGTTTGGAAAAGCATAACAATCCTATTGTTGATACTTTATCATCCTTGAAATACTATTCTTTTGAATTTTACAGGAATCACAGCTGATGCATTTTTTGATGGTATGAAGGAGTTAATCAAAACAATTATCAGAGAAATCGAGAAGTGGAGGTAAATGCTTCAAGCCGTTAGAGGCTTGAATTACAGTTTTATTTTGTAGAAGATAAATTTTGTTTTTTGTTTTAAATCCAACGGTATATGAAGTGCATACGTAATTATCAAACTTGCAATTTTACGTATTCATATTCTATTATGTTTAATTTCATCATATAATAGAATACAACATTTGCTTGGTATTTTTTAAAGATTTTATTTAACTATTTGAAATTTTGTATTATAGTATATTTGAATTACAGAAGTTTATTTATGCTCTGGAGAATTTATGGGTGAGGTCTGATAGTTTAGGTCGAACTTTCTATGAATTTTAAATTTTATTTATCCAATCCCCTTGATGGACTTATGTAGGCTTTTTGATTTGATAGTTCTAGTGCATTAAAATGTGCTTCTCTCACTAAAAATTTATCTAATATGTTTTGCTGCATTCTACTAACCAATTTTACAATATGATCTTTTTTTTAATATTGTTTCATGTGTGATTAGTGGAAAGACAAGCATATGGATAAGCTTTAAATCTTACGGACATCGACATTTTGGTAAGTATATTGTCCTCTTTTATCCTTATATGTAACAATATATTTATAGTGCTGAAAATATTTATTACATATTTCTATATCGTTGAAAAATATTTATCATAATAAGTGATCTAATAATTCGATTGATGTAAAAATAGACATGTTGAAGTTACAACACTTATGTCTTAATTTTGTACTATCTTATGCATATATGATTTGGAAGACATCAATGTTGTGTTGCTTAAAAAATTTGTGGTTCTTGATATATATTTATATCATCATGAACGGTACTTGAATTGTTTTATTTCTATTTTCTTTTTATTCTGCGTATCTCCTATGTTACATGTAAATCTTTTGGTAGCTGGATTACCTTTCCAATTTCCATCAGCATTTTTAATTTTGGTGTCAAGAAGGAAGTAAAGAGCTGGGAGCGGTTTTGTTGCGTTGCTATTAGTTCGTGGGCTAGATTTGTAATTGGCTTTCTCACTGAATAATACACGAGCAATGCTTACTGTCATGTTCAAGATGTTGTTGATTCGTGCCAAACTCGAGCAACCACTAATGACATATTTGTACTTGAATTGGGATACAAATCGGTCATTATTCCCATATTTGCAATTGTTGTTTGTTTCGGTTTTGCTACTATGTATGGTATTGTTGTTGCTGCTGTTGAAATGTTGAGCGCTATCGCTACTGGCTTAGTAATCGATGCATATGGTCCAATAAGTAACAATGAAGAAGGCATTACTAAAATGGCAGGAATGAGCTATAGAATTAGAGAAGGAACCGATGCTCTCGATGCTGCAATTGGAAAGGGTTTTTCTATTGGGTAAGCTGCCCCTGTGTCCCTAGCTCTATTCAATGCCTTTGTAAGCCGAGCGACAATCTCAACCATATATGTCCTAACACCAGAGGTGTTCATCACCCAACTTGTGGGTGCCATGCTCCCATACTGGTTCTCCTTGATGTCAATGAAAAGCGTAGAGAGTGCGGCTTTGAAAATGATGGAGGAAGTTAATAGGAAGTTCAACACCATTCTAGGCTTAATGGAAGTAAGCACTAAACCCGACTATGCAACGTGCGTTAAGATCTCAACAGATGCTTCCATTAAAGAGATGATCCCCTATGGCGCTCTCGTTATGCCCACCCCTCTTCTTGTTGGCAATTTCTTTGGCGTCGAGACTCTCTCTGGCATTCTTGCAGGTTCTCTCGTTCTGGTGCTCAGATTACCATATCTACATCCAACACTCGTGGTGCTTGGGACAATGCAAAGAAGTACTTCAAGGATGGGGCATTAGAGCATGTAGGAACTCTTGAACAAAATGGATCAGAGCCACACAAAGCTGCAGTGACTGGTGATACCATCAAAGGTCCGCTTCATTAAAGATACAATCGGCCCATCACTTAACATTCTTATCAAACTCATGGCTGTTGAATCTCTGGTTTTCGCTCCATTTTTTGCTACGCATGGAGACAATATCTTCAAGATCTTTCACTACTAGAAGAACAGTGGTTGTTTTGCATTTTAATCAAGTGGTCTGGTCCAGTGGCGTAGCCAGGAATTTAGCTTGGTGAGGTCACGATACTTGAAAATGTGGAGGTTTAAGGGTGATTGGCCTTGAATCCTTTTTTCTACAACTACTTGGATGGTTATAAAAAGAAGCATAATAAATGATTAATAACAATTATAGTTTCATCTACCAAATTTATTATGATCTCGTTATCTCATTAAATTCATTACTGTTTCAGTCAATATAATTCAGCAAATATATTACCGGTAACATTTCATTCAACAAATTTTGTTACCATTTCCATTTCAGTAAATAAATTTCAGAAAAGGGTATTGTTCAGTAAAAAATCATTTCATCCTCAACTTTAAAATTCATTTCAGTTAACTCAAAAAAACCAGTTGCAATATTCAAATTTACGGCTCCATTCATAACAAGAACTAATTATGTGAACATTGAATAGCTATGTTTGAATCAGTGCAAACTAAATTGGGTTAGAAAATTACCCATTACCATCAATCGATGCAAGGAACGGGGGAAATGGGGAAAGCAGCGCAAAAATCTGATGTCGTAGGGGGCAAAACTATAATCTGGAGTGATTTGAGAAAACAGTGAAAATTTAGACGAAAGGGTAAAACCAGTGCGAATTATTTTATTAAAAAGAATAATCATTTCTGGTGAGGTCAAGTGACCTCACCAGCCTTAATATGCCTCCGCTCCTACTCTGGTCCTTTTTTTCCTTTTAGGGTTTGTTGGATGTTTACTGAATTAGCTAAGGGTTGATTATTGGAAGAAAAAAAATGTAAATCTTGTTATTAACTTTTTTGTTGTAATTTTTTTCTATACTTGGTATCATGTAGTTAAAAATATTATGTTCTTTTTGGTTCTTAACTATCATGTTTAGGATTTAGTGTATTTCTCTTTATCAAGTATCGACTTTTAATTAGTTGATATAATGATAGTGGTTTTGATTTAACTTCTAACTTCTCTCATTTAGTTGTTACTTCAATTCTCAATATATTAGTTGTGTTCACATGAGTATGGGTAATAGATTTTACATATTATTTGTTTAAATGTAAAAGTTGTTTGAATTACAAAAAAGAAAATTCAAAATATGAAAAGCATATTTCAAGCCAAACGCATTTTTCAATTTTAAAAATACATTTTAAAAATTGGCACATCCAAATATATTTTGTGAAAAACGAAAACCGTTAAAATGAAACTGAAGTGTCTAAAAATACACAATAAGAAATCCAAAACACGAACCAAACACTACCTTAGTTTTTTAAGTAACAAAGTTACTTTCAGGCGACTTACTTAAGGAAAATTTTCACGTTTAAGTCGTTTTTTATAACAAAAATGGAACGCTTTTGAAAATATTTAAGTATAGATCTATTCTGCTCATGCCAGCGTTGTGCTAGCAATATGTAGTTAGCGTCTTTCGAAAAATCGTCAATTGATGATATTTGAAAAATCGTTAACAAAAAAAATTAGCTTGCGATTTTTCAAAAATTTTGCCAACTAATTTTAATTTTGTTTGGTGATTTTTCAAAAATTGCCAATTTTTTTTACCATGTTTGTGATTTTTCAAAAATCATCAATTGATGACTTTTGAAAAGTCGCTAACTACAAACTCCTAACTAGTTGCATACGTTACCAAAACAGGCTTATATGTGTAAATATTTTCATAATATCTATTATATTTTCCAAAAATGAGACCCAAATGTGAAAATTTTCCTATATTTAATAATTGTAGTTAAATAATATGAGATTTATTTACAGTAACCTAATGACAAGGACAATCGGCCTTAATTATCAACAAGGACATGCGCTTAAAAATTTATCCAAAAGGACATAACCCTAAAAATTTCCGTCGCTCTTTCCTCTCTTTCGATTTCGTACAACGAAATCAGCAAATCAAAATTAACGAAATCATCTCAATTGGAAATCGAATGAAAACAAATCCGCGGTGTCTCCTATAGTCGAACGTCGAAAATCAATCGAAACAGCAAAATTTGGCATGAAATCGATCTCAAAAATCAACCTCATCGAATTTTTTTTGTTGCTATAATCATTATAACTTAATGTTCATTTCTGCCGATTAGGATTTTTTATGTCGCGAGGTGATGCATGGTTTTTTTTTGTTCTCTAATTTTAATGATCGGCTACTCAGCAGTTGGGTATCAGTTTTATATTTTTTTTAGGTATCATTTTTGTTTATTTAACACTGTTTTATATTTGTTTGTTGGGTTTTTAATGTTGTATTTTTTTGTAGTTGTATTGTTGCATTATCTATGTATTACAGTCGAACTTATTTCATTTTAATCAACCAAACTGCGATGTAACATTTTTTGCATTAGTTTTAGTTTTAAAATAGTTTAGCAGTTTTTAGGTATCAGTTTGCTATTTTTTTAGGTATTAGTTTTCTTGTATTAATAGTGTTATGCTGTTTTGTTTATAGTTTTGGTGCTATTTTACTTTTGTTCTTGTACTACTGCATCAGTTTTGCTACTCAAACGAATTTAATTTTAAACAATCAAATTGTGATTCAAACATTTTCTATATTACTTTTGTCATTAAATATTATCTTAGTTTTTAGTTATCAGTTTTATATTTTTTAGGGTATCAGTTTTATGGCTTAGTGTATGAGAACTATGGCAAGTAGTTATATTTGTGTTGTTTGCTTTGGTAATTGACTTTTTTTGATACACAACATTAGTTCTAGCTGATACTCAATGATTAATAAAAACACCCACCTACTCAATTCAAATATCACAAAAATAATATTTATTCTCAATAATACCTATTGATTAAAAAAATAGTAGCAATCAATTCAATTCAATTATCACAAAAATGAGATTTTTCTCAGTAATACATAATAATACCCACTTGTATCATATGATACCTACAATGATACATAATTGATTTAATAGGATACATTGTTTTCCTACACAATCTAAATACATAGAACAATGTTCCCCATTCCAAGCACGCATTCATGCATTTACTTTTACTTGTACTCAATTCGGTCTTGAATTCAAGTAAATTCCAGCAACATGCAGTATCTGCAAGTATTTCATACACAATCAAAACTTATACCAACATAACACTGTAAATTCAACTAATACCTAAAAATATATAAAACTGGTACCTAAAAACTGTATGATGTAAATTCAACTAGAAAATATAAAATCGATACCTAAAAAAATATAAAACCGATACCTAGAAACTGCTATGGTGTAAACTTAACTAGAAAGTATAAAACTGATGCCTAAAAAAATATAAAACTAATACCTAAAAACTGCTATGATGTAAATTCAACTAGAAAATATAAAACTGATACCTAAAAAAAAATATAACTGATACCTAAAAACTGCTATGATTTAAATTCAACTAGAAAATATAAAATTGATACCTAAACAAATATAGAACTGATACCTAAAAACTTCTATGACGTTTTAAAGAAAAACTAATACAAAAAATGTTTACATCCCACTTTGATTGATTAAAATGACATAATTTCGATTGAGTTGCAAATCCAATGCAACAGTACAAATACAAAACTCATATAGCACCAAAATTATAAAGACAAAATCGTAGCACTGTTAATTCAGGAAAACTGATACTTTAAAAAACAATAAACTGATAAACTAAAAACTGCTGCTAAATTCACAATCACAAAAATCCGTTGCTCAACTCTATCGTTCATCTCTCTCATTCGATTTTCTACGACGAATTCACGAAATCAAAAATCAGGAAATCATCTTTACTGCCTACCGAATCAAAATCCACGGCACCTTCATGAATCGAAGAAGCCGATTGAAACGATAAAATTAGGCAAATCGAATAAATTGAGGAGCTCGAACGATTTTGCAGATGACTGAATGAGAGATATGTTTGAAGATCAAATCATGGAGAAAAAACCGCGCTGGAGAAAAATTTAACGAGAATAAAATCACATGAGATAGGAGTGGCGAAGAAGAAACAGGGCACATGATTTAGGGAATTAAAATATATTTAGTGTATTGTCCTTTTGGTTAAATTTTTAACGGGCTGTCCCTATGAATATAAAAGCCCTTAATTTTGTCCTTGTCGTTAATTGTCCCATTTATTTATTACATCTATTTTTGCATTTTTTAATCTTTTTTAATTAAATATTTGCGAAGGTAATGATATACTTTGAGCTAATATTTGTTTGATTTGCGTTTTTAATTTTTAAATCCAGTAATCATTTAGAACTATAAAGAAGCTCATTATTTAGAGTATATTAATCATTCTTGATATATATATATATATGTGTAATATTATATATATATATATATGCATGTGTTTGTCTGTGAGTAACTCATATCAATTCATGATACCAGATCTTTAATAGTATTAAATTGGTTTATGTGTACAAATTTTAATGTAACCGAATTTGCACTAGTGTGCTGCTAAATGCACCCTGAAACGTGCTTCCTGACACCATACTTAATTTAATCACACTTAATTAATTTAATCTACTTCCTAACACCAATTTTGTTCCTCCACTCGTTACCTAATCACCAAACGTTTTCCTCTCCCGCCATTACTTCAAACTTAAACCCTAATTCTCTTTATCATTTTATCTCGATCGATCAAATTTAAATGTCGGTGTGATCTAATCCCTTCCATGATCTGTCATCTACTTCTTCCCAAATTTATTCCTCTTAAACCCTAATTCCCAATTTTATTGTGATTGGAGAAAAACTTGAAATAGTAATTGAAACTATTGGATTGCTTAACAATGAAGGATGAGAACTTATACACGAATGATGATCTCGCGAATAGCCAATGCTCTAATGAAGAAGATGAGGTTAATTATCTTATTTTTTTTTTACCGTTTTCTAATTATATTGTCTTTTTTCTTCTGATTTTAAAAAAATTAAAATTATTGTTATGGATTTGATTTTTTTGTTGTGAGTAATAGGACACATTGAGTAGGTTGAACTCAAACAACGATAATCCAAAAGAAAAATCCAATGATATGAATGAGGTATATAATGCTAGTTTTCATATTTGAATTTTTATCTTTACATTGTGGATTAACAAAATTGTTCCATTTGCAGGATTTTCTGAATGAATTTGTGGGGTATACAAAATTTGATGATGTGAAGATTGACGATGTAGAGATTAAACCGTCCGACGTAAGTAAATTATATCATTTGGTTAACTTTTTTATATATATAATATTGATTAAATGAAAACACTAATTTTTTTCAAACTTGATTTGGTTTTTAGGATTTTTACAGGAGCAATGAGGAATGTAAGAGCGTTTACAAACCAAAGGAAGATGTAAATGAATATAATGTACAAAATTCCGATGATGTGAATGAGGTATATAAAGGTTGTTCATATTTGAATTTTTATCTTTACATTGTGGATTAAAAAAATTGTTCCATTTGCAGGATTTTCTGAATGAATTTGTGGGGTATACAAAATTTGATGACGTGAAGATTGAAGATGTAGAGATTGAACCATCCGACGTAAGTAAATTATATCACTTGGTTAACTTTTATGTATATATAATATTGATTAATTGCAAACACTATTTTTTTTAAACTTGATTTGGTTTTTAGGATTTTTACAGGAGCAATGAGGAATCTAAGAGCGTTGACAAACCAAACGAAGATGTAAATGAATCGAATGTACAAGATAATTAAGGAGACCAAGCTGAACTAGTTAGTATTGATGTGACAGAGCATTTTAAGACCGATCAAGTAAATTTATATTACATAGTAGATCAGTTGTAGTATGTATGAATCCAAGTTTAGTACTAATTTATTTTATTTTTAATAACTTTAGATGTTCGCTTCTCGAGATGCGTTGGTGCGATGGTGCAAAATTCAAGGAAAAAAAACACAATCATTGTCATTCTCAAATCCAAAAAACTGGGTCCGGGGAATAAACCGAGATTGCAACTGGGGTGTGAACGAGGAGGAGTGTATTGCAGCTACATGTCCAAGATAGTAGAAATTGACTTAAAGGTTAAACGACACAGACCAATTGCGACAAAAAAATTGCAATTGTCCGTTTTTGCTGAAAGGTGTGTATCTTGATGAGGACAATTGGAAGGTAAATATTTGTAATGGTACATACAACCATGAGCTTCCTAATTCTTTGGAAGGGCACCCGTATCAGCAAGGTTGATTAATGATGAGGAAAAATATTAGCAGATATGACAATTAGTGGGGTACAACCAGGAGAAATTTTAACTACTATAATGAAAACATTTCCGGAGAATACATCGACATTGAAAACCATTTACAATTACAAATATAAAATGCAACTTTCAGCAATGGAATGTAGGTCTGCTATGCAACAGCTTTTGAAATTGCTAGTGGAAAAGAATTATGTTTATTTTCACAAATCTGAATTAGCTACCGAACGTTTGATAGATTTAATGTGGTCTCATCCGGAGTCATGTGTATTGCGTAAATGTTTCTCATCTATATTGCTACTAGATTGCACATACAAAACAAACCGATATAACATGTCGTTGCTTGAAATGGTTGGGATGACATCTGCGGGAAAAACTTTTAGCATTGCACATGCTTTTTCAGGAAATGAGAAAGAAGAGAATTATGAATGGGCTCTTTCGAAGCTAAGACATTTTTATCTACCTGATAAACTACCTGAGTTGATTGTTACTAACAGAGAATGGGCTTTGATAAATGGAATTAGAAAGGTATTTCCGGAAGCGAGATTAATGATGTGTATTTGGCATATGGGGAATAATGTAATTGCTAATTGCAAATCGAAGTCTCAAACTGCTGAAGTTTTTGAAATGTTTTTACAAAGTTGAAAGAAGGTCGTTCATGCCCTAACCGAAGAAGAATTTTGGGAATTTATGACGGATCTGAAGAAAGATTGGATAGACTACCCGCGAAGTTATAAATATCTGGAAGAGCAATGTTTGCTGTATAAAGAGTATGTTGCGTATGCGTGAACGAATAAAATCAAACATCGTGACAATAGAATAACAACTAGAGCGAATCTGCACATGCACAATTGAAAAAACATCTCGGTACATATATAATTCCATATTTCAATATCAAACTATGGTGCTGCATCAAGATCCTATCATATATAATTCCATAAACCATCCTGATATAGGAAATCAATGGCAGTAACTCATGGTGATCTCTCAATCAAAATACATCATTTAATAACAATCAAAATACTCCATACAGACTACATAACAATGCATAAATCCATATAGATTGCATACATCATTTAATAATAATAATCAAAATACCGTTTGCATACATCATTTAATAACAACTAAAATACCGTACCATTCATTTCCTAGTACAAACTAACTTGACAACATCCAAAATATCATTTCAAACACTATAACAAAATATCATAGACTAGGTAATATTCTTCGTCCATTGGGACCATGCTTCTTTTTCTTCCGTTTCTCTCGCTTATCCGGTTCGTTCAATGCTTCTTCCAAAACGTCCACAGCTTGTCGTTGTGCAGTCAGCAAAGTCGTAACTTCGTTGGGGCAATAATTAGTTACATTGGTCTTTAACAACTCAATTGCTTTTCCCGCAGCCAGTTTCTGTCGATATATAGAAAAAAAAGTAATTAGATATATACATAAAGTCGATCAAAATTTATTACGAATAGTTGCAGAAAATTACCAATTTGTCACAAAAATCAACTTTTCTACTTGCGCTTTTCCTCATTTCCGGATTTTGAACAACCAGATGTAAAACTTCAAAAAACCATTCTAAATATTTTGCAGTGCAATCTGAAGGGTTCAATACAGCAGGCGAACGCAATTTCGTAGATATCAAATGATCTTGCCAATTCTCTGACCACCAAAATTCATTATCATACTTAACCCGATATTGATTAGCAGTCACCCCTCTACGGCATTTTCGTGTCTCCATTGGATTCTTTGGAATTCGTTGAAAATTTTCAAATTGACGTAAAACTCTATTCGATAGTACGGTTCAGCTATGTCGAAACACAATATAACACCATTGTAGAATGCAACTTCGGGTAAAGGGTAATGAGATCTAATACTACGGTAAGGATCCCAACATATCTATAATTAGATATTAAATGTACGATAGTAATGTAATGACCCGCATTGGCAGAGGTATCATGATTAATTTATTTTATTATATAAATGGTGGTTTAGTGAATTTAATGGTCGTGGAATCTAATAATAGTAAATATTTAATTAAAATAATAATTAAATAATATATTAATTTCTGAAATAGTCAGAAATAGTGGAAATGACGATATGGTGTGAACCGGATCATCTATGATATTTAATTCAGTTCAGAATTGAATTTGAATAACGAATATATTCAATCGTCGACAGTTGAACGTATAGTTTATAATATAATTATAAATGAGCTCGAAATGGCGCTGCAGTTCGTGATTTGGCGATTTGAACTTCAACTGAAAATACAGGGTTCGTTTTAAATCGGATTTCTGTGAAACAAGAAACGTATGGAGCTGGTGAAGTATATCTTTCTGGCGGAAGAGAAAGATCAGGATTTCGTCGTATAGATTTTGAGATATGTCCAAATCAAATTTTAAAATAGTCGCTACAGAATCGTTTATCGACCGTAACGGTTTATTCGATATAACTAGAGATCGGATTTGAATTTAGACAAGGTTCTTTTGGGAAGTAGTGATAACTTAATTTTTAGAATTTTACTGTAATTTTTAATTAATTAAATAAGCAACTTTTTATTTGAAGTATTTCGCACCCTGAAATCAACATTTTGAAGTTCCACAATATGAGTTAACCTACCAGTATTATTATATTTTTGGGGTCCTGGCACATTGCTCGTTACGATGACATATTTATTTTTGTCCGTAATGGCTTGTACGCAAACAGAGTTTTACGAACAACAGGGTACCGTTAAAACTCTAGTTTTATATATATAAGTTTAAAGGTAATATATAAGTCCACGTTTCTTCTTCTTCACATCTATCACGAGGTGAGTTCTCAGTCACAAAAATCAGATCAAAGGAAAATCACAAAGAAAATCTTTCCCAGCCCTATATATATATAACGATGGGGTCAAATACCCTAATTTCCATTCGTTCGGGGTCAAAAGAAAATCTGAGCCGCCGCGGTTTCCTCTTCTTCTTCCAGCAAAAAAGTTCACGTTTCTAAAATCAAAAGAAAATCGAAAATAAAATCAAAGAAATTCATAACAACCATCTTTGAGTCCCCGCATGATCCTCTTCTTTTCGATATTAGTTTAGAGACATTCGAATCAGCAGAGTTCACTGTTTCTCTCTTCAGCGGCCCTAGGGCTAAAAGATTTATGGAATATTGAAGCATCAATTCGAGTTTTCATGGGTTTAGCCGAGTTAGTGGTGGAGTATGGCTTCGAGTGGGGTGCGGAAAGGGATTGATTTGTGAATAATGGGGTCGTTGTCCCCTGTTGTGAACGCGTAGATGCTGTCTACGGGGTCTGTAGGGTGCGTGCGAGTTGTCCCTTATGGCGATGGGATGGTAGGGCGTAGGGAGAGGTGAAGTTGGGTGAAGACATCACCTGAATTCGAGAAGATAAAGTAGTTGTTGTATGGAGAAGATGGGGAGGAAACTCATTGTGAAGAATTAAGGGGTGTTGCTCCAGTATACTGTTTGTAAGGGAGAAAGAACAGTTCGGTTTCGAACTGTATATCATGATGGCAGAAGACGATCTATGCATGAGGCGCAAGGTCAACCTGGGACCTTGGAAGGAGGACATTGAGTCTAAATTCATTTTTATGTTTTTGTAAAGAAATCAAAGGGGAAGCTGCTGGCACCATTGCAAACGTATGGGGAGAGTAGGCTTTCAGTTTAAATTGTTTTGAGTGTTAATTGGATTCAGAAGTTGGGTGGGCCAAAACATTGGGTAAAGCCCATTATCTAAATTAATAATATAAGTTGAATTTAAATACCTTATTTACTTATAATTGAAATATCGAATGCAAATGTTATCAGAATTTCACAAATTCGGATCCGATAGGATCGTAGGGACGAGGGCTACCCAATGGAACTGACTGGGAGTGGAGTAGAGCTCGTTTGAATTTATGGCGAATAAACTGTTTGATTCAAATCAAACAACAGTTTATCGTTCTTTAACGATGAACTGCCAATGTGAGTAAATCTCACCAACTCTGAACAGTTTATAATTTCATGTTGTATTTTTAGAACTGTTAGATATTGGTTGATTGACTGTATGTTGACTGTTTGATTGAACTGCTAGTCAGTTAGTTAAATTTTCTATATTGATTCTGTTTAACAGAATGTATCATATAGAACTGGAAGTGATGTTATCTATATTGTTTAACATCTGTGATGCAGGGAAACAGGTTGGAGGAATCCAACTGGATTCCTCAACATTTATTTTACTGTTTTCATATATTGTGATATATGATGTGTTATATAACCTGTTATGGATTATGGGTGTTGGAATGATGTTGATCATTTTTATTCGATATTTTAAATATCATAAAAGACCCTGGGATGTAAAAAGAATTATTTCAATGTATATTGAAATAAAGGGAGTTTGTAAAATCAACAGATTTTATAAAAGGAAATATTTCGAAAGTAAATTAAAAGGGGAAAATGTTTTAAACGAATAGAGTTTTATAAAAAGGGGATCATTTGTAAAGTGAAGAACTGTCACTAAAAGTAAATCTTTATAAATGAATAGTTTATTCTAATAGAATAAAAGGAGCTAATCGATGTTAGTTAATCGATGTTAGTTAATCGATTAGAGAATAAAGCAAAGGAGCTAATCGATGTTAGTTAATCGATTAGTGTTAAAGTAAAAGGAGCTAATCGATGTTAGTTTAATCGATTAGAGAATAAAGTTAAAAGGAGTTAATCGATGTTAGTTAATCGATTAGAATAGAAAGTAAAAGGAGTTAATCGAATATAGTTTATTCGAAGAAAGAAAAAGGAGTTATCGAATATAGTTTGTTCGAAAGGAGTTAAGTGAAGTGAGTAAATCAATAGCGTTAGTCAAATAGAGTTAACCCAATAGTGTTAGTCCAATATAGTTAGTTGGTAAGGGTTAATCGAATAGAGTTAAGTGAAAAGAGTCAATCGAATATAGCTATTCGAAGGAGGGTTAAGTAAGGAAGTTAGTAAAGGAATATAAAGTGAACTTTACCAATTTCAAAGTTAGAAATGTTGTTCAGTTAAGGTCTGAGAGGTAGTTCTACCCCAACTTGATTGGCTTCGTTTCTAACTAAGGAATAGTTAAGGTTCTGCAGTAAAGGAAATGGTTTGAGTTGGCATCGCGATGGTTTGTTTAAACCTCTGTCTAAGTCCAATGAAGAAGCTTTGGAAATGTTTTCCAAGTAAGAAACCAGAAATGTTTTCTAATAAAGGAAACAAGAAATGGAAATGTTTTCCATTGTTAATAACGTATATTTTTCCCAATTTAGAAAATAGGAAATATTGAATATAGGGAAACCGGAGATAAGTAAAATTAATGAATTAAAGAGATAAATGTTGAACGATGTTTGATCGATATAATTTCCATTTGGAAATAAAATCGTTGGTTGCACACTTGTTTTTATTCGATAGTTAAATCACAGACTATCGAAGTTTTGACCATTTTAACGTTGTTAATATGGAGAGACCGGTTGGATCATTATCCAGAGAACCACTCTGTATTGGCATAAGCGTTGCGAATCATATATGCCAAAGAAAATTGAAGACGGAGTTATACAAGGGCTATCCTGTTTACAGAATAGTGCCTTCGGTTCATCCTGTTCCTGGATGACTTGTATGGACGGATGTCTGACGGAGTATGTCCAGACGATCACGTATATTGATTTCTCCAACTGTACCAAGAGTGGAAGCGGAGAAGGAAACTTCTTTTAGCTAACACATAATGTATGGTTGAGTACGTCAATCGGTGATTTGATGGATTTGATGATGTGACATTCAAAGTGAATCTGGTGTGATGATAAAGCGTAGCTTCTAGCCTCATCATCCGGTAAATGACAAAAATCGGGCAGGCAGCATGGCTAAGTCGGTCGCACCGAAGTAGGGTGTATAATCACCTGATCTAGAGTTTCATTTACTTCTAAAAATCTATTGTTGATGTTGTCCCATTCGGGAAACGGTTGCTGATCCCAACCGTTGGTGATATACATTCGATACGCTCAAGCGAAATGAGTGGTCGGTCATGTGTGGCCGGGTTGCAAGATGTTCTTGTTGAACCCAGTGTATTCTTCTCTAGAGGTACACGAGCGATAGGTGGTTCCATACCTTGTCATAGTTGGAAATCCATTACCCAATATGTGCTTGCGGTTTTGATTGTATACTATATATGTAGAACGTGAGATGAAAGCGTTTCTGCTAGATGATTATATATATACTGTGGTTGATAGACATTATTATAATATCAAAAGGTTTTTGATATAAATATATTTTGGATTCTCATAAGGGAAAAACCCGTTCCGTTATGCGGCGTGGTCTTATGAGATATCGTGTACTTGTTTGAACTGTTTTAAACTGTTTTACTCACACCAGTCCCATGACTGACCTGGAGTTTACTTTGTTGTTTTCCCTAAACTCTTGGGTGCCTAAATTTGTACGGGCAGTCAAGTAGTCGGGATTTTTCAGATATACTGGAAGAGCTGGAGCAGGAGGCTTCAGGATCATATAGCTATAGTTTATTTCCGCTGTGTTGTAAGTATTGTACTCTGATAATGTATTGTATACATATAATGATTTATTTCAAGGATATGTTATCTATTATATGTTATTCGTTCCGCTGTGAGATTCGTGTTACTCTGAGGTTGTGTTCTTCTTCTTCTTCTATTCTAAGTTTCTATCTTATCTTTCCTCACCCTCTAATTTCTTTCACTAATTACCAGGATTTTTCGGTGTTTTGATTATCGACATCGTGCTTATGCCGATAACCAAAGTCGCTCGAAATCCGGGTCGTTACAGTTGGTATCAGAGCTTAAGTTAAGAATTACTTGGCTCTGTGGCGTGACTCGGTAGAGATAAGGTTAGCAATACCCTAGATTGAGTTTGAGTGTATATATACGAGTGAACGTATTTGTATATTGATATAAAAATTGTTTTATATTGTGGAGATTCATTGGTTGAGTCGTTTATGAGTTCTGGTCGATCAGTTTGATCCACTGTGTCGGTAGGGATTTTGTAAACACTTGAACACGATGAACCGTCATGGTATGTTTTGAAAAGGTGGTAAATTAAAATAAGTTTACCCAAGGTATATCTTGATATAGAGAAGATATATATATATCAAAATTATAATATAATGGATATATTGGTTGTTATTATAGTCGAGTAAGATTATAAGTAAAATGGTTATGTAAATAACCAATCAGAATTCATATAAGTGAAATACGTGAAATCAGATGAGTTAAATCAAAAATTTAAACCAGAAATTGAATTAAAACTCTGGAGAATTGGATAAGTGTTTGTAAATGGATTAGGATTAAAAATAAGGAAAATTTAAGATCCTGGGAGATTTTAATTTTTTTTTTCAAGCAGTGTGAATTATATTTTGAAATGAATTTCAAAGTGGAAATGTTTAGAAATGGTTTTATAGTTTTGAACTCACTTCGATCGCTGGAAAATAGATTCTGATGATGACAGCTGCATCATCAGTATTCATTTTCGAGTTGTAAGTGACGAATTACTACCAGAGATACTGTTTTGAATTTGTTTTGGGAAAGACAAGTTGTGTTGAATTTCAAAATAGGATTTAAAATATAGAATTTGAACTTTTAAATAGATTTGAAATATTAACTCGTTTTAAAAGAAATAAAATGAGAAGTTCCTTTATAAACGAAGTTTATAAATGAAGTGAAAAGAATTATCATTGGATAATTCAGAAATAAAAATACAAGTGTGAAGTTGAAAGGGGAACCTATTTTCCAAAGGTAGTAATATCGATTTCAAAAGGAATTGAAACCGAGACTTATTTAAAGGAATTTGAATAAAGGAAGTTCAAACATAGAATTGAATATAGAAAATTCAAAGGGGATTTGAATGTAGAAAATTCAAAGGGGATTTGAAGATAGAAATTCAAATGAGATTTGAATAAAGAAGATTTAAATAATGGAAAATTGAATATAGAAATTCAAATGGAGTTTGAATATATGAAACTCAATGGAAGTGATGTAGAATTTGAATATAGAGATTCAAATGGCGTTTGGATATAGAAAATATAAGAGATTTCAAATGTAGGATTTGAATATCGAAAGTGAAACGAAATTTGAATGTAGAGGATTCAAATAGAATTGAAAACGAAATTTGAATGTCGAGGATTCAAATAGAATTGAAAATGAAATTTGAATAAAGAGGATTCAAATAGAATTAAAATTGAAATTTGAATATAGAAGATTCGAAGAGAATTGAAATGAAATTCAAGTATAGAATTGGATAAGAGAATTGGAATGGAATTTGAATATGGGAGATTCAAATAGAATTGAATTTGAAATTTGAATATAGGAAATTCAAATAGAATTGAAATGAAATTCAAATATAAAATTTGAATAGAAATTGAATAGAATTAACTAAGTCGAAGAGGAATTAGTTAATCGAGTTTTGAATTTGAAGTTGAACTTTGAAAGGTGAATTGGATTTGTAAATGGATATTCGAAATCGAATATAGAACTTAAATTTGAAATTTGGATTCAAATTAGTTAATAAGCAAGTTAAAATATATTTGAACATCTCATGTTCAAATATAAAGGTGGAATAGACTAAAGAGTTAATTAACAAATTAATTAACGAATTGAGTTTAAACGATCAGGTATAGTTAAAATAGATTGGGCAGGTATAAATATACATAACATAGGTATGGATAAGGTATGAAGGTATATAAATAGATTGCTCGACAAAAGGTATGTATTTAATTCATATATGAGATTTTATGCACCGTATCGGCTAGCCGCTTGGTTTTTTGTTTTTCTTTTGGATTGGTGAGGGCCATGGGAGGCTATTTGAAATATCCCGATGCTCCTAGTACAAAGGAGGTTATGGCGAATTTTTTCGGGAATTTAAGGAGTTAGAATATTTTTAAGATAAATTGATAGTTAGAAATCTATGTATTGATATATATAGAAGTAGATAAGGAAACGAACTTAGAAATAGAATAGTATAATCAAAAAGGGAAGACTAGGAATAAAATCTAGTAAGAATAGAAAGAGGAAGCGTATACGTGTTTAAAGGTGAATAAGTAGTTGCATGGTATTGATTTTTCGAATAAGTAAATCATATCTGTTTTGACGTTATAAATGTTATTCAGTCAAGGTCTGAGAGGTAGTTATCCCCAACTTGATTGATTTCATTATTAACAAATAAATAGTAAGATTTCAGGCTCAAAAATCAATGTTGAATAAGAGTTAGTTGAATATAGTAATTGGGTTGTCGTAACGATGTTTTACACAACATCCGTTTTAACCAAATAAGTGAAAGCTTGGAAATAGATGTTAAATATTTCCTAAGTATAGAAATAAACGAGATCGGAAAAGAGATAAGTAATTGGAATATTTTCCAATTATAAATAGGATTATAAAGGTTATTGATTTAGAAAATAAAGGAAGGCGATATTCGGAAATGTTTTCCAAATAACATAAAAGGCCAATATGGTTATTGAAAATATTTGGTTAACAAATATTGATAAAGAAATAGAGAAGTGATTTAACTAATGGAATATTAATTAAGGGCTCAGTGACATTTCAAAAAGGAAAATTTGATTTTTGAAAAGAGTAAACTGTTTAAAAACTCCCAGGGAAAGACTGTTTAAATTAAAAACAAATTTAACAGAAATTTGTGAAAGCAGATTTGAATTAAAGTAAAGTCGGTTAAGTGGTAACTGAAGTTGAATTAAAATCGAAAAAGATTGGATTTGAGAAATTAGAATCCGAAATGGTATTGGATTGAGGAGTTAAGGAAGGGAAAATCAAGAATTGAACTTGAGTTGAAATGATATTTGGCTTAGATATAAGCGAATGGTTGTGTCGTGGAAAAGCAGACTGGAATTTGATTGGGATGACCCTTGTATCCGCTGAATTGATAACAGGTGGAAGGGATATAGTGATATGCCGACAAAAGGTACAAGTTTATATTTCATATTGGATATGAGTCCTATGAGCCGAATTGGCAAGCCGCTTGGCAGTTTGATTTTCTTTTGGATTGGAGATGGCCCAGAGAGGCGAGTTGGAGTTTGATCGATTGACCAGTACAAAGGAGGTGTTGGCGAAATTTTTCGAAGAGTTAAGGCGTTAGAAAATTTTCAGGATTTTTGAAAATTTTCGTTGATAAGAATTAATTAAGGATTTAATTGAAATTAAATTGGTTCAGTTGAAACTGAAGTTATGAAGTGAACAAATATGTTCTAACCAGTCGATAGGGTCGTCCCCTACTTCTTAGCAATTTCGAGGACGAAATTATTTTAAGTGGGGAAGATTGTAATGACCCGCATTGGCAGAGGTATCATGATTAATTTATTTTATTATATAAATGGTGGTTTAGTGAATTTAATGGTCGTGGAATCTAATAATAGTAAATATTTAATTAAAATAATAATTAAATAATATATTAATTTCTGAAATAGTCAGAAATAGTGGAAATGACGATATGGTGTGAACCGGATCATCTATGATATTTAATTCAGTTCAGAATTGAATTTGAATAACGAATATATTCAATCGTCGACAGTTGAACGTATAGTTTATAATATAATTATAAACGAGCTCGAAATGGCGCTGCAGTTCGTGATTTGGCGATTTGAACTTCAACTGAAAATACAGGGTTCGTTTTAAATCGGATTTCTGTGAAACAAGAAACATATGGAGCTGGTGAAGTATATCTTTCTGGCGGAAGAGAAAGATCAGGATTTCGTCGTATAGATTTTGAGATATGTCCAAATCAAATTTTAAAATAGTCGCTACAGAATCGTTTATCGACCGTAACGGTTTATTCGATATAACTAGAGATCGGATTTGAATTTAGACAAGGTTCTTTTGGGAAGTAGTGATAACTTAATTTTTAGAATTTTACTGTAATTTTTAATTAATTAAATAAGCAACTTTTTATTTGAAGTATTTCGCACCCTGAAATCAACATTTTGAAGTTCCACAATATGAGTTAACCTACCAGTATTATTATATTTTTGGGGTCCTGGCACATTGCTCGTTACGATGACATATTTATTTTTGTCCGTAATGGCTTGTACGCAAACAGAGTTTTACGAACAACAGGGTACCGTTAAAACTCTAGTTTTATATATATAAGTTTAAAGGTAATATATAAGTCCACGTTTCTTCTTCTTCACATCTATCACGAGGTGAGTTCTCAGCCACAAAAATCAGATCAAAGGAAAATCACAAAGAAAATCTTTCCCAGCCCTATATATATATAACGATGGGGTCAAATACCCTAATTTCCATTCGTTCGGGGTCAAAAGAAAATCTGAGCCGCCGCGGTTTCCTCTTCTTCTTCCAGCAAAAAAGTTCACGTTTCTAAAATCAAAAGAAAATCGAAAATAAAATCAAATAAATTCATAACAACCATCTTTGAGTCCCCGCATGATCCTCTTCTTTTCGATATTAGTTTAGAGACATTCGAATCAGCAGAGTTCGCTGTTTCTCTCTTTAGCGGCCCTAGGGCTAAAAGATTTATGGAATATTGAAGCATCAATTCGAGTTTTCAGGGGTTTAGCCGAGTTAGTGGTGGAGTATGGCTTCGAGTGGGGTGCGGAAAGGGATTGATTTGTGAATAATGGGGTCGTTGTCCCCTGTTGTGAACGCGTAGATGCTGTCTACGGGGTCTGTAGGGTGCGTGCAAGTTGTCCCTTATGGCGATCGGATGGTAGGGCGTAGGGAGAGGTGAAGTTGGGTGAAGACATCACCTGAATTCGAGAAGATAATGTAGTTGTTGTATGGAGAAGATGGGGAGGAAACTCATTGTGAAGAATTAAGGGGTGCTGCTCCAGTATACTGTTCGTAAGGGAGAAAGAACAGTTCGGTTTCGAACTGTATATCATGATGGCAGAAGACGATCTGTGCATGAGGAGCAAGGTCAACCTGGGACCTTGGAAGGAGGACATTGAGTCTAAATTCATTTTTATGTTTTTGTAAAGAAATCAAAGGGGAAGCTGCTGGCACCATTGCAAACGTATGGGGAGAGTAGGCTTTCAGTTTAAATTGTTTGTAGTGTTAATTGGATTCAGAAGTTGGGTGGGCCGAAACATTGGGTGAAGCCCATTATCTAAATTAATAATATAAGTTGAATTTAAATACCTTATTTACTTATAATTGAAATATCGAATGCAAATGTTATCAGAATTTCACAAATTCGGATCCGATAGGATCGTAGGGACGAGGGCTACCCAATGGAACTGACTGGGAGTGGAGTAGAGCTCGTTTGAATTTATGGCGAATAAATTGTTTGATTCAAATCAAACAACAGTTTATCGTTCTTTAACGATGAACTGCCAATGTGAGTAAATCTCACCAACTCTGAACAGTTTATAATTTCATGTTGTATTTTTAGAACTGTTAGATATTGGTTGATTGACTGTATGTTGACTGTTTGATTGAACTACTAGTCAGTTAGTTAAATTTTCTATATTGATTCTGTTTAACAGAATGTATCATATAGAACTGGAAGTGATGTTATCTATATTGTTTAACATCTGTGATGCAGGGAAACAGGTTGGAGGAATCCAACTGGATTCCTCAACATTTATTTTACTGTTTTCATATATTGTGATATATGATGTGTTATATAACCTGTTATGGATTATGGGTGTTGGAATGATGTTGATCATTTTTATTCGATATTTTAAATATCATAAAAGACCCTGGGATGTAAAAAGAATTATTTCAATGTATATTGAAATAAAGGGAGTTTATAAAATCAACAGATTTTATAAAAGGAAATATTTCGAAAGTAAATTAAAAGGGAAAAATGTTTTAAACGAATAGAGTTTTATAAAAAGGGGATCATTTGTAAAGTGAAGAACTATCACTAAAAGTAAATCTTTATAAATGAATAGTTTATTCGAATAGAATAAAAGGAGCTAATCGATGTTAGTTAATTGATGTTAGTTAATCGATTAGAGAATAAAGCAAAGGAGCTAATCGATGTTAGTTAATCGATTAGTGTTAAAGTAAAAGGAGCTAATCGATGTTAGTTTAATCGATTAGAGAATAAAGTTAAAAGGAGTTAATCGATGTTAGTTAATCGATTAGAATAGAAAGTAAAAGGAGTTAATCGAATATAGTTTATTCGAAGAAAGAAAAAGGAGTTATCGAATATAGTTTGTTCGAAAGGAGTTAAGTGAAGTGAGTAAATCAATAGCGTTAGTCAAATAGAGTTAACCCAATAGTGTTAGTCCAATATAGCTAGTTGATAAGGGTTAATCGAATAGAGTTAAGTGAAAAGAGTCAATCGAATATAGCTATTCGAAGGAGGGTTAAGTAAGGAAGATAGTAAAGGAATATAAAGTGAACTTTGCCAATTTCAAAGTTAGAAATGTTGTTCAGTTAAGGTCTGAGAGGTAGTTCTACCCCAACTTGATTGGCTTCGTTTCTAACTAAGGAATAGTTAAGGTTCGGCAGTAAAGGACATGGTTTGAGTTGGCATCGCGATGGTTTGTTTAAACCTCTGTCTAAGTCCAATGAAGAAGCTTTGGAAATGTTTTCCAAGTAAGAAACCAGAAATGTTTTCTAATAAAGGAAACAAGAAATGGAAATGTTTTCCATTGTTAATAACGTATATTTTTCCCAATTTAGAAAATAGGAAATATTGAATATAGGGAAACCGGAGATAAGTAAAATTAATGAATTAAAGAGATAAATGTTGAACGATGTTTGATCGATATAATTTCCATTTGGAAATAATATCGTTGGTTGCACACTTGTTTTTATTCGATAGTTAAATCACAGACTATCGAAGTTTTGACCATTTTAACGTTGTTAATACGGAGAGACCGGTTGGATCATTATCCAGAGAACCACTCTGTATTGGCATAAGCGTTGCGAATCATATATGCCAAAGAAAATTGAAGACGGAGTTATGCAAGGGCTATCCTGTTTAAAGAATAGTGCCTTCGGTTCATCCTGTTCCTGGATGACTTGTATGGACGGATGTCTGACAGAGTATGTCCAGACGATCACGTATATTGATTTCTCCAACTGTACGAAGAGTGGAAGCAGAGAAGGAAACTTCTTTTAGCTAACACATAATGTATGGTTGAGTACGTCAATCGGTGATTTGATGGATTTGACGATGTGACATTCAAAGTGAATCTGGTGTGATGATAAAGCGTAGCTTCTAGCCTCATCATCCGGTAAATGACAGAAATCGGGCAGGCAGCATGGCTAAGTCTGTCGCACCGAAGTAGGGTGTATAATCACCTGATATAGAGTTTCATTTACTTCTAAAAATCTATTGTTGATGCTGTCCCATTCGGGAAACGGTTGCTGATCCCAATCGTTGGTGATATACATTCGATACGCTCAAGCGAAATGAGTGGTCGGTCATGTGTGGCCGGGTTGCAAGATGTTCTTGTTGAACCCAGTGTATTCTTCTCTAGAGGTACTGTAACAACCCGTGTTTCGTGTGACGACCCGTATTTCGATAACATGTTAAAACGAGAATCAAGACAGAATTAAATTATAAATTCTGAATCAAATGAAACGGTCTGTACCATTGCATTCGTCTCGGAAAAATACGCGAAATAGAGTCCGAGTTTTCGAGAATCGGAGTCCGTATGACCCGTTAAAGGCCCAAAGAAGATTTCTGGAAATTTGAATTTTGGAAACAGATTTTGGTAATCAGATCTGGGGCTAGGCGGGGAGTTTCCCGCCTAGGCCATGTCGACAGGGCTGTCGACAGGCCTGTCGACTTGGGCCCAGACCAAGTCGACAGCCCTGTCGACTTGCCTGTCGACAGGGGGTGGCCGGGGCATATAGCCTGGCGCACCTGTTTGGCTCACCTAGTCTTGTTCTTGGGCTGGGTCTGGAAGCTTCCGAGATCTGATGGTCCTAATCTATCCTAGGGTTAATCTAAGGGCCTAAAACTATCCTAATCTCTATAAAAAGGCCCTAAACCTAGCCTAAATCCCTAAAAATCAAACCTAGCAACTAAGTGCTGCCAAAATCAATCTTGATCATGGCCTCCATCTCAAATCCCTAGAGCCTATGCATCCAAATCAAGTTCAAATCAAAAGGTGCAAGCTTGCTACATCAAATCAAGGCCAAATCAACATTTCTATGCGAGTTTCATGGCGGATCTTCATCAAAGGAGCCACCTTTCTTCGCCAAAACGATTCATGCTCCTAGTCCTCTTGCCATGCTATGTAAGTTCTAGCTACTTTTGGATCAAAACGGTATTTTTAATGTTGACATGGGATAAAATGAGGCTAAACATGCTTATGCGAATCTATATGAACCTTACCATGCCTCTTGTGTTCATATTTATGATCTTAGGCCATGTGAGTGACTTAATCATGCCTCTCATGCTATGCATAACCTAGTTTAACTTGCAAGTTTGGATCTTTATGCATGAAATGCTAGCATGAACCTTTAGGAACCACTTTACTTATGAAACATTGGCTAAGGCAAGATTTTGGGGCTTATGCATGTTTATGAACCCAAACCCCTTACGCTAACATGCAAGTTTGTGGCCAAATCCTTTATGAGATTATGCATGCTCGTGGCCAATCCCCTCTTTTTAAGTTGTGCATGTTTATGACCAAATCCCTCTTGATAATATGCATGTTTGTGGCCAAATTACCTTATGACACTATGCATGTTTATGGCCAATCCCTTTATGATGTTATGCATGTGGAAGCCAAGCCCTTTTTGGCATCATGCATGTTTTGAGACTAATATGTGACATAGTATCCTTACTATGTTGACTCGCTTTGCTTGCGTTGGGAAAACACGATTTTGGGTAGTTAGATAAACATGAACATGTCGCAAAGTCTTAACTTGAATATGACATGCGTTTATACTTGGAAATATGACTTGAAAGATAACATGGAAGATGACATGTAAGTATGCATAAAAACATGAGCTTGGGAATTTACCTATTAAGTTAGGTCTACCCTTTGGGAATTTACCTATTAAGTTAGGTCTACCCAAATGCTCGAAAAACTTGTAACATGTTTTGGAAACATGATGAACTTAGATAATATAAGTATGGCCAACTCGAGGTTGGGTTGAGTTTGCAACGTAAAACTACCCGGAACCGACCGGCCTAACTAGTAGTTGCAAACAATAGGACCCAATGTGAGAAGTTGGTCATGTCGCGCTTAAGACCCGAGGTTAGACTAGGTTGTGGTGTAAATCTACCCGGACCCGCCCGGCTTAACTAGTAACCACAACAAGGTCTAATGTGAGAGGTTGAGGGTGCATTAATTAAATTAATGCCACATAATAGGGTTAAGTTAATTTGATTAATGAGGCTTAACCAAATATGATATGGACAAATGGGTTAAGTAATTTGATGAGGCTAATGATGCTTAACAAAACATGATAAGCTTGGGTAGGTTAAGTAACTTGATTTGCCTAATGACACTTGACCATTTTTATACGACTAGTGGACGGGATTAAGTTAACCAACACTTAATCAATCCAACACGATAACGTGATAAGGTTAAGTAAATTTTCTTAATGACACGTAACCGTATAATACAATTAATGGATGGGGTTAAGATTAGGCTTAACTAATCTAAACATGGTAATCGGATGGGGTTAAGTTAGCCTAGACTTAATTAATCCCACTTGGTAATTCAATGGGGTTAAGTTAAACACTTAACTAATTTAACACGATGATTTGATGAGGTTAAGTGACCTATACTTAACCAATCGAACTCGTTAATTTGATGAGGTTAAGTTAATCTAAACTTAACCAATCTAACGTAAAAACATGATAAGGCTAGGTCACGAATCACTTGAATACGCTTGACCGATTTGACTCGGTAATTTGACAAGGTCAAGTTAATTTATATAATTAACCAATCTAAAATGATAATTAGACGAGGTTAAGTTATGGATTGCTTGATATACTTAGCCAACTTGACACATGGTTTGTAGGGTTAAGTCTTGAACTTGGATACTTAGCCAATTTTGACATGGTTTGTAGACGGGCTAAGTTATGAACTTAAGTGACACTTAACCCATTAGATAAACCCTAATTCGGAGGATTAGGTAAATAACCATAGTTAACAAGGGTAATGGAAATAAGGCTAAGTGGTAAACCTTAGTTAAGGGAAACTAAGTAATAATTCTTAGTCAAGGAAATCTGGACCACTTCTTAGATAGATGAGTGACCCGATACGGTAGGTCATCGTTTAAGTATACGCGTAGGAGCAGGCTATCTGATTTAGATAAAGGCTCCAACGAACTGGGTAACGAAGCGGCGGCTTCGGGGGACGTGAGGATATTCTTGGGATCCCTCTGTGAGCTGCCAGGTCATTATACTAGGCTCACGAGAGGTTGAGGTCTGCGGTAGAAGAACCAAGAATATGCCTTGGTTGCTATGCGAGCGACCTAAAGACTGGGGTGGATAGCAGTGAGTCGGCGGATACATAAGGTGCCCGAGATAGCAAGTTCGTCGATCATCTACCATCTTAAGTCAAGCGTGTACGTACGGAAAGGCAGGGGACACCCAACAGACCATAATTTGCTATCTAATTATGGGTGAGGTAGGTCGTAGGATGTGGGCTGACCGGAGTGTAGTTCTCATGCAAGATTTTCTCTTGTGTTGCCTTTCACTAGTTGAGGGAGGGGTCTCGTGGGACCATAGCCACGTGTAGAAAAGCAGACCTTAGTATCTGCATCGGCAGATAAATCTAAAGCTCCCGACCGAGTCCTGTATTTCTTGGTTTGCCCTGTGACAGGACTCGGATGGCACGATGTGATACATGTGCATACAGTTATAGAAAAACGATTCACGATGAATGCGTGGGAAAAAGGGCGCGGTTGAGGGTTAGCGTAATCCCTAGTGGCCTAGGTGGTTTAACCCAAACCGAAATACGAAAGCGTGCAATAGGTAAGCGTAATCCCTAGTGGTGCTAGGTGGCGTAAGTCCTAGTAGTTCAAACGATGATTCATATGGAAGAGCCTAGCTAGAACAAGGGTGACAGTCCAAACGATTTCAAGGATAATACGACATGGGGAAGCCCGTACGAGGTACGGCGAAGGACTGAACTTATATACATGGAAAGAAACATATGATTTGAGTAATCTATATATGCGATATATTAGGTTGACATGGACCATTACACGACTTTGAGCACGGGACGTTCATGGTTAACACATGACGCGGGTAGGGATACTAGTACGAGAGGTGCAGAGCAATTATACATGTTAGAACTAGGAAGAATATACATAATAGATACCGTGGGATGTTAGACGGGGTAGATACCTTGGGATAATGTACTCGATAGAAATCTGACGATGTGATACCTTGAGTTATCATAACACCGCAGTTTATCATGACACCTTGGTTTACCTTGCCACAGTAGTTCAACCGGCTATCCTGGTTTATCTATCTTGTAGTTATCCTTATGTTTACTTTCAGTTTATGCATGTCATGTTACCTTTACCTGTTTTTATACTGGAAGTAGATAGGACTTACTCAGTCTTTTTGACTGACCCGTTTTGTTTCGCCTCTTTTCTTCCGTTTCCCCCCAGGTTACAGGGAGGAAACAATGCTGTTTAGTTCGGACTTCTTCTGCCTGAAGATCATCATGGATGGCTTGGACTTCTCTTGGCTATGGCTACTTTACTGTTTTTACTTGGGGAATAATTTATGAAAAGGTTTTTATGCTTCTTTATTTTTGCAAGACAGGTTTTGATGTACTCTGATGTAAAAGGCTTTAGACCTTATTTATTCATGTTATGAAAGCTTGATTTTACTTCCGCTATTTATATATGTTCTGTCTTGTGATATTTCTGTGCATGTTTACCAATAATGCCCCTCTAAAGCTAGTGCATTCCTTTGCGAGTGACCCTAGCGGAGGTGGGGTGTTACATTTGGTATCAGAGCAGAAGGTTACCAGACTGGGCAAAAGTTTTTAAAAGACCTTCTGAAAATTATTTGAAAAACCGTTTACAAAGAAGCATTTTTCAAGAAAATTTTCTTTTAAAAAGAAAAAGGCTATTCCCCAAAGGCCATTAGCATCATCCTTGTTTCCTTGATTTAATCTCTTTTCCTTTCTTTCCTCCATCTGTAGTCACAGTAGTTTTAACTGCGACTAGTCTTTTCTACCTACGAAAGTGTTTTCCTTACGATGGAGGTGGTTCTCGAGAGACCAGTGGCCGCGTTATAAGAAAGGATAGTAAGGAAGAGGATAAAGGATACGAGCTTAAGGATGAGCAACTTGTTGGTATGGCTTAGTCCTCAAGGGAGGGAGAAAGATGAACAATGAAACCCATGATGAGAGAGTACCTTTGGCATGGTGAAAAGGGATGGATAGTTAAGTATCATGGAACAGGGACAAGATCATTCGGAGGGCAATAGTATGCTCTCATTTCTAGGGTACCTCAGAAGGAGGGTAACGATCTTCTCAAAGGTTTAGCTTTTCTTCTCTATCATCCTGTCGGGACTTTGTTTTGATCACCGCATCTTTTAAGTCCGCTTCGATAGTTGAGTCTCTGCACCTTAGTACTAGTGTAGTAGAGAATCCCGCTTTTGTCTCAAGTCCTATTGGAAGATCGGTCCATTTACTCATGGCTTGTTTGGATTTGAGAATGTCTATGTCAAGTGCTGAGCTTGGAAATAATGCTTATGTTTATAAGTTGTGGATGGATTCCAGGAATGAAGTGGTTATCCAGTAAGGGATGCCACTCTCGGTTTTAGAAGGAGGGTAGTTAGACTCTTGGCTTGCTTTGGTAATACCCTCGAAGTCTCGTGTAACCTTTTGGGTTCTGTCATGGCTAGCTACCTAGAATCCCAGGATGCAGTTGTTGGTAATCCGGTTGAATAGAATTCGCCGCTAAGACGGATGGTTCGTTTTGATTATGTATGAGTTATGGGAATCACCCTAGTAAGGACTCTTGGCAATTTGGATTGGCATCGGAAAACGAGATCCAGAATTCACTAGTGAATTTTGGAGAGCTGGCTTGAGTACGTAGATATGGTTGAGCCAAGTATACTAGGGAAAGAATAAGTGCAAGTGGAACGAGAGGCGACGAGGAAATGAGTTCCAACTCATGTTATGGAAACAGGAAGAAAGAAGCTGCGAAATCGTGAAGAAAAAGGGGCGGTCAATGCACGATGGAACTAAGCTCAAGGTAATGCGACGCAGGAGACTGAAGACTAAATACGTGCATGATATCTCTTTTGGGAATATATCCTCGACCCCTGTTTTCTGTTGAGCTTGCTTGTAGGCCATCTTTTAGGGATATCCTCTCGGTCATGTTTCTGTTACAAACCCCGTAAGGAGTTCGTTTTAGTTATCTTCTCGACCCTGTTTCAGGGAATCTTAGGTAGAACCCTATGGATGTAAACATGTAGTTGAAACATGTTATGGTTGATATGGTTGCAAATGGTTGCAAGTGGTTGCTCGTGGATGCGCGAATTTACATTAGATATTAGCTCGACTCGGTCACATTTCATATTGCATATGCACGAGTATTTATATTTGTTTATGGATGAAATTGAATGTGTTACCATGTGGACGTTGCATATGGATGAATGTTTGTGCCCGCATATAGTGTATATATATGACTAGGACTATTTGCATACATGTTGGATTCATGGCACTATACATATTTTTGCATTAGGAAGATTATCCAGGCCTGATCATTAGCCTTAGCTAAGGAACATGTACACACACGTTTTGCATATATTCATACAGCATTAGAAATCATCTAAGGACAATGGTTGCTTGTGGATGATGTTTTGGGTAGATGGATGATGGATGGTAGGATACGTTCTTCCTAACTTGGAGATTTCGGGGACGAAATCCTAAAAGGAGGGGAGAATGTAACAACCCGTGTTTCGTGTGACGACCCGTATTTCGATAACATGTTAAAACGAGAATCAAGACAGAATTAAATTATAAATTCTGAATCAAATGAAACGGTCTGTACCATTGCGTTCGTCTCGGAAAAATACGCGAAATAGAGTCCGAGTTTTCGAGAATCGGAGTCCGTATGACCCGTTAAAGGCCCAAAGAAGATTTCTGGAAATTTGAATTTTGGAAACAGATTTTGGTAATCAGATCTGGGGCTAGGCGGGGAGTTTCCCGCCTAGGCCATGTCGACAGGGCTGTCGACAGGCCTGTCGACTTGGGCCCAGACCAAGTCGACAGCCCTGTCGACTTGCCTGTCGACAGGGGGTGGCCGGGGCATATAGCCTGGCGCACCTGTTTGGCTCACCTAGTCTTGTTCTTGGGCTGGGTCTGGAAGCTTCCGAGATCTGATGGTCCTAATCTATCCTAGGGTTAATCTAAGGGCCTAAAACTATCCTAATCTCTATAAAAAGGCCCTAAACCTAGCCTAAATCCCTAAAAATCAAACCTAGCAACTAAGTGCTGCCAAAATCAATCTTGATCATGGCCTCCATCTCAAATCCCTAGAGCCTATGCATCCAAATCAAGTTCAAATCAAAAGGTGCAAGCTTGCTACATCAAATCAAGGCCAAATCAACATTTCTATGCGAGTTTCATGGCGGATCTTCATCAAAGGAGCCACCTTTCTTCGCCAAAACGATTCATGCTCCTAGTCCTCTTGCCATGCTATGTAAGTTCTAGCTACTTTTGGATCAAAACGGTATTTTTAATGTTGACATGGGATAAAATGAGGCTAAACATGCTTATGCGAATCTATATGAACCTTACCATGCCTCTTGTGTTCATATTTATGATCTTAGGCCATGTGAGTGACTTAATCATGCCTCTCATGCTATGCATAACCTAGTTTAACTTGCAAGTTTGGATCTTTATGCATGAAATGCTAGCATGAACCTTTAGGAACCACTTTACTTATGAAACATTGGCTAAGGCAAGATTTTGGGGCTTATGCATGTTTATGAACCCAAACCCCTTACGCTAACATGCAAGTTTGTGGCCAAATCCTTTATGAGATTATGCATGCTCGTGGCCAATCCCCTCTTTTTAAGTTGTGCATGTTTATGACCAAATCCCTCTTGATAATATGCATGTTTGTGGCCAAATTACCTTATGACACTATGCATGTTTATGGCCAATCCCTTTATGATGTTATGCATGTGGAAGCCAAGCCCTTTTTGGCATCATGCATGTTTTGAGACTAATATGTGACATAGTATCCTTACTATGTTGACTCGCTTTGCTTGCGTTGGGAAAACACGATTTTGGGTAGTTAGATAAACATGAACATGTCGCAAAGTCTTAACTTGAATATGACATGCGTTTATACTTGGAAATATGACTTGAAAGATAACATGGAAGATGACATGTAAGTATGCATAAAAACATGAGCTTGGGAATTTACCTATTAAGTTAGGTCTACCCTTTGGGAATTTACCTATTAAGTTAGGTCTACCCAAATGCTCGAAAAACTTGTAACATGTTTTGGAAACATGATGAACTTAGATAATATAAGTATGGCCAACTCGAGGTTGGGTTGAGTTTGCAACGTAAAACTACCCGGAACCGACCGGCCTAACTAGTAGTTGCAAACAATAGGACCCAATGTGAGAAGTTGGTCATGTCGCGCTTAAGACCCGAGGTTAGACTAGGTTGTGGTGTAAATCTACCCGGACCCGCCCGGCTTAACTAGTAACCACAACAAGGTCTAATGTGAGAGGTTGAGGGTGCATTAATTAAATTAATGCCACATAATAGGGTTAAGTTAATTTGATTAATGAGGCTTAACCAAATATGATATGGACAAATGGGTTAAGTAATTTGATTAGGCTAATGATGCTTAACAAAACATGATAAGCTTGGGTAGGTTAAGTAACTTGATTTGCCTAATGACACTTGACCATTTTTATACGACTAGTGGACGGGATTAAGTTAACCAACACTTAATCAATCCAACACGATAACGTGATAAGGTTAAGTAAATTTTCTTAATGACACGTAACCGTATAATACAATTAATGGATGGGGTTAAGATTAGGCTTAACTAATCTAAACATGGTAATCGGATGGGGTTAAGTTAGCCTAGACTTAATTAATCCCACTTGGTAATTCAATGGGGTTAAGTTAAACACTTAACTAATTTAACACGATGATTTGATGAGGTTAAGTGACCTATACTTAACCAATCGAACTCGTTAATTTGATGAGGTTAAGTTAATCTAAACTTAACCAATCTAACGTAAAAACATGATAAGGCTAGGTCACGAATCACTTGAATACGCTTGACCGATTTGACTCGGTAATTTGACAAGGTCAAGTTAATTTATATAATTAACCAATCTAAAATGATAATTAGACGAGGTTAAGTTATGGATTGCTTGATATACTTAGCCAACTTGACACATGGTTTGTAGGGTTAAGTCTTGAACTTGGATACTTAGCCAATTTTGACATGGTTTGTAGACGGGCTAAGTTATGAACTTAAGTGACACTTAACCCATTAGATAAACCCTAATTCGGAGGATTAGGTAAATAACCATAGTTAACAAGGGTAATGGAAATAAGGCTAAGTGGTAAACCTTAGTTAAGGGAAACTAAGTAATAATTCTTAGTCAAGGAAATCTGGACCACTTCTTAGATAGATGAGTGACCCGATACGGTAGGTCATCGTTTAAGTATACGCGTAGGAGCAGGCTATCTGATTTAGATAAAGGCTCCAACGAACTGGGTAACGAAGCGGCGGCTTCGGGGGACGTGAGGATATTCTTGGGATCCCTCTGTGAGCTGCCAGGTCATTATACTAGGCTCACGAGAGGTTGAGGTCTGCGGTAGAAGAACCAAGAATATGCCTTGGTTGCTATGCGAGCGACCTAAAGACTGGGGTGGATAGCAGTGAGTCGGCGGATACATAAGGTGCCCGAGATAGCAAGTTCGTCGATCATCTACCATCTTAAGTCAAGCGTGTACGTACGGAAAGGCAGGGGACACCCAACAGACCATAATTTGCTATCTAATTATGGGTGAGGTAGGTCGTAGGATGTGGGCTGACCGGAGTGTAGTTCTCATGCAAGATTTTCTCTTGTGTTGCCTTTCACTAGTTGAGGGAGGGGTCTCGTGGGACCATAGCCACGTGTAGAAAAGCAGACCTTAGTATCTGCATCGGCAGATAAATCTAAAGCTCCCGACCGAGTCCTGTATTTCTTGGTTTGCCCTGTGACAGGACTCGGATGGCACGATGTGATACATGTGCATACAGTTATAGAAAAACGATTCACGATGAATGCGTGGGAAAAAGGGCGCGGTTGAGGGTTAGCGTAATCCCTAGTGGCCTAGGTGGTTTAACCCAAACCGAAATACGAAAGCGTGCAATAGGTAAGCGTAATCCCTAGTGGTGCTAGGTGGCGTAAGTCCTAGTAGTTCAAACGATGATTCATATGGAAGAGCCTAGCTAGAACAAGGGTGACAGTCCAAACGATTTCAAGGATAATACGACATGGGGAAGCCCGTACGAGGTACGGCGAAGGACTGAACTTATATACATGGAAAGAAACATATGATTTGAGTAATCTATATATGCGATATATTAGGTTGACATGGACCATTACACGACTTTGAGCACGGGACGTTCATGGTTAACACATGACGCGGGTAGGGATACTAGTACGAGAGGTGCAGAGCAATTATACATGTTAGAACTAGGAAGAATATACATAATAGATACCGTGGGATGTTAGACGGGGTAGATACCTTGGGATAATGTACTCGATAGAAATCTGACGATGTGATACCTTGACTTATCATAACACCGCAGTTTATCATGACACCTTGGTTTACCTTGCCACAGTAGTTCAACCGGCTATCCTGGTTTATCTATCTTGTAGTTATCCTTATGTTTACTTTCAGTTTATGCATGTCATGTTACCTTTACCTGTTTTTATACTGGAAGTAGATAGGACTTACTCAGTCTTTTTGACTGACCCGTTTTGTTTCGCCTCTTTTCTTCCGTTCCCCCCCCCAGGTTACAGGGAGGAAACAATGCTGTTTAGTTCGGACTTCTTCTGCCTGAAGATCATCATGGATGGCTTGGACTTCTCTTGGCTATGGCTACTTTACTGTTTTTACTTGGGGAATAATTTATGAAAAGGTTTTTATGCTTCTTTATTTTTGCAAGACAGGTTTTGATGTACTCTGATGTAAAAGGCTTTAGACCTTATTTATTCATGTTATGAAAGCTTGATTTTACTTCCGCTATTTATATATGTTCTGTCTTGTGATATTTCTGTGCATGTTTACCAATAATGCCCCTCTAAAGCTAGTGCATTCCTTTGCGAGTGACCCTAGCGGAGGTGGGGTGTTACAGGTACACGAGCGATAGGTGGTTCCATACCTTGTCATAGTTGGAAATCCATTACCCAATACGTGCTTGCGGTTTTGATTGTATACTATATATGTAGAACGTGAGATGAAAGCGTTTCTGCTAGATGATTATATATATACTGTGGTTGATAGACATTATTATAATATCAAAAGGTTTTTGATATAAATATATTTTGGATTCTCATAAGGGAAAACCCCGTTCCGTTATGCGGCGTGGTCTTATGAGTTATCGTGTACTTGTTTGAACTGTTTTAAACTGTTTTACTCACACCAGTCCCATGACTGACCCGGAGTTTACTTTGTTGTTTTCCCTAAACTCTTGGGTGCCTAAATTTGTACGGGCAGTCAAGTAGTCGGGATTTTTCAGATATACTGGAAGAGCTGGAGCAGGAGGCTTCAGGATCATATAACTATAGTTTATTTCCGCTGTGTTGTAAGTATTGTACTCTGATAATGTATTGTATACATATAATGATTTATTTCAAGGATATGTTATCTATTATATGTTATTCGTTCCGCTGTGAGATTCGTGTTACTCTGAGGTTGTGTTCTTCTTCTTCTTCTTCTATTCTAAGTTTCTATCTTATCTTTCCTCACCCTCTAATTTCTTTCACTAATTACCAGGATTTTTCGGTGTTTTGGTTATCGACATCGTGCTTATGCCGATAACCAAAGTCGCTCGAAATCCAGGTCGTTACAAGTAAATATAATCTAATTCTGGATAACTCAAAAATAAAAGGTAAAACACTTACATCTTCAACACTTAAATCGTCCAGTAGTTCTCTAAGTCGGATTATAGCCGATGTTGTATCACCAGATTGATACTTTGGTTCCCACCGACGCATTCAAGGCATAGTATAATCATACTTCTTGGATGGAACAACGTTAGGAATCATAGAGAAGTGATCATAAATCCACGCCTACAAATACAACTTGTCTAAGATAAACAATATTTATATACGCAAAATAAAGTATAATGCACGTACCGTCAATAAAGTCAAATAGCCAGCCATTGGTCTAACATTACGTCGTGACGCCAAACCAAGTTGACGGTACAAGAACGCTAATACTCCCATTCCCTAAGCTTCCTCACTCAAGCTATGGACATCTGACAAACATCTCAGGTACTTTGCTGAAACCTTCATGCCAGACTTATCACAGAACATAGTACACCCCAGCAAATATAATAAGTATGCACGGGCAATGATTTCATAGTCATTCTCGGTCATTTCTTCTTTCTTTGTTATTTCGTCGGCTCTACCAGCCAAAAAAATTAAGCTTCACATAGTTTGAATCATTTAATTCTTCCTTAGCAACCTATTTTGTAACTCCAAGATACTCCACCATAAGGTCCTTCGCATGTTGTCCGTCTTCTTCACTATAAATAGACCGACCAATAATTGGAATTTTCAAGATTTGTGCAACATTATCTAATGTAATTGTCAACTCTCCAAACGACAAATGAAATGAATTATTCTCCGGATGCCACCTCTCGACAAAAGTAGAAATGTTAACATAGTCTACATGTTTATACGTTTATTGAGCCAAACTGAACAAACCTGCGTTCTTTACAATTTCAGTAACTTGAGGTGGCAAATCATCTAACTGCCATTCATTTAGCTTTCTCCAATATGCAATACATTTGAGTGGTCCTCTCTCCTGTAAAAATTAATTTCATAAAATAAATTTAATTTCTAGATAATACTTGCAAGTTGAAATAGTAAAAAAATGAGTAGTACTTTTTCTTTGTTCCAAATACTATTTGCGATATGAGATTCAAAACTTTTAAGTAAACAAGTATTTTTAACTGGAGGAGACGTAATGACCGCAACGGAAGTAGAAGGCTCCACGATAACTGTCTTGTGATACTTTATTAGCATTTGACTCTCTTGAATTCGATCCATCGTCCGATCCTTTATCCGAATCACTGTAATGGCCCGCAAATCCGTACTATCTGAGTTGACTAATAACACCATACGTCCAACCCAAATTGCACAGAAATACGAATCATTATTAGAAAGAAGTTAGAGGATGAGGAATATAAAGAAAGAAATATTAGAATAGAAGAAAACAAAGAAGACAAATCTCACAGCGGAACGAATAAAATGTATTATATAACATAACTTTTGAAATACAAATCAGTAACTTTATATACATACCATCATCAGAGCACAACAGTTATTCCTGGAACAGTTATAAACACCTGTTTCCAGCTACAAACATGGTTCACTGCGGAATATATGATAGTGTATAGCTAACTGGTGAAACCTCCTGCTTCCAGCTCTTCCAAGTGAATCTAGAAAAAAATCCGGACTACTTTAATTATACTCAAGGAATATTTACTTTTATATTTCGAAAATTCCATCACTTGGGTTAAAACGAATGCTGTATAAAACATCGTTACAACAACCCAAAATATTTTATTCAACTAACTCTTTTTCAAACACTTCTCTTCGAGACTGGATACTGTTATTTATCAATTAAAATTGAAATCAATCAAGTTGGGGGCAAAATTACCTCTCAGACCTTGACTGAAAACATCATTAACTTTAAAACAGACAAAAACCACTTTCCTCGAATAATCAACATTATAAAAACCCATTTATTCATTTTTAAACGTACATATGTTTCTCTTTCTTTTACCAGCCTATCGATTTCCCTTTTTGTTTATAATAATCTTTTTTAAATCTGTTTCCTTATCGAATTCTATATATATCGATACATTTATTTCTAACTATCAAATTTTTCTTAAAAATTATTCTAACTCCTTAAATTTCCAGAAAATTTCGCCATAACCTCCTTTGTACCGGGAGCATCGGGATATTTCAAATAGCCTCCCATGGCCCTCACCAATCCAAAAGAAAAAGAAAAAGCCAAGCGGCTTGCCGATACGGTGCATAAAATCTCATATATGAATTTAAACATGTACCTTTTTGTCGGGCACATAAATTAAAATCTTCATATACTTCATCCCATACCCTTCTAACACATGCTCACCTGTTTTCAATTCAATTCAACACTATCCAATCGTTTGAATTCAGTTTCGCTCATTTAATCTTTAATTAGCTATTTTACCTATTTCGCTTCTTTGTTTGAACATAACATGTTCAAACAAAATATTTAACTTGCTCATAACCAAATTGAATTTTCAATTTCAAATTCTAGTTTCCTTTTCGATTTCGAATATAAATTTTCAAATCGAATTCACTTATTCAAAACCCAATATCAATTCAAAATCTCATTAACTAATTACTATTCAAATTAGTTAATTCTATTCAATAATCAAAAATCTGATTTCTGTTTCAAAAATCAATTCATTACTCTACTTGAGTTCACATATAATTTACAACTCGAAATCTGAATTTGTCTAAATAGAAATTCTGATTTCATTCGCTTAAAATCCTTTTATAAAATTAAATAAACCGTTATGGTTTTTAAATGGTTATGGCGCTGTTTTTCTAAAAATTTGATTTTGATATAACTCAAAATTTATTCGACGAAATCCAGATTTTTCTCCTCCATTAGAAAACTATTATCAAATTGGTCTTGACGTTTCTTGTTTCAAAGAATTCCGACTCCAATTGAGTTCTGTATACTCAATTGAAGTTCGAAACGTCAATTTACGAACTGCAACACTGTGGCGATTCGTTTTAATTATATTTATAATTATAAATGTTTAAACTTCGTCTATAATAAATTCAACTCCATTCTGATATATTTTAATATATATCAAATCAAAATTTTCAATTCAACATAATATTTTCGATTATCTATAATTGTCAATTTCTCCTTACTCGGTAATATATTGATTTATACTTCGATTTTCTATATTCAAATTCCATTTGAATTCCATTTGAATTCTATATTCAAATTACATTTGAATTTCTATATTCAAATTCTATTTCAAATCTCTTATTCAAATTCCATTTGAATTTCTCTTATTCAAAATACTCACATTTCGTTTAAATTTCTATATTCAATTTCTATTTTTAAATTCCTACTTGAATCCTGTACTCAAATTCCAATTCAACTCTATTTGAATTATATATTTAAACTCCATTTGAATTCTATTTTCAAATTCTATATTTTAAATTTCATTTGAACTTTCTTTATTCAAATCCATTTGAATTCCTTTGAATTCAAATTCTATTTGAATTACTTTAAATTCAAATTCTATTTCAATTCCTTTGAATTCAAATTCTATTTCAATTCCTTTGAATTCAAATTCTATTTCAATTCCTTTCCCTTTTCAATTTCACACTCGTATTTTTATTTCTGAATAATCCAATGATAATTCTTTTCACTTCATTTATAAACTTTGTTTATAAAAGCACTACTTGTTTTTATTTTATTAAAACAAGTTAATATTTTTATTCCATTCTAAAATTTCAAATTCTATTCTAAAAATAGAATTTTCCTTTTAAATCTCAAATATCCTTTTTAGGATATTTTATAAATCAACCCTCAGGCCCAGTGATATTTAAACACCAAACAACCAATTATTTATTTCAGGGTCTCTAACACATCATATATGACAAACAAATAAACAAACAGATAATATATTTTTGAGGAATCCAGTTGGATCCCTCCAACCTGTTTTTCCTGCATCCACAGACGTTAGCACATAAATAATAACCATCCTACTTCGAGGTAGGATATCGCGGTATGAAGGCCATCCACTAATATATATTTGTGGGGCGTATAGGGAAATCATCCGCTAATGGCACCGCTGGCATCCGCTAATGAGACTACGAGAACAATCCAATCATCAACCCAATGTATATATAATAGTCAACCCTAAATAACTAATATATTTAAATCAACCAAAAAGCATTCAAACAAGCAACAAACAATTATTTTTAACGAATAAAGATAAATCTAAATAAAGAGGTGAGTGAGATTTACTCACCTAAATTTTATTGCAGCTCGCTCCAATTTGAATTAACTGAGCAGCGTTCGACTTCGATTTAAAATTCCCCGCTGACCCCGAAAAATCCCAAATGGATTCCAAGTTATAGCCCAGGTCCTTATGAACTCGCCGAAATTGGCATCATTCAAATCTTCATTTAAATTAGAATTATACTTATAAGTCATCGAATAAGTCAAAGTAGAATAAAAATTCAATTTTTAAATAAATAAAAATTACCTAAGTCATTCCTTAAGCTAACCATCACGATCCCTTTCAACAGTCATTTTTCTCTTGTAAACCCCATCACATTCAACACATACCTACTGCAGCTCCACCACGTCCATCCTCAGTTCATCCCATCTTCACTGGAAACAGCATCCCCTTCCATTTAAAGAACATCCCAAGTCATTCGTACTTCATTTTCAACCCATACCCAAACGCAGATCGAATCTTCTCATTATTCTGGCCCATTCCCAGTTGAACCCATCGTCGTCTTCCCCAAAATCATCGTGACCTAGAAACCATCGCGACTTAAATCGCACCCCAAAATTCTCCATTGCTGTAAAATCCCTAGGCACACTCGAACTGTCGCACTTCCCCAATCTCCTGACAGTGAACCCTACCCCTACCGTTGCACTCGAGAACCGCCATCGCGTCGAAGTCGAGAACTGCCATCGCGTTGCTTACGAACTCTGCCTCTTGAAATTCAAAATTGAAATCGGATTCGATTTTGAATTTGAATTGAGGAGTAGCCATGTTTTTGTTTCAATTTAGAAGCTCAGATTTTTTCTCAGAGAAGAAGAGGAGGTCGCGATATTAATAGTTAGAAAATTCTTAGGCAGTAAGGAAATAGTACTGCGCAAGGTACATCAAATTAAATACGATGTGATATAAAAAGATTTTTAGTTTATTTAAAAGGATTCTGATTTGATTTTGATCTTATCCATTAATCAAATATTACGGGGTTCGCAATATGGAACCGTGAACCGCTATTTTAACGTAACGACAGATATTTTTATGTAATAACCGTATTCTGAACTCAGCTGAAATATTCTGAAATTTAATTTTAACACATATACCATATTAAATTCATATAATATAATTTTAATTCGAAAACCGTTAATTCTATGATAATAAATTATTTATTATTATCGTTTATATTCAAATATTATTTCTCTAAATCGTTGAAATCATTTTGACTTAGTTATAAATTTCGAATTGAATTACTCTAGTTCTCGTATTTCGATTATTTAATCGATAACCCAATAAAATACCATTTTTATTATAAATTCAATAATTAAAAACCATACTAAATATTTAAAATAAATCGACCAAAATCCTGGGTCGTTACATTCTTTCCCCCTTAAAATAATTTCGTCCTCGAAATTGCTAAGGTAGGAAAAATGGTACCAATCCATTACTTTTCAAAATCTCACTTATGTTGAAATTCAACTCTTCACATTTCAACAAATTTAAATTTCACCAAACTTTTGGTTTTCTCTCCTATTACACATCATATATACTCACATTCATTCTATTCGAATGATTTACATTCAATACGTTCACACCCAATTCATATTCCTTTCAAATTGATTTTTATCAATTAATTCACTTCAATCCATTTAACTCGATTAAGTTAAATTTAAATTCCAGAATTCAATTTCTGGGTTTTCATTTCAAATCCTTTGAAATAACATAAATATATACATATATTTATAATCTTTTCAAATTCAAAACGTTTGAATTTTCCAACTAAACTTGTTTTCTTTCAAACAAATTCCCATCAAAAATTTTCTAAGGTAGCAATCCATCACTTAGAAACTCGAAAATGAACACTGATGATGTCTCGACCATCATCAGAATTATTTCCCAGCCACCGAAGTGAGTTCAGTGCTTAAACAATTTCAAAATCCATTCAAAATCCTTTTAAAACAAAGCTATATTGTGCTAATATATTTCCAAAAAATATTTCAAACTTCCCAGGATTTAAATTTCAAATTCTGGTTTGAATTCAATTTTAATTCATTTCATTTGTATATGTTATTCATATACAAATTTTGTTTTGGTTATATATAACCATTCCAATTTTTATAATCAAATTTGATTATAACGATAACAATCAACACATCCAAAAATTTCAGAAAATTATTAGTTTTATATCAACATAGAATTTTGGGTAAAATTATTTCATTTACCCACTTAAAAACAATATCTTGTCAATTTCTCTGTTCAAGTGTTTAGAAATTCCTATTGACTTTGTGGCGTCCCACAATTCGACCAAAATTTATAATCCACTCAATAGACTAGCCAACACAATATAAACAAATTTTATATCAAATAACAAATACGCTCTCTCGTATATATATACACTCAACTCATTCTAGGGTACTACTGACCCTATCTCTAATGAGCACATCCCACCAAAGCCTAGGTATTCGCTCAACCTAAGCTCTGATACCAACTGTAATGGCTCACAAATCTGTACTATCTGAGTTGACTAATAACACCATACATCCAACCCAAATTGCACAAAAATACGAATCATTATTAGAAAGAAGTTAGAGGATGAGGAATATAAAGAAAGAAATATTAGAATATAAGAAAACAAAGAAGACAAATCTCACAGCGGAACGAATAAAATATATTATATAACATAACTTTTGAAATACAAATCAGTAACTTTATATACATACCATCATCAGAGCACAACATTTATTCCTGGAACAGTTATAAACACCTGTTTCCAGCTATAAACATGGTTCACAGCGGAATATATGATAGTCTATAGCTAACTGGTGAAGCCTCCTGCTTCCAGCTCTTCCAAGTAAACCTGGAAAAAAAATCCCGACTACTTTAATTATACTCAGGGAATATTTACTTTTATATTTCAAAAATTCCATCACTTGGGTTAAAACGAATGCTGTATAAAACATCGTTACAACAACCCAAAATATTTTATTCAACTAACTCTTTTTCAAACACTTCTCTTCGAGACTGGATCCTGCTATTTATCAATTAAAAATGAAATCAATCAAGTTAGGGCAAAATTACCTCTCAGACCTTGACTGAAACATCATTAACTTTAAAACAGACAAAAACCACTTACCTCGAATAATCAACATTATAAAAACCCATTTATTCATTTTTAAACGTATATATGCTTCTCTTTCTATTACCAGCCTATCGATTTCCCTTTTTGTTTAAAAAATTCTATTTTTAAATCTGTTTCCTTATCGAATTCTATATATATCGATACATTTATTTCTAACTATCAAATTTTTCTTAAAAATTATTCTAACTCCTTAAATTTCCGGAAAATTTCGCCATAACCTCCTTTGTATCGGGAGCATCGGGATATTTCAAATAGCCTCTCATGGCCCTCACCAATCCAAAAGAAAAAGAAAAAGCCAAGCAGCTTGCCGATACGGCGCATAAAATCTCATATATGAATTTAAACATGTACCTTTTTGTCGGGCACATAAATTAAAATCTACATATACTTCATCCCATACCTGTCTAACACATGCTCACCTATTTTCAATTCAATTCAACACTATCCAATCATTTGTATTCAGTTTCGCTCATTTATTCTTTAATTAGCTATTTAACCTATTTCGCTTCTTTGTTTGAACATAACATGTTCAAACAAAATATTTAACTTGCTCATAACCAAATTGAATTTTCAATTTCAAATTCTAGTTTCCTTTTCGATTTCGAATATAAATTTTCAAATCGAATTCACTTATTCAAAGCCCAATATCAATTCAAAATATCATTAACTAATTACTATTCAAATTAGTTAATTCTATTCAATAATCAAAAATCTGATTTCTGTTTCAAAAATCAATTCTTTACTCTACTTGAGTTCACATATAATTTACAACTCGAAATCTGAAATTTTCTAAATACAAATTCGGATTTCATTTGCTTAAAATCCTTTTATAAAATTAAATAAACCGTTATGGTTTTTAAATGGTTATGGCGTTGTTTTTTTCTGAAAATTTGATTTTGATATAACTCAAAATTTATTCGACGAAATCCAGATTTTTCTCCTCCATTAGAAAACTATTATCAAATCGGTCCTGACGTTTCTTGTTTCAAAGAATTCCGACTCCAATTGAGTTCTGTATACTCAATTGAAGTTCGAAACGCCAATTTACGAACTGCAGCACTGTGGCAAGTTCGTTTGAATTATATTTATAATTATAAACGTTTAAACTTCGTCTATAATAAATTCAACTCCATTCTGATATATTTTAATATATATCAAATCAAAATTTTCAATTCAACATAATATTTTCGATTATCTATAATTGTCAATTTCTCCTTACTCGGTAATATATTGATTTATACTTCGATTTTCTATATTCAAATTCCATTTGAATTCCATTTGAATTCTATATTCAAATTACATTTGAATTTCTATATTCAAATTCTATTTCAAATCTCTTATTCAAATTCTATTTGAATTTCTCTTATTCAAAATACTCACATTTCGTTTAAATTTCTATATTCAATTTCTAATTTTAAATTCCTACTTGAATCCTGTACTCAAATTCCAATTCAACTCTATTTGAATTCTATATTTAAACTCCATTTGAATTCTATTTTCAAATTCTATATTTTAAATTTCATTTGAACTTTCTTTATTCAAATCCATTTGAATTCCTTTGAATTCAAATTCTATTTGAATTACTTTAAATTCAAATTCTATTTCAATTCCTTTGAATTCAAATTATATTTCAATTCCTTTGAATTCAAATTCTATTTCAATTCCTTTGAATTCAAGTTCTATTTCAATTCCTTTGAATTCAATTTCTATTTCAATTCCTTTGAATTCAAATTCTATTTCAATTCCTTTCCCTTTTCAATTTCACACTCGTATTTTTATTTCTGAATTATCCATTGATAATTCTTTTAACTTCATTTATAAACTTTGTTTATAAAAGCACTACTTGTTTTTATTTTATTAAAACAAGTTAATATTTTTATTCCATTCTAAAATTTCAAATTCTATTCTAAAAGTAGAATTTTCCTTTTAAATCTCAAATATCCTTTTCAGGATATTTTATAAATCATCCCTCAGGCCCAGTGATATTTAAACACCAAACAACCAATTATTTATTTTAGGGTCTCTAACACATCATATATGACAAACAAATAAACAAACAGATAATATATTTTTGAGGAATCCAGTTGGATCCCTCCATCCTGTTTTTCCTGCATCCACAGACGTTAGCACATAAATAATACCCATCTTGCTTCGAGGCAGGATATCGCGGTATGAAGGTCATCCACTAATATATATTTGTGCGGCGTATAGGGAAATCATCCGCTAATGGTACCGCGGGTATCCGCTAATGAGACTGCGGGAACAATCCAATCATCAACCCAATATATATATAATAGTCAACCCTAAATAACTAATATATTTAAATCAACCAAAAACATTCAAACAAGCAACAAAAAATTATTTTTAACGAATAAAAATAATTCTAAATAAAGAGGTGAGTGAGATTTACTCACCTAAATTTTATTGCAGCTCGCTCCAATTTGAATTAACTGAGCAGCGTTCGACTTAGATTTAAAATTCCCCCCTGACCCCGAAAAATTCCAAATGGATTCCAAGTTATAGCCCAAGTCCTTTTGGACTTGCCGAAATTGGCATCATTCAAATCTTCATTTAAATTAGAATTTTACTTATAAGTCATCGAATAAATCAAAGTAGAATAAAAATTCAATTTTTAAATAAATAAAAATTACCTAAGTCATTCCTTAAGCTAACCATCACGATCCCTTTCAACAGTCATTTTTCTCTTGTAAACCCCATCACATTCAACACATACCTACTGCAGCTCCACCACGTCCATCCTCAGTTCATCCCATCTTCACTGGAAACAGCATCCCCTTCCATTTACAGACCATCCCAAGTCATTCGTACTTCATTTTCAACCCATACCCAAACACAGATCGAATCTTCTCACTACGCTGGCCCATTCCCAGTTGAACCCATCGTCTTCTTCCCCAAAATAATCGTGACCTAGAAACCATCGCGGCTTAAATTGCACCCCAGAATTCTCCATTGCGGTAAAATCCCTAGGCACACTCGAACTGTCGCGCTTCCCCAATCTCCTGACAGTGAACCCTACCCCTACCGTTGCACTCGAGAACCGCCATCGCGTCGAAGTCGAGAACTGCCATCGTGTTGCTTACGAACTCTGCCTCTTGAAATTCGAATTTGAAATCGGATTAGATTTTGATTTTGAATTGAGGAGTAGCCATGTTTTTGTTTCAATTTAGAAGCTCGGATTTTTGCTCAGAGAAGAAGAGGGGGTCGAGATATTAATAGTTAGAAAATTCTTAGGCAGTAAGGAAATAGTACTGCACAAGGTACATCAAATTAAATACGATGTGATATAAAAAGATTTTTAGTTTATTTAAAAGGATTCTGATTTGATTTTGATTTTATTCATTAATCAAATATTACGGGGTTCGCAACATGGAACCGTGAACCGCTATTTTAACGTAACGACTGATATTCCTATGTAATAACTCTATTCTGAACTCAATAGAAATATTCTGAAATTTAATTTCAACACATATACCATATTAAATTAATATAATATAATTTTAATTCGAAAACCGTTAATCTTATGATAACAAATTATTTATTATTATCGTTTATATTCAAATACTATTTCTCTAAATCGTTTAAATCATTTTGACTTAGTTATAAATTTCGAATTGAATTACTCTAGTTCTCGTATTTCGATTATTTAATCGATAACCCAATAAAATACCATTTATATTATAAATTCAATAATTAAAAACCATACTAAATATTTAAAATAAATTGACCAAAATCCTGGGTCGTTACAATCACCATCTTCGGAACCTTCATCATTATATTCAATTTCCGTTGACATAGCATCATCTTGTGAGTTCCTATCACTTCCTTCTTCATTGCCAACTGCTTCATCTTCCTGTTGTTCCGTTGACTTTTTTGCAATTGCCTTTTTATTTTTTATTTTTCAACTTGCAATGCACGTAGCCTTTGATACGATGCGTTCATGTGTTCCTTGCCTTTTCCTACAACCAATATGCGGATATAAATTACAATATGTACTATAACTACCAGCATACATATCTCGTTAGGAAAAACATAAGATCAGATAAAATAAAATATCCTACTACTCTTTACATGTTTCAAGGGAATAATATCTAAGAGGGGATTAAAAGGAGATGAAAGTTTGGCTCATTTTCATCCTTTTAAATTTATAAAACTTAGGAGGGGGTCAAAAGGAGATTTCAAGGGGATGTGTTACTCTAATTTGTGCATTTTATGGTAACTGTAATGATCATTATGAAAATACATATGGAATATTCAAAAACATATATTTTAAATAAACCACATTATGTTGCTTTATATGTTGGATCACCTAAACCACACAAAATTTTAAATTAGCAATACAATTGATCCGAAAATGTTTGGTTTAGTTGTTATATCTTATATTCTTTGGTTTAGTTATTAAATATTATATTCAATATGATGACCAATTTCTGATCCTGCATTTTTTTTATTCAAACGCTTGAATTTGTACTACTGGAGGGTGTCCAAGTACATGGTCTAAATGTAATAGGACTAGTCATCAACACTGCTGGTGGTGTGTGGTATTCACATGCTAAGAGCATTCCCAGCAGTGGGAATGCTGGAAAAAATGGGGATAATCCTCACTGAAATCATGTTGATCGCGCTGTAGCAGTGTAAGTTGCAGCGTGATAAGCGGATTCAAGTGGGGATTGTCCCCACTTTTTTTTGAATGTCGATCGCTAAATGGCAAACTGATTGCCGTTTAAGGGCGATCAGTTAGCTGTTTAACGCAAAAAAATAAAAATAAAGCGTTAAACGACAAACTGATTGCTGTGTAACCCTTAAACGGCAATCAGTTTGCCGTTTAGTGCATTTTGATTAAATAAAAAAAGACATCATAAATCCCCATTCCGCTGCTGGAAGAGCGGGGTGTCTCGACGCTTTTCTTCTTCTTCCTCGTCCTCAAAATCGCCATGTTGCTGGCTATGCTCTAAGGACAAACAGAAGAAGAAAACAGTACGCAAAGCCGATGCTAGTTTAGGAACATGACTATAAAACTTAGTCACCGATGCTGGTTTAATTTTTAATTTTAATTTTAAATAATATGAGTAATCACTCTTCAGTCTTAACTATTTTTTTCCCAATATAAAACTCAATTGAAGTGAAATCATCTAATTGTTTTAACAAACAACACAGGATTAGTACGCCAACAAACAACCGTGAGGAAAATTATTCCATTGAGTAAACAAGCCGCACGATTCAAAACCAATAACCCCAAACCCTAACAACTCCTACAATCAAATGAAGTAGTATACGAAAATAGAAAATGAAATAACAAGTGGGATTGTGATTTACGTACTTGTTTCTTCGTCCCGTTCAGCCTTTTTTGTCACGAGCCTACTGCCTTTCCTCATTGTTTCCAGCAAAATCGACTAGGTCAAGAATTATGTGGAGTGATTAAGAAAGTAGAGCAATGAAGAATGGAGAGATCAGCAAAGAAAAAGAGACCGGCGTGGAGTTCGAGGTGCCGGATGGGGATAGCAGGAATAATTTAGGGTTGGCTGCCTATTTTTTAATTTGTGGTGGCTAGCGGTACATACGTATACAAAGGATGGTTGTATTTAGTGCCGGTGTTAGGAATAAGGGCAGATCCTGACCTGGGCAGGCCTGGGCTGAAGCCCAGGGTCTGATCCTACTTCTAATTAGGGTTTCACTGAAATTGGTACAGGTAGTTTCTAATACATCGAGCTTTTCCTCTTCGCGTCTCCTTTTGATTACTCATCTATACGCGGAATTGGGTAAATCTCCAAATCAACATAGTCGAAGCCATTAAATAGAAAATACTGAACCTAGTTTTGAGTTCGGATAATGGCACACACTGAAAAATTGGAGCGAATCTTGAACCCGTTGATTCTCAGTTTGCAAAAAGTGGAGCTGGAACTCAGTGCCCTTCTTGGTAAACTGATTTTTCTATTATTTTCAGCTGATTTTATTTTCTTCTTCCTTCTTTTTTAAATAATGTTGAATCCTTATCTGCTAGTCTCGTCGTTGCTGTAATCCTTTTGCAAAGGTTAAATTTACAATTAGGTGTCCCTATGTAAGCTTTTGAAGGAGCGGCGTTTGGAGATATCGCAATACATTAGCTATTGCTTATATAGTTTGATCAATTCACTTAAAAGTTTGATCAGTTTGAAAATAAATATATATTCTTTAACAATTTGGACTTCCTACTTTAGGGAAAAAAGTTTTAAATTTTCATTAGTTTTTCTTTTCTGAAAAATAAAAAGTTACTAGTATAACCGTGTACAACGTTAGGAAACTGACCATTTGGTTACATATATAAAAAATGTATTATTTTTAGACTAATCTATAAAAGCATGATTGATCTAAGAATTTGTTACATTTTAAAAATTAGTGTATTTTCTACATAATCTATAGATCTATCAAATGATTTTATAGCAAAAATATGATATTAATGGTAGATCTGAAGTAAATTTGAAATGCAATGGATATTTTAAAGAAATTCAAATGATATTATAGCAGAAATATGATATTAATTGTTGTCATGTTGAATTTAAATATGCATCATTATCCAACAATGTTATTTACCCAATGTCAAAATTTTAAAGCATTGCTGTCAAGCTGTAAATTAGGCAAACTATAAATCAGCCCACCCCTTTGTTAATTCCTGGGTCTGCCCTTGGTTAGGAAGCACATTTCAGAGTGCTTATAGCACCACACTTTGCACTATTCTAATCATTTCCTTTTTTTTCCAAATTAATGCATTAGAATTTTCATAAAATTTATGTGTAAGAAAAAAGTTATCAAAGATTTGTTTCCTTTAATAGCATTTAATGGTCGGTTTTCCCACTACTAGTTAGCATATTTATTTACTTAAATTTACTGTAACAATAATGGTGCCATTTCCAAAACCAAATGCACTAAAAAAGGAAATGGATCATTTTATCTCGATTTAGCATCTGTTAAATAGTAGTAAAGCACAAGGAATTTAAACTCTCGTTAATTTTAGAGGTTATCTTCTTTCTCGTTAATTCTCTCCAATTCCAGATATTTTGTTTTTAAAATTCTAATATCCATCATTTTACAATTATTTATTAATCTCTTACACTATTTTATGTTCAAATAACTACTTTTAAAAAAAATTCTGCATTGATATACAAATGTTTTTCGATTTTCTTCCAATTATTTTGACATAAAAGAGCCACATATTTAAATTAATTAATTGATCCAAACTTTAAACTAATAGGTAAGATTAGTCAACTTATGTTCCAAAATTTCAATATGCGTGCCAAAGACATGTCAACAAATTGGTAAAAACATCATTTAGATACAAAAATAAATATGTCGTATATCGCAAATTATTTACATTGATTATAATAACATTTTTATTTTACAATAGTTCATTCACAAATTTATCATATATTAAAATGTAGGAACTCGTTAGATTCAACGTCTAATTTTTTTTCTTCAATTACTTAAAAACAATTTTCAATTCTGTCTTAATTATTTATTTATTATTTGATGTAACAAATATAGTTTTGATGTGGTCCACTGTTAACGTCACTTTATTAAAAGATATCGACTACAATTTTAGTTATGATAATGGACCAAGACTATGGTAAGTTACTAATGTTCCAATAATAACAGCATCGATAGTTTGCCTTGTATGGGATAATACAAAAATACGATTTAAATCGTTACCATCTTTAAACTTAGGTCTACCGTTGAACGGAAGGATCACCTGTAAGGTCTGTATAAATTTAGGTTTCCATCAGATCTCCTTCGCATATTCTCTTTTGACTCTACTAGTTCATCAAATACCTAATTTTTCAATTTCCATTCAAATTCATCGATGTCTGCATCGTGGGATAACCTGGATGACAATATTCTCGACACAATCATCCATAAACTCGATTTCATCACGTTTATCCGATTCTCGATCGTCTGTCAATCATGGCGAAAGTCGTCAAAAACGCATCGTCGAACTTGCATTGACAAATCAACTAGAACAATCCCATGGCTTATTTTCGAAAAATGCCCCAATTTTACAGCTTTTCGAGTCGGAAAACCTTCAAGTACCCTCTTTGCTTCCCATTGTTCAGCTAGTGTGTCGGCTCCTCCAATGGCTTCTTACTAACAACCGATTGCAAAGGCCCCAACTTGTACGTTGTCAACCCATTCATTGGGGTTTACTTTTCGTTCCGTTACCCTATTATAAAGAAATTCTTTAGTCCGCGATTACCACTACAAGAAACGGCTCAAATAGTGACGGCAAATAACCGTCGACGGCCGTCGCTAGTCGTCGCCAGCCATCGCTAAAAGCCATCACAAATAATGTAGACGCTAATTAAATAGCGTCGGCTATGGCTGTGGACACCACTTTAGCGACGGCTAGCGACGGCAAAGTTGCCACGTGGACAAACGGCTATAATTCATACAAACGGCTAAAAGCCGTCACAAACCGTCACCATATTGCCCTAACAAGCCATCGCTAACCGTCACTATACTATGCAAACCAGCCGTCACTATACGTGGCAAAACTGGGTAAAAAACCCTCGTAAGTCATCGCTTGCCGTCGCCAAACTTGACCAGAACGCCGTCACTAGCCGTCGCCAGCCATCGCCAAACTGTAACTTTTTTTATATTTCAGCAGCTAACAAGCCATCAAACCACACAAACTCAAAATGTAGTTCATCTGCAACTCAATTTCACATTCCATCAACTCAAATTCACATTCAATCACCTCATCAACGCTATAAATCAACTCATACCATCAACACGTCCAAAAAACAAAAATATAAATGATAAACTATCAAAAAACCATCACCATATCCACATCAAACAAAGCATGTCCAAAATACCATCAAACAAACCATGTCTCCACAAAATACCACAAACATCTCAAGTCCATCACCAACAACTAGTTTGTATTTACAAAACAAGTCCAAAATAAAAAAAAGACAAGTACCTACCCACTCATCATCATCATTCTCACTGTCCTCCTCGTCCTCCTCCACGGGCTCACTCGGCGGCATCACACCATGCTCCTGAAGATATGCAGCAATCCGCGCATCCAGCACGGTCTCGAGCCTGTTCTCCTGAAAATCTTCTAAGGCTGCAACCAGTTGTTGAAGCATGTTGATCTCCTCCTCATCCTGACGCCTGGTATAAGAGGCCTGAGTGCCCGCTATCTGTAATTATATTAAAAAAGTTAGAAACCATTGTCAAAAGTTTTTTTTATACACTTTACATGTTTTATACAATTATTGTAATAGAGTTGTCGATATAAAATGCACACCAATTAATGGAACCAATTTGTAGTAATTATTCATGCTAGTAATTAATATTTGTTTACGTGGATTGAGTACCTAAGTGATATTAAGTAATAACACTTGGGTATGTTTAAATGCTTTAATAAAACGCTTTACCTCTATGTTTCCGAAGCCGTAGCGTCTACCCCTGGTAGACGGGTCGATGATTCTGTTCCAAATGCGATTGCACTCCTCCACGTCTGGCTCTTGACCTAACTGCGTCGCTCGAGCATCTAAGGCCGCTCTGTATTTGTCCTGCGATAGCGGACAATTATGGAATACATTAAATACTCAATTCAAAATAACAATGTGAAATACAAATTATTACAAATGCCAACCATTGTTTCACATGACTTAGGGTACGACCAGGTATATGAGGTGTTAACCTCCTCATCTGTCCGCTCGACGGCATGAGTCTGTGTAAATACCTCAGCAAATGTAGGCTCCCGTTGGAGCGTCGACATCTGAAATGGTAAAATATATATTTGGAATTAATCAATATGATTTAAAAAGTTTAGAACTATTTGTAAATGTGATTTATCGTTCGTACCAATTCGCGACGATGCTGGGAGAAGGACTTAGACCCAGCCCAATGCAAAGCAGAATTTTTGAGCCTGTTTGCTCTATTTCGCTCTGAAAGCTCCTGTATATTTAATTATATGATTAATTGATGGATATACAAAATAAAATTTTAAAACAAGCTTAAGTAATTTACCCTCGCAGCTTCTGTGGCCCACAATTTCTGGAAATGGGCGTAGACCTCCTCGCCCATCCACTGAGGCCTCTTTTTCACTTTTTTGCCTTGTATACATTGCTTGAATAATTTTTCCTCATCTTCTGGTTCCATGCGGTGAGGAAAACATCCATATCTTCATCCCGGACAAGTACAGAATACTATAAATTAACAAACAAATTGTATTACATATTTTATATAATTTTGCAAATGAGAAATATATTTATACTTACAAGAACCTCCGCGAGGATGGCATTCCTAATCTGCATAGGAATATCGTCCCAGTGAGGCCACGCCTCTGTCCACCTAGCGACATATGCTTGTCTAGACACACGTAAAACAAGCTCTCCTGTAATAATATCAAACCCCCTGCAGAAAGTACGATATTAGCATTTAATAACTTTTGAATACTAAGCATTTACGAAATTAAAAACATATCCCGCGGACTTGGGCACGAGCTCTACGACCGGACGTGTATCCGGTGTTGTACCACTCGCACCTGCCTCTAGACTATGGGTAGGTCAACGTCTAGGAGGCATATCTGTCACAAACAGTTATTTCGTATAATAATAACTCATACATCATTATGCACATCCATTATCAAATAAACTCATACAACATATATTATCAAATGCAACCACAAGACCCATTTACATAAAAGAAGAAGAAACAACTAATAAATAACCGTAGCACATCGTATATAAGTTCACAAAATAGTACATCACATAAGTTCACAAAATAGCACATCATATAAGTTCACAACATAGCACATCATATAAGTTCACAACATAGCGATACAAATAATATTATTCTTCTTCATTTTCTGATTCAGTCTCGGTCTCATACTCTATATTGTTGTCCTCTGTACTCTCAAAAGCTTCTATTAATCGAAGCTCCTCGTAATTTCGATTATTAGATATTGCAAATCTAACAAATTCATTTACACCATTATAGAAATCTTCTTTCACTGAGCCTTTCATTCCAATTCTAACTTCATACATCCAACTACGGTCAATGTAATAATTGGACATTTTTCCTGATTCAAAAATATATGCCAGTGATTTCGATAACACATACATATATTGTTCAAAGAATTTATTCAACGCATGAATATTTTTAATGGTTCATACATACAAAAAAATGTGATTTTTTTTGTTCAAAGAATTTATTCAATACATGAACATTTTTAGTGGTTCATACATATAATAAAATTTTGATTTTCATTGTTCGAAGAATTTATTCAACACACGAATATTTTTAGTGGTTCATACATAAAAAAAATGTGATTTTTATTATCTAAGCAATTTATTTCTATCATGAATAAGTTATCACACATGAATTTACTTGAACATATGAAAATAATTCAAACACATGAATATTTCTAAAAATTTCGGCAGCATAACAGCAGGGTAATTAAAACCGGCACCGTCCCGATGTACGGCTCCTCGCGCTACCTTAAAGCCTCGCAGCTTTTGACAAGGGGGATTTCAATAATCTATTTTGTACGCAGACGAATTTTTTTTCCACAAACTAATCCTATTTGGTTTCAACCAAAATCAACCATCAACCACAATCCTACTTGCACCATACATAGTCATTCCATTCTAATAATTTCCACAACACAATTCATTTTCAAGCCCCGTCTACAACCCAACAATTTCACAACCATCGCTTTTAACTAGCTATATTCAACAACATGTATACCAATCTCAAATCCAATAATTACATACGCACAAAATAACGATTCATTAACACATACATTAACACAAAATCAAACATCACACCGATAAACAACTAAATCAACAATTTAGGGTTCCAATCATTACTAAATCAACTACATTAATTCAACAACCATTGTATAATCAACTAACACATACATTTATATCATTATTAAACAATTAATTCATGAAATTAGGTTAGAATTCATACCTTAGAGAGAGAGAAATTGGTTTGGAAGAATGGAGAGGGCTTGAGAAGGCCGGAGGGGGAAGCAGACAGGTGGAGGCCTCATATCGGCAGCGGTGGGTGTCGGCTGGCGATGGCGGCGGAGGTGACGGGTCTGTGAGGGTTTTGATCGTGGGTTTTGATTTGGGGGGGGGGAGGGAGCTCGTGAATGTTATTTCTTCCTGTAGCCTCGCGGTTATATTCATTTTGGGCGACGGCTTGCGACGGCCGCTTTTTTTAGCCGTCGCCAGCCGTCACTATGGTCCGTAACTAATTTGAGAATTTCTTGTAGTGTACGCAAGGCTGTAATCACTGTCTCCCCATACAATGCTTCTTCTGATCCAATGCAAGTGGTTATGGTTGAGCAACTTTGATATAAACGTCCTCCTTTTGAAGTTTGATGGCACTTGTGGTTCGAATGATACAGTTTGGACTTCTTTGGAAACGGGGCAGACAGGAAGCGGTATTGTTGATATCATATTTCACAAAGAGAGGCTTTATGCTGTAAAGAAATGTGGTGAAACGTTGTTCTTTGACCTTAGCTCGGTTCCGGCTGGTGGAGCAAAAATGATGTCACCTATTCCACTGGATGCATCGTTGACTGAGTGCTATTTTGTGGAGTCTCCAAAAGAAGATGTGTTGTTTATGGTGGTGAAAAGAATCGATATTAATATAAATTATATAGTTTTCTCATATAATGAGGGTAGAAATGAATGGATCCAGGTTGAGTGTTTGGGGGATATTGCTTTGTTTGTGGGACGCAATAGTTTATCAATTTTCCCTAAGCTGCATTGTGAGTCCTCTGTTGTAGCAAATGATTGCATTTACTACTTAGGTCAGATTGAGAAAGAAGATGACCATGATGTGTTATTCGAGTTCAAAACATATAAAGGCCGGAAATCTGGATCTCTGTGCAAACCAGTTGCCATGAAGAAGTGCGAAAAAGGAGAGATTTTTGAGTTTAGCATGAGAGATGGAAGCATAAGACAGTTGAATGGCAGTATTCCAATGACTAGTTGGAAATCACCAATGTGGTTTTTGCCTTCTTTGTGAGCGGTTTCAAAAAATTAAATCTAAAGATATGTTGTAAAATAAGACAGAACAGATCATAAAAGAGAAGACATTAGAAAGAACATGAGAGATAAGGGAGAGACCTTTTTATTTTTCTTTATTTAGTGTACGTAATTCTATTACATTGGCTCCCTTATATATTGGCTTTGGAGCTGATGTTAGCCTTACACCCAAAATGTGGGACTAAAAATAATATGACAAATGCATATTCACTTATATGTATTACAACACTCCCCCTTGAATATGCATATGTAAAGATGATAAGATTAATTGCCTCATTAAAAACCTTTTTATGAAAAACCCTATGGGAAAAATCATAAACAAGGAAAAGAGTACAATTTTTATTTCATCTCCAGGAAACATATATACAATGTTCCAATGAGGGTTGATACTTCTTGATCAAAATAATGCCTCGTTAAAAACCTTACTAATAAAAACCAGTGGGAAAAATATTATTGAAGGAAAAGAGTGCATTACAGCATAATATATGTTCCCCCTGATTCGTAATGCATTATTCAAATAGTTTGGTGATGCAAGCTGCGCATACCAATCTTATATATCATCTTCTGCAATGTTGATTTTGGAAGTGCCTTTGTAAATAGATCTTCTGGATTTTGTTGAAATTGGATTTTCTTCACTTCTATCTTGTTCTCCTTTTCAAGCTCATGTTTGAAAAAGAATTTAGGAGAAATATGTTTTGTCCTATCACCCTTGATATATCCTGCTTGAATCTAAGCTACGCATGCTACATTGTCTTCATAAATAATAGTTGATCTTTCGTAGTTGAGGGAAGTTGACATGTGCTTCGAATATGTTCAATTAATGACCTTAACCAAACACATTCTCGACTCGCTTCATGTATTGTTAGAATTTCAGAATGATTGGATGATGTTGCTACCAATGTTTGTTTTGTAGATCTTCATGAAATAGCTGCATTGTTGTTTGTAAACATATATCCAGTTTATGATTTTGCTTTATGTGTATCAGAAAGGTAACTTTAACACTCCTCATTGAATATGTGTCTTCAAATTCTTGAATGCTCTTATAGTAGCTTGAAATTATCCCCCTTGAAAAATTATTGCTCCCCCTCATAGATATTGTCATATTAAAATAACATTTCTTCTAAGAGTTCGATACTTCAGGATCGATGTAATGCCTCATTAAAACCTTCACAATGGAAAACCCTATGGGAAAAAACCAAAGTGAAGGAAAAAAAAGAGTACAACATCACAAGAAAATTCTTAATGAACTTTTCTTAAAAGACTTTTGTGTGCATTTTCATGCTTCAGGCATGTTTTCTTATTTAAAACACCTTTTGTTTGCGCTTACTTGCTATACACTTCGAGTGTTTACAATTTTGTGCTTTAATCAGGTTTGCACACTGCAATACATTTGTAATGAACAATAATATTTTCATTATAGCAATACTTATAAGCAGGAAGTAATCTACTCATCTTGAATTATATCAAGATTTTCATTACAACAATACTTAGAAGCATGTTGTAATCTATATTCTATGTTCTTTACATTCTTTATAATCACTAAAGTTATTTATGTTCTTCAGGAACTTGTACACTTCAATGAATTTTGTATATGTTCTTCAGGAAGCTGTATACTTCAATGAATTTGGCATATCACAACTGTACTCAGAAGTATATTAAATGTTCCATTACAACAATACTTAAAAGGAGGAAATAATCTACTCATCATGAATTATATCATGATTTTCATTATAACAATACTTAAAAGAATGTTGTAATCAACTCTCTTTATTCTTTATATTCTAGATAACCAACAAAGTAGTTTATGTTCTTCAGGAACTAATATTCTTTCATTATTTAGTGTGATTTCACAAATATTCTTACCTTCGAGGTTTATTCACTACTCTGCGGACTACAGGTCCACATTTCTCAATTAGAGAAGGATTCATGATAGCCAATCATGATTTAACATAAGCGCTTTACTTTTATAATTTATCATTGATAATTATATATTGTCAGTTCTATATATAATTTATTGAAATCTCTTTATTTATCTATTTTAGGTACCTAAACCACTTCTGGGGTTATTTGACAATTATGTCATGGATCTCTTCAAGAGACTCCTTAGGTGTTTCTTTAAGAACACTCACCTCCTTCATCTGGCATCTTTATTACTTACTTCAAAAGCGTCTCGAACTGACTTTTAAACCAATCTTGAAATGTGGTTTATGCATTTTGATCCTTCAGGGATTCAAATATATATTGAAGCAAGTCTACAAGGGATATTATTTATAATTTATTCGTGTGTCAATTATACTGATACTCAAAATGAAATTGTATCCCTTTATCCTCCCCCTCAATGTTGACAAACATTGTCACACTAAATATTAATCATCATGGGATTCTCATTTTGGTGCATTATCACATTGCTGCTGGCAAGTATATCAGTTGTTGGAGGATAACCCTTTAATTAGTCGATAAGATGCATTCATCATATTTTTTTATTACTTATTCTCTTTCATTGACATAGCAATATTGGAGGAATTTTCTTATTATATAGGTTATTTGAATACACTTATGACTTCAGGTCATTCAACATTTCATGTTGACTACAATTTAAATCACTAAATAATATTTATGCATAATCTATAAAATATGATTATAACAAACTTCAGGTTGTTAGTTAAATATTTACAGATACGAATATATAAATACGTGCGTCCACGTATTATAAATTTGCATAGTCTTTCTCATTTGAGTTAGTGATTTTAGAATAAATTATTACAAAGATCAAACTATTGATTTCAATGTATTGATCAATGTCATTACAAATTCTTCAGGATCGTATGATAATGTTCAAAACTTCTGGTTTGAAAACATATCTAACTTCCGGTCCAAATAAATATATGAACAACTTCAAGTTGTTAAGTTGATGGAGTTTTAATATCGCTTGTTAATTGTAGAAATCTCTTCTGGAGATATTTTATTATTTTCATATAAACGGATCTCTTCTAGAGATATCTTATCATTTCCAAATATACAAATATGCTCTAAAGATATTTTGTTATCACCGCTTCTGGGATGAACTTATCTCCTCCATACAAACTATTGAAATATCATATCAATATACAAAAATACATATCAAACTTTAAATGCAGTAACGAAATTAGATGCAATAAATAAAAATAAGATTCAAGAGAAGAAATCACTACTTCTGTAGTGTATGATATTCCTTCAGGGAACATATTTTTTATTTATGTAAACGATCATAGTTGATCCGGAATGACCTAAACGATCATGCCAAAGAATCAATTTCTTTGTATTTGTGAGCTTCTAGCTCATGTTTATAAAATGAGATTCAACTATGCCAATTTTGGTAAAGTATAATCCAGTTGAAATTGTACCAAATTTTTCTAAAATAAGCTTCTGGCTTTCAATTTTAGAAATAACACAAAGATATTCTTTGTTGTTTTCATTTATGATATCCATTCATTCTTATATCTTTGAAGCCAAGCAGATTTCTTTTAGAATTGCTTGAATATAGTGCATTTTGAATGAATATATGTGTACCATTTGGTAACACTATATGGGATCTTCTGGAGCCTTCAATTATATTGGCTGAACCAACTATAGTTGAAACTTTATATGAAACATTTTTGGATAATTCAGAGAAAAACTTCGGATTTTTCAATATCATATGAATAGTTCCACAATCAACCAGACATATAACATCACTTAAACACTATCGATCCATACCTTAAGAATTAAAAGCAATGCAGCTAGTTGATAACTGAAATAACTTATAAATATAGATAAATGTCCATGGGAATAAACTACTTATCATGTCCAACATTACACATTATTTCTACAATTCCATAAGCACAAGCTAAAATGAAAGGCAAATAAACAAAAGTTTCAAACTAATACACGCTGAAAGGTAAATGAAACAAAATAAAAATCACATAGTGAGCTTCAGGCTACTTGTTACCATCATAGAAACTGCATGTTCTAAGTTTTCCATTTTATAACAAAAATTACTTTTGCATTCACTTCCGGTGTGCAAAAATTAAAATCAATATTTAGATCTTAACTCAATATGATCTTCAGGATGCATATTTTCTTTATAAAGGTTTTCCAAAGAAACAATAAATTATTTCTTCTAGAAATATAATATGACTATAATAAAACTTCACAAATTGAAGCAACTTTTCTAGAAAGTGCCCTTTTTTAACATATGAGAGTCATTTTACTATTTTTCTTCAAGAAAATAGTATTGATTATAAATGTAATGATCTCTTCCAACAATAAGTTTCTTCAAGAAATTATTTGTAGCATAAAGTTGGAATATAATACTTTTCCCTCTTGTTAAAACTTTTCCTTTCATTGATTTTTCAAATCCTTTCCTATTATTGGTCATTTGCTATAAGAAAATATTAAATGCAATTATATGCTTTTATGTTTTATTTAATGTTTCTCAACTGAATATGAACTTCAGGTTCCTCGTGAACTTCAGGTCCCTCATTTGAAAGGATTTGTATATGAACTTTATGTCATATGAACTTCTGGTCATTTGCATGTGAACTTCATATTCAACCATTCTTGCCTTGTGTTTGGAAGTATGACCGTCTTCTGGTGGTCATAACGCTCCTTCAGAGAGTTCCATAAGTGGATAGAATCTTTTTCATTTAAATATTTAGATCATCGCGGATGTGGCATCTTAAAAATATCAGAGTCTTTGCTTTGTCCTGCTGGGACATAGTATTACCATTTTTAATGGTATCCTCTAAGCAGTAAGATTGTAAATGAATCTCAATGTTCGACATTTTTGTGAACTACACAAAAAAGATTGCAGATGCTTAATTAAACAAAATTCACATATCAGTATACATGTTGTATAATTAAATTGAATATATTACGGCGCGGAATCATAAAAAAAATTCCCAATCTGCAAGTCTTTCTCTATACATTTACAATGAACTAATTACACTAATGAAACAATACAAACCATCAAGAAGCCATACACCATATAACAAAAATAATGGCCACAATAATACGTATGTTTGCTAACAAGCAGCTTGCTTATATTGAAAGATGAAAAAGCATATAAAAGTAAGCCATACATGGAAATGTAATTCTAAATATTTAAATCATCTCATCTTGCGAGATGAAGCATTAAAAAAAAGGAGAATAGGTAGTCTATGATTACAAAGTTGAAGCTGTACAGCAAGCATTAGATTAAATAAGAAGCAGCCTGTAGTTTACATATATGCATACCTATTATCAATGGCTTCTCTGTTATTGAAGAGATAAAGTAGCAAATGAAGATTATTTATGTATGGCGTATGGGGTAAAAGATCCATATATAATATTATAAGAAGAAAATAAATGGATCTTGCTAAAAAATATTTGGTATACCATAATACCAAATCAAGTATGAATATGTGGATATCTAAAAACCACTAAGATAAAAATAATTAGATCTAAAAGTTAGATCCACTAGAACATAATCTAGATCTACAAAAAAAATATAGATCAGATATTCTCCAACAGAAAAAATTGTAGAACAAATATAGGGATCCACGAATTGATATTCTCAAATAAAAATTACTTACATGACAAATTCATAAATGTAGATCTAGAAGATTTCAACAAATAACTATAAAAGAATATCGTGCTGTTACGTGTTGTAAAATAAGATAGAACAGATCATAAAAGAGAAGACATTAGAAAGAACATAAGAGATAAGGGAGAGACCGTTTTATTTCTTTTTATTCAGTGTACGTAATTCTATTACATTGGCTCCCTTATATATTGGCTTTGGAGCTGATGTTAGCCTTACACCCAAAATGTGGGACTAAAAATAATATGACAAATGCATATTCACTTATATGTATTACAACAAGATTTGATTTTTAATTTTTTTTATTCCTTGTTTTCTCCTTTTCTTCCCTTTACCATCAGAAAATGAGGACGTATCGCTACTGCAGAATAAACATTGTTTTCTATTAATTCCTTGACTTGCACAAGTCCTCTGAATTCTAGTTGACTCATTGTTTAACTAGCTGCTGTTGGGTCTAATGATCTAACTTGTTATAAATAGTAATAATTAATATGCATTGATAATCCTAGCTTATGTGTTGATCGGATGTATGTGTTATGTTTAAGAATTTATCGAACTTCTATGAAGAATGAATATCAAAAATACTAGTAGTAATTATATATACCAGTATAACCGCACAACTATGGAAAAATCAACTGCACAACGTATGTGTGTATATATGTGTATAATCCTAGCTCGTGTGTTGCCCGGATGCTTAAGCAATTCACCTAACAATTAGTTGTGCATATTTTTGTTTAACCGAAACCAAAAACCAAAAATGAAAACTAGGTAAGATCTTAGCAAGACGGTTTGGATTTCTAACGAAAATAGCCTACAGTGTTATAGTTTTATAGCCATGTCAGTCAGTCACCTAACAAATAGCGCTTATTAAGCGCGATGTTACCATTTGCATTATTTAAGGCTGTATGCTTCTTAATTGAATATCCCATCGGATAGGCTAATGGATCTATAGGTGAAATCCGGCCACCTTGAGTTCCACAAGCACCCTTTGTTAGATAATCATGTCATGAACGAAAGCAGCCTTATTCAAAACTAGAATAATAAAACCATTGAACTTACCTAATCGGTCCTGCAAATGCTTTGCCTTACGCTTTCATCATGCCGCCTCCTTCATACTTCTTGCATCTCACCTTAGAAGTTGAGCTAAGTGAGCATCGTTTCTGCTGCTGCAAGAGGTAGCCATCCAAGACAGGTCTAAGTAGACCTAATGAGGAGTTGATATCCACTTCAAAATTTTCAATTAGAATTGCTTAAAATGTTTTTTGGTTTCAAACTTCAGTAACTCGCTGATCGTAATGATAACCGTCCCTTATAAAAGAAGAAATATATTACCTAGCTTGAGTTGTTTCCTTTATTCGATGGCACATTATGCATACGATGACATGAGCCATTGGCAGTGCATGACTCATACGAAATCTTAAGAATGTTGCTTATTGTTTAAAGAATTTTCCCTGCTTTTATCTTCTTCCTGTTATGAATGAAATAGACAAACCCAGCAAAATGCACAACAATCACCAATGAACAATGCAAAAAATCAACAGAACAAAAGACAATAAAAAAGTAAGAATACATACGAATTTTTAACGTGGAAAACCTCTTCGATGTGAAAGTAAAAATCACGAGACCAATGGCGGGGGTCCTCCCAAACTTCTCTTACTATGATAATGAAGTGATACACAAATCCAAATTCAAGTCACAAAGTGGATACACAAATTATCTAACAATAGCTAGCAATAACAACATCAAAACAAAAACGAGAAAAGTGAAAAATATAACCGGGAAACAGAGCTTAGAAAAGCTGAGAGATCTCGCAAAAACACACGCCAGCAAAGGGCAATCTCGAAGTAGTAGAAGTAGTCCACAAAGTCTCGGAGAAGCTGACAAAGTTTTGATGTTATTATTGTGTATTTCTGCTACCCAAAAATGTAAATGTATATATAGCCACCAAAGAGGCACCTTAAAGTCTTCATTCAACAACTTTATTTAATAAGTTTACTATTCCCAACAAGGTGCAATTATCAAAGCACACCAAAAGTCAAATAGTCACCTTTTCAAATAAAAACACGAAATACCATAACAACACTTATTGCTCCAATTAATTAAATATGAGTTTTTCCATGTAGGAAGGGACCCATTCCCAACAAATCTCCCCCTCCCGACTATGTGGAGGTGGTTGTCATTCCGGCAATTGAACGTCAAGTCTCAAATTTGTCTTTTGGCAAAGCTTTAGTCATCATGTCGGAACCATTGTCATTGGTATGAATTCTCTCAATCTCAATTAGCTTATCATCAAGAACATCATGTATCCAATGATATTTCACATTAATATGCTTCGACTTTACATGAAAAGTGGAATTCTTAGCAAGATGAATTGCACTTTGACTATCACAATACAACACATACCTCTTTTGTGAAAATCCAAGCTGACGAACAAATTGCTTCATCCATAATAACTCCTCACATGCCCTTGTCGCTGCAATAAACTCTGATTCAGTAGTAAACAAAGCCACACATTTTTGTAGCCTAGATTACCAAGACACAGCATCCCCTGCAAAAGTGACCAAATAACCAGACACTACACCATAATGGCCAATTGGCAACTCTTATTTTTTTCAACTACCAACATTTATATGTGTTGTAGACCAGTGACACTAATATGTGTTGCGGTAGCAAAAATGTGTCACCAAAAATGTGCTAACACTTTTATGTGTTGTTATGCTTGGTCAACTCTTCTTTTTTAAAGGCAAAAGGGTAAGTAGCCAAACATAACTCTAATCGGATGCTCAACGCTTAGTCCTCAACAATTATTCCATCCAGGCCGCAACAAACGTAAATAAACAGAGTGGACTTGAAGATTGAAATCAGCAATTAAATAGCTCATCAACATCAGAGAGACGACGGAATCGAAGAATTGAAATCTGCGATGGGGCTTCTAGGAACTGGGGCTTCTAGGAGTTACGGCGGCTTCTAGGAATCATGATAAGAGGTAAAAAAATCGATTTCACTTCTAGGAATCATAGCAGTTTCTAAGAATCGATTTCACAATATGCCGATGATGATTATAGGTAATTTATAGGGTTATTGAACCTGGTATTCTCTCTGATTTTATAGGATTGTACTTCTTTGAAGCTCCTAAAGTTTTGGCTTTCTTCTTTAATGAATGTTGTTATTTCATTTTGACAAAGTTAGAAGGTGGTTTGCTATTTTATTTCTTTGTGAATATTGATCCCAAATTTGGACATCAGGTTGTTATGTTCCTAATCCTGGCATGAATAAGCATGTATTCAGTCTATCATCATTATACAAAGTAGCATTGGAATCACCATTTTAAAACTATGACAAGCTGAAAATTGAATTGTTAGTTTTATTGTCTTCTAACAACTGTATTTTGTCTTCGGTGATATTATGGACATATACTATAGTACATATTAGAGTCAGACCCCATTGATTATATTGATGACTTGGCTTCGGGTTGACATTGTTGAACAATTCAACACATTTTCAAATTTGATATTCTAGGTCCCCTGTACATTTTCTTCGACCTGAACTGTATCTTTAGTTTCATATAAATGGTTCGGCCTTGATGAAATAATATAGCTTTCACTCTAATGATTTCGGGCTTTGATTTTGTGATGAATTTTGAACAGATATTATACTTGCTTACTTGACATCCTCTTGCAGAAATAAATAAGTACATATGCTATACTTGAATTTGAAATCTGATTTTGCCTTAGCCATACTTAGTGTTGACTGACCAGAACAAATGCTACAATTGATTTTTCGTTTGTGCAGTTTGGTTTAAATTATGCAGAAGCATGGGTGCATGATATATATCTTCCGTAATGATGAATAATGTTTGGAAACGATAAATGTATATATATTATGGGTTGGTGGGAAGGGAGGATGATGTATATATGATATATGTTCATGTTGTCTTCCTTATGAAGCAAGCCATGTTGAAATTGATCACATATATATAAGTGTAGATAAAATGGTAAAAGGACAACTTATACACAATTTTTGGTAGTAAAAGCAGAACATAAGAAATGTTAAAGAAATGCTGATTGGAAAGGGCTAAGATATTAAGTAGTTAAAGGACTTTATTCTAAAAGGATATACTTAATGAAGCGATTGTAATAAGATTTAAAATGTTGTATGTTATACATTTGTGAAAAATGTGTTATTAGTGAAATTGTTAAGTTCTAATAACTGACTTAGAAGTTTAGATTGAACTGTTTAAATGTACAGACTAAAATGAATAACTTCATGTTAAAATAGGCTTGCATTCGACTGTTTACCTACTGATAATTTGGGAATGAATACCATCTGAATTGTTAAAGAAGAAATAATATATATTTGCTACGCATAAATTGTGTGTTGATGTGATGTTACCATGTTGATTATGAGAAAGAAATATAGCCGTAGCTATGCCTATATTTTGTGCAGTATGATATAAGGATAAAAACAGCTATATATAGGTAGAGTGCATGTTAGATATCAAAGCAACAAAGCTATAAATAACACAGTTTGGCTTAAATTTTATTAAAGGTGTCATATTGTGAGGAAATACGAAATTTAAATATTGAGATGATAAATCTGAATTGAATGGGGATTTCAATGGAAGTTTAAATGTTAAAGATTTTGTGCTAGAATTCGATGGAAATAGGGTAATGCAACATATCAAGCTATGACTTGACTTAATAGTAGTGTCTTTGAGTGGATGTAAAAATATGATTGACTTATATATAATATATCGTAGTACATGCAAGAATTTTCCAGGAAATGCAGAATTTGACACTCACCTATTATAGCATGGAGCAACACTGTGAGTAAAAAGGCACTATTTTGAATACTATAATGATCTGATACAAGTAAAGATTTATGCATTTAATTTGTTAAGTTTTAACCAGGTGAACACATGTATATTAGCTAAGAAATGGAGTTTATAAGACTTGGTTTGATCTAATAGTTTACCAGTTGAAATCAAATCGAATCAAGTCAATAAGCTACACCTGTAAAGTTGCCAGAAACTTGAAAGTAATGTACTAAGCCTAAGTGACTTGGTTGGGAAAATGCTATTTGACATTAAGTTTAATTATGTAAACAAACCACAAAGTAACAGAATATTAAAGTCTTTATGATTATGAAAATTTAAAATGTTTCATTTGTAGGTTACAAGCAGGTTCAGAATTTTATATGTCTGGCCTTATATTTTGAAAACAAAAAGGTCCTTTGGTAGTCAATGCGAAGATGTAAAATGCTGTGTAATTATATTAGTAGTTTGATGTGTAGTTGTTATGCTATAAACTTTTGTTGTTTTTTTATTGGTCATGGTTATAATGTTTATCAAACTTTTAAGAAGTTAAAATGGACAAATGTGTGTTCTGCTACCCTTTTGTTGCTTGTAGTCACTGGTTTAATTTCAACAGTTGAATAATCAGTGGGACTGAGAAAAAAATGTTAAATTGAAATTTTCCATAGCAGATGAGATAATTGTCCAATATCCGTCTGTATTCGTGAATGAAATTATCCGATATCCAAGAAAAAGGTTTTGGATTCAGATATAGATGTGATACTATCGATCTCCGAAACTTTCCGTTGACAGGCTTAGTAAAGAGGGGCTGAATATTAATACCTAGGAAACTAAAATAGCAGTTCTAATATACTAGTCTCCTATTTAATATATTTATTCACAAAAACATTTGTAAAAAATCATTATAGAGGAACTGCATAAGAAAACATTGCGGTAGTCTGTGTTTGATATTTATTTGAGGTGTTAAGCAAAATGCATATCTTTACCAATTACCATTTGTTTTGTTGTTTTTTGTAAGTGGATTGGCCTGCTTCAAATTTACTTTCAACTTCCTTAAGTTGTTCGCACCTTTGATTATGTCAATTTTTATCTTCTTAACACATTCGAACCTTAAGAATGTTAAGGTCTCAGTTTCAATCATTGCCTTGTGTGTTCAATGATCGACTGATCTCAGTTAATAAATCTGATTCTAAGAAAAAGGGCTTGCGTGCTGCTTTATCCACTAAAATTGCTAAGGTTGAATAGTTTTCAGTTGATAATTTAAAGTTCAAAAGGATAAATTTTGTTTGTAACACTATTAGCTGGTTTAGATACCAGGCAGTAAGGAGAAGGAAGTAGTAAAATTCGCTCAACTTTGGAATAAAGTAATTTGTAGCTTCCAAGAAGAAGATCTAATAAGCAATGAGTAGAAAGATCACACTTTATTTATTTATTTGAGTTTTGATCATTGATGGATAGTACTGACCCATGTGTTTCAGGGAAATGGATTTGTTGCTTGCTCCTTATTGGGCTGATCAAGATCTAGATCTCATCCAGTGGCCGCCATTTTTACTTGCTAGCAAGGTGTCCGTTTATATAGCTTACAATTAGCAATTTAATGTACTTTCTGATTTGTTCTGTATAGTGGTGCATCTTTAAATTACAGATTCCAGTTGTACTGGACATTGCAAGGGACAACAATGGGAAAGACCGAGAATTGAAGAAGACAATCAATACTGATGGATACATGTTTTGTGCTATTCGGGAGTGCTAGCATCATTAAAAAACATCATCAATTATTTAGTTCAGGGAGATCGGGAGAAAGAGTAAAGAGTACTTATGTTAGACCAAAAAGTGGTTCTAACATCCAAATTGACTAAAATCGAAATAAAATAAGATCGAAAATAAAAAAGAGACACGGGATTTATAGTGGTTTGGCGTTGAAAAGCCTACATCCACTTGATAATCACTTTTCTTGATGATGTAGATAAAAATACAATGAGATGTCCACTCAATTTCACTCACTTTTCATATACATTCACTTAACTATATCAACATATACTTTGAATGACGATTTTGGATTGTTTGGAATGCTGGAATTCGGTTTTCTTTGATGTTTGAACTGTACCAATGCTCCAAAAGATCCTTTCAAATGCCTCTTGATGGGGTATTTATAGGTGGAATTTCACCCAGAATCTGGTTCGGATCGGAGCTACGTGGCTCTTATCCCATCATTCTCGGTCTCAGATGGATTTCCATGTTGACAACGCACCAGGTTAGTGGTCAACATGGGTAGGAAATGGTCGTAACTACCCCGAATATCCAGGAGATCGTGGGGTGAAGCAACATGGTATACTGGATTCGGTTCGGAGGAGCGAGTAGAAGGGGTTCGGATCGGGGCATCCGATCCGGTCCGACCTGTGCTGAACTTGAGCTCTTGCTCTGTTCCGTCCCGATCTGGTAGTAGCCCTCCGATCCGATCCGATGCTTTTTAAGAAGAAGTGTTCTTCAACGCTTGACATCTCGACTTTGTGTTGCCTAGTTCACAAAGTAGGCTAACATTTTGCCCCTCAAAGGATGCTTCTGTTGGATACGGAGCATGCTTTGATTGTCATTTACACAATGCCTTTCTGAAATCGAATCGTTGAAAAGTCATTTCTATTGACATATAAAGACACGTCGCTTCAGAAAGTTGCATCTCTTGGTGTTTATATATACTTCGCATAGTATGTAAATCCCTTTCTTTATTTTCAAACAGCTTGGAGAACTCTTGTTAACATTCGATTATCCTTCCAGGTGATTTTCTTTTTGGTTTTTCTTTGTTTTTATTTCCTCTTTGAATTTTAACTCAATTTTGATGCCAAGCTGATGCACGAAATTACGTTCGGTTCGGGCTCCGACCCGAACTGCATTTCTTCCTCTCTTGGTTAGCACTGGGTCAGTGGGTTGGAATGCATCATGGGTTTATACCCTGGTCCGAGCGGAGAAAAAGAGAAGGGAATACGAGTAGTCACCATCGACCTATATAAGCTTATCACCCTTTTCTTTCTTCCTCTCTTTCTTTTCATTTGCTTTTTCTCAGCCGATTGAACACAGAATCCCTAACCTTTTGAAACTCCAAAGTCCCCTTTATTAATCATCAAGTCGCTCTCGTAAGTGGGTTTTAAACTCGATTCTCTTGATAATAATCGATATCGACTAGAATTTAGGACTAATTTGACTGATTTGGACACGGTTTTGGTTCGAGTTCGTCATCACAGTCTTCTCCTCCACTACCATCGTCGTTGGTGGCCCAGTCGCCGCCTCGAGGTGTTGGGAGGAGGGGATTAAGACCCACTGTAGGCGATTTGACCAAAGAATAAAAACTTGGTCTTGATTAGGGATATTAGCATAGAATTGGGTTCTAAGTTAGAAAAGAAGGAAGAAGAAGGATATTATAGGGGATCGGTTCGGATGATGGGATGTAGAAAATGGAGAAGAAAAAAGGGAAGAGAAATTTGTAAAACCGGATCGGGTCGGAGCAAAAAGTCATAGAGGCAGGGCTCCCTTGATCGGGTCGGGTCAGACTTGAAATCAGAACAAAGGAAGAAAATGGTGTGGTTGCTTAATCCGATCCGGACCGTTTCAGAAGTCCACCTCCGATCCGATCCGATTTGATCCCTGAGCAACAATGTTTGTCCCCAAACCAAGATAAGACTATATTCTCCGATCCGATCCCAATGCATACATCTGAACCGAACCGAAGAAAAACAATCCCGCTCAACACATAAAAACTTGCTTAAGTAGCCCGTTCAATTCTTGATATAATCTTCAACTTAATGGACAGTTAGGATAGTGCCTTGCGAACATACATGATCATCAAGAACTGCCCTGAACATTATTACTTTTCCAAGATTTTGCATTGCACTTTCGAGCGTTAACTTTACATTTTTTGCATACACTGCTCACACTTTAGTTCATACACATGCACGGGGGGATACGGGTTAATTTACTCTAACTTGTGCTATTGCTTCTTCAATAGTTTAGTGACCATGACATCCAGACGTTCATCTAGATTAGCAGAAAAGAAAGAGATCCCAGAGACATCCAACAAAATCACTCTTGAAGACATATCTTCTTCCTCAGATCCAGAATGGGATGATGAGGGCTCGGACTACAAGTTAGAAACTCATGAAAGCGATAATGTGTCTTCTGAGGGTGGAGTTTCCCTGGGTTGTGGAGAGGAAGGAGGGATTGGAGATAATCGAGCTCCTGACGAATTTGAGTCTGCCATCATACTGGAATCACCTCAAGATTCTGTTGAATCGATGATCGACAATGACAGACTTATTCGAATACACCTAAAGTACGGGATACCCAAAGGGGATACCTTGTTGCCATCAAAAGTTGATCGTCCTCACAACCCTCAGGAGGGATTTATGGCAATCACTCGATTGATGTGCATGGTTGGGGCTATCCCTCCATTTTCTCCTTTCGTTGTCGATTTTCTAAGACAAATGCGGATTGCCCCCATGCAGCTGCACCCCAATTCCAATGCTTACCTGTACACCCTATATGTAGCGTACCGCGAGATCTTAGTCATAGAGCTCACTTTTGATGACGTTCATTTCTTTTATAACTTCAAGCACCAGACTCGAGAAACTCCTTCTTTCTGTTATTTCGAGTCTGTCCCAAAGAGGAAAATAATTCCAGCACCGTTCAGCAGTAAAGCGGGTGATTCCAGGCTGGAGTGGTTTTATGTAAGGCAACAGCCAGGGTGTGCTAGGAGATGGATGAAATCAAGTAAAGCACTGGTTTTCTAAATCTCGACTCTGTACGTTCAAGCCACCACATTAATCCGTTTTCTTTTTGTTTGCAGTTGATAACCCAAAACAAATATCGGATCAAGCGTTCTTTGGTCAGATGCACCGGCTCCTTAACGGTGATCAAAATTTTTTAACTATTGATGAAGTCCTTAAGGACGAATATCTTCATCTTCATGGGTTGTTGTCCATTACCCGTAGCATTGGTCACGGGACGGGTCCATATGTATATATTCCCCCAGTGGACGTAATCCCAGAAACGGGCGAAAGCTCGAAAGCTCCTACAATGCCGCTTCAGGCTTCACCTTCTCCATCTTCGACCCAAGATGATGAATTGGCTAACATGACCGAGAAGCACCGTGAGGGGTATATTGTTCCCGAGGATGCCATTTCTCCGGAGAGGTCAACGTCTTCCGAAGAGCTGCCGATTGAAGCTTCTCAAGGAGACGCCCTCAGTACCGATGACCCAACATTTTAGGGTTTGGGGGATCTCCCCTTACCTGAAACTATTTATACTTCAGAGGATTTTGGGACGAATCCTTTAGTTTTCACTTCTTCCGAAGAGACCACTCCTGCTAAGGCCAAAGAGCCCGCTCGTACTAGTCTGGCTTCAGACTCGGGTTTGTCGGGGGGAAAACACCACTTAGGACGCACTTAACACAATAGCACCACATTTCACAGCACTTTTCTTTTGTGAAAACACTGACTCTGAGTTTCATTTGCCTTGTTGTGCAGGTACAATGTCCCGTTCCTATTATGATATCAGGAAACTCCATCGCAGCATTTCTAATCCCCCTCACGATACTGAGTATGATCGTCGCGAAGATCGCGGTAGGGAGGATAGAAGGCCCTATGACTCTTATCGTTCGCGGTCCTCGCGCTCTCGCTCTCCCGTCCGGACAGATCCAGAGCGACACTAGGGTTACTTAGGTCGTCGAGAAGAGGACAGGCCGCAATCAAAAGACTCAACCTCTTCTCAAGAAAAGCGCAGTAGGGAGTGGAGCCCGCCAAGAGATACCGAATCACGAAGCAAGCGTAAGGTTCCCGCTAAACGGTCTAGAAGGGATGAAGAGGCCATTGAGCCCTCCACGCACAGGGATACCGAGCTGACATTCCCCGCACCTCCACCGTTGGATGCTGAAACTGCATTTTAGCGGGCGTATCTGGAGGAGCAATTTCCTGATCATTACTTCGAAAACTTGACTTTTTTACCTGCTCTTGAGCCTATTTCTTTGAGGTGGGCAGATGAGGCCAAAGCAAAAATAGACGCGGTCGAGAAACAATATTCAGAAATGTTCAAGTATTCACGCAGCCTCTCCAGAATCATCCGAACTTTAATCACGAATGCTGACTCGATGCAAAAGACCACAAAAGACGATGCAAGGGCCTTAAAAAATTTAGGAAAAGACCTCGAGGATACACGGGCTCAACTTGCTGTTGCTCAACGAGACGCTGCCAGCTTCAAGCAACAATTTGAGGATCTACAAAAACGCTACCATGATTTGCTTGAGTCCCATACCCAAGAGCGTTCGAAATTGAAAAAGCAAGCCGAAGATGCCAAGTCAGATGCTGCCAAAATGCAACTTGCTTACGCTGATCTTGAGCGGGAGAAGGCCGAGTTAGCGAAGAAGAATGCTGAATTGGAGAAGAAAAACGCTGACTTGGCTTCCAAGTTGGTGGAGACGGAGAACAGGGCTGCCCTAGCGGAGGGTAACGTCGAAGGTGCTATCAAGTCTGCTGAAGAGGCCCGCAAGCAGCTGTCAGAGGCTGAGGAAGAGGTGCATGGTTTTGACGAATTAATGATTGAATTCTTTGCGCATATAATTCGCCGTCGGAACATCTCTTGGATTGAAGATTATCCATCTACTTTGGTCCAAGTATGGAGTCAAATCGTTGAATGAGAGAAAGAGGAACTCAAGGTTGATTCCATTGACGAGGACAAGCTTATGGAGAAATATCTACTAGATGATGAACCAGAATGCCTAGCCGAGGGACGCCGCCTTATTGCTACTACTATGGAGGAAGAGAAGCGGAGGGATAAACGAAAGAACATTCCTGAGGCTGGTTCTTCTTCTACTGCCTCTGAAACTTCTGAAGTAGAGGGATATGATTCCGAAAACTCGAGGATCCCTCGGGCATCTCTTTTATCCCGCATATCCGAAACGGCGTCGGAGACAGCGGTCACTCCAGCTGAGAAGTCATCGGAAGGTATCTCTACCTTTTCACCTCAATTCATCAAAGCTATCTCTACCTTTCATCACGTAATTGGGCGATCGATGAAGAACCCATTATTTTCTCCTGAGTTGATAACTGTTGCTTCTCACTCTGTAGGTGTTGAACCGTCCGAAAAGACAGACGTGTCCCAGGGAACCACCGCTGGAGCAAAACCTACGGAGAAGGCTAAAGGGGGAAAGGACAAGGCTG